>JARHVA010000617.1:282500-552500 GCA_037957365.1 Torreya grandis | reverse complement strand
TCCATCATATTAACCTCTCTAAAGTTGAGTACATGGAAACCAATATGCCATTCACATGCCCCTAGTTTGTTATCTAAGATACATAATATAAATTAATTATGTAATAGCTTAATCTATGTAGATAATCTAAATGTATGAGTGATCATGTGACACATGATGCCCCTAAATATGAGTAACTAGTGTGAATTTGAGATAAAATGAATGTATCTATGCTAAATCTAAATATAAATTCCAAACCTATGATTGTATTTATGCAAATATGTATTGTACCTAGTGTACTATTTGAATGATCTAGACTATCATGAAGATAGGGCTACTAGACAACAGTTCCATGTAGTGGATAACCATGCCTTATGGAACTGGTGTCTCAATATGGGCACTAATGACTGCATGGTCTAATTTTTAAGTGATCTAAACTAAATTTTGAGCCTCTTTTGTCTTTTGTGTCTACCCTTAGAATGAAATTTGAAACTGAGCCTACATTCTAAAATGCATATGTTAATATAAAATTAGGAAACTAATCTCTATGAAAAACCCTTGGGAATGCCCACTCTTTTGAGGGAAATTGTGAAACCTATGTAAGAACTTCCCTCTAAAGAATTATCTCTATAAAATGTGTTAGATGGAGCATGTACATGATATCTCAATATAATATATAAATGTAACATTAGAATGGAAATGTATCTAAGCATAATTAGTAAATGTAAGATGTATTTTTTAATCTAGTATTGTGTAAGGGTGTCAAGATAGATTTAATCAATGTATACTATAAAAATCTAAGTAACTACCTAGTGGGATGGGGCATGATGTCCAAAAATTTTCCCAATTAGGAAGGGGAGATGCATGGGATCCCTCATGTCATCAAAACATGGTGCATGTGTAACAAGTAAATACAAGTGTCATGGTGTAGAAGCATATAAGAAAACATACAATAACATAAGGCATGAAAAAGATAAGATAAGAGTCCAAAATACAATGGAGATGGGCACATGTCACTAAAATTAAGAATGAAGACATACAAGGACATGTTAAAATATCTACATACACAAATAACTAGTAATTTGGAATAGAGCCACATAGAAGGACATGTTCAAATATCTGCACATAGAATCAATAAAGCACACATAAAGGGCATGGGCACATGTACAAATCATACAAATATAGAAGTTGCATATAATACAAAGAATAATTGCATATTCAAATGCTCTTGAAGATGGAAGAAGCATATGAAACACAATCAAGTCTAATCTAGGAACTAGAAATGAAAGCATGTCTAAAAATGTAATGTAGATCTATGTAGATGATATGATGTTCATATACTAAGTCTAACAAGTGATAGTCGGCAAAAAATATGAGCTATGAGGATAAATAATCAATATCAAGATAAATCAATGTATAACTAGAATGTATAGTATGTAAAGATAAAACATGGATATAGTAGCTATGTAGAAGATTCCCCTAATGGGTAGATATAACAAATGTATAAACCTACATTAGTGTAAATACTGCAACTTATAGATGATAGTTGGTATGGATCATTGTAGTGGATGGGAGTCATATCTAAAATTTGCTTGCACTCAACAAGAATAAGTGAAGTATATGTGTATGAGAAAATTGAATATACTAGGATAGCTAACAATATGTCATATCTATAAAGTAGTAGAAATTTAAACATAACAATGCATACAATCTATAAAAATTGTGTATTTTTTGAAATGTTTGAATGGTTTTGTATTTTCACATGTTATATTATTTTTATATTTTTTGAGTATAATCTATTTACAAGCAAATGAAAATAAATTATGTAAAAGGAGCAAGAGAGAGAAGGAATTTTGTACAAGAGTAGGAACCATAGTAACTAATGAGTCTCATGGGAGACTCACTATCACTATGGCCTATGTTGAATATAGGAATCATAGTCTCTCATGTAGTGTGATTGCATTGTTGTAGTTGAATATTTTTATAGTATGAATCTGAGTATTGTTCCTTATCATCAAAATGATAATATTATTCCATATTGAAATCATCATAACTTGCTGTGATTGATGGAAATACCTGATATTATGGAGTTGACCTTTTTGAATTATTCTTTGGAAAATTTATTATGATTTTTCCTTTGAAGCTATGTGTGTCATAAACATATGATGTTGTGGAATATCTTTTGTTAGAAATCCTTGTTTGATAAAACTTTTTGGTTGAGCATGAATTTGAATTTAAAACTTAATATATTGATCTTTCTGTAGCATTTCATGTGTATCTATATGTTTTGCCTCGATAAATTGTATATGTGATATATGTGCCTTAGTATGTTCATTAAACCCCAAACCTAATTGACCAATATTATCAACTTCTATAATAGGATAAGTGATGCCATGGGCCTATTTACCTAAACCTTAACCATGATAATAGTATTGTTTTAGATACTTTTGACCAAACCCATACCATTTCAAATGTTTAACCTCCTTTTGGAGAGGTATATTTTCTTGATTAATCTTTTCTTCTACTGTTTCTTGATATAATTATGCTTTTTGAAGCTTTTCTTGGTCTGAGTCATGCTTTGGTAACCATTTTTGTAATGTTTTTAAATTTGACCCTTTTAGAAATGTTAGATATGCTACTTTATGTTTTTTATATGAAGTGTCATTGTTTTAGTCATCTATATCTATGATATATTATATTCTCCTTTTCAATGCTAAAGATGAATCGGTGTGGTGCCCATACATTCTATGATATGCACAAAAATATCTACATCTCTTCACTGGGTGTAGAGGAGGTCAACTTAATTTTAATCATTTCCCTTAGTGTCTCACTTTAAATCTTATTTAACCTATGAATTATTTTTGAATCACTAGTTGTAGATGTACTATATTGTGATTTCATGTTTTGATATGTAACATTTTTTTCCACAAATTCTCTAGTTGAAGATGTATAAACATGATTTACACTATTGTGCCCTTGAGGCCTTTATTTTTTAACTTATTTTTATAATGTTTTGATCTTTTCATGTAGTATCTATTTTTAATTTTGTAAACTGGTAATTATTTTCCTCATACTTATAATTTGATCACATAGAGTCTCATAAGTTCTAACCCTAGCTATTTCTAATTGAACATGTAGGCACATACCTAGTAGGGAAGAGGCATGAATAGGATGAGTATGGGGAATAGTGACATTGGTATAGGTTTTTTCATCTTGTGTAGTAATGATAACATGTACATGGTTAGAGCGAAACTATCTATAACCCTTATGGAGATAAGGAGGAGAAGGAGATTTTGTCCTCTACATAAGATATGACATTGAAACTTGAGACATAGTTTCTAGCTTATGTGCTAAATCCTCTATGTGTGTATGGGTTTGCTTGCTAATGGAATTCCACATAGGAGAAAGATAACATGTTATGAGATATGGCATATATTTTAATTGATATAAAGGATCATCTATACATGTTTTTATGTCTTTTCTATGTTCATTCTAAATTAGAGTAAATAAGCATGTAAATGAAATTATTAGACTTTTCAAAAAGACATGATTAATTTCTTCTATCATTATGATCATGATTGTATAAAATATAAGATATATGAATCTGAAATATGTGTATGCATAGAAAAAGG
Organism: Torreya grandis; assembly: GCA_037957365.1. NCBI lineage: Eukaryota > Viridiplantae > Streptophyta > Pinopsida > Cupressales > Taxaceae > Torreya > Torreya grandis. The sequence continues at coordinate 548,889 of JARHVA010000617.1, read as the reverse complement.
ATATAAACCCTAAGTGTGTCTAGGGTTAGGGTTTTGTTGAACTAGGGTTATTTTTTAAAGATTTAAATTATATATAAATAAATTTAAACCCTATTAGGAAATTGATTTCATTAATTAGGTTTTCTAAAAAAATCATAAAGTCAAAGTATTTAGCCCTAAAGTATTGCACAAAAATTTAGACTAATGCAAACTAGGTTTGAATCAATATTCAAAGTAAGTCAGGTTCACCATATGATTTAACCTTTTAGGGTTTTATAATTGTAAATTATTATGTTAGATTAAAGGGTTGAGATGTTTAAATCAGTTAAATAAATATGCAATAACTAAGTATGAATTTTTTATGATCTTTGACCTTGTTTAACTTTATAAAAATATCAATAAATATGGACAAATAGGGACTTATCTAAAAATTGACTGTCAGAGATGATCTTAGTTCTAAAAGTTGAGATCTAGGTAGTAGTATAAGTTGTTAACAAGATTTTGGTGTTAATATGTTCAATGAATAGTAGTGCCCAGTATAGATAGTAACACCATATATGTGTAGTGTCATCAATGTGGTTCTAATGTACCTTTTTTGGGACTATTCCTATTTTTTAGGAACACTTATGCCTATGTCTATATGTCTTCTTATTGCATGAACAAAATGTGTAACATTGGGTTGTGCTTGGAAAACCTGATTTAATGTGTAAAACATAATCTTATTTGTATGTATGACATGATCAACAATTTTATGAGTGTTAGTAGGATGGATAGGACATCCTTAACACTTTATTGTGTAGAGAGTTACCTACATACCAATATTCCTTAGAGGTATCAAGCCCAATGTAATTTTCCCACCTAGTGCTTAATGCAAGTGCAAATGAATGCTTGAATGAGAGTGGCCTTGAATGTCTTGAATGTGTTTGAGATTTTAAATGTTTGAAAACTAGGCTTAGGGCTATTGTAGATGATAATATATAGAAAATAAGGTAAAATAGGGATCAAATACCTTTATTTTTCTTAACTTTATCTTTGGGTTGAATATATTTTACATCTATTTTTCATCTAATGAATAGAGGTAAATTATAATTGTATTTATAGGGTGAATTTTATTACACAGATAAGAAAATGAGATTAGGATGACCTTAAGAGGGGCACATATTTGAAAAAGTATCCATTGGGAAGAGTTATGGCTAAGGATAGTAGTTCCCAATTAGGGACACTAGATCCATGTGGCTATTTTGTACCAAATATGGTGCTAATTTTCTATTTGTAGACATCTAAGCAATTTAGATTGGGATCTATGATGACAGTTTCAAGACTATGTTTTGACTAGTTATAGATTGTTTTGGTCTGATAAATGACTGGAAAAGTAAGTCTAATACTCAAGGATAAGTATATGGATATCATAGGGATAAATTTACTCAAGATACACTCTTATCATCCAATTACTCATTTTTGGTGATTACGTCCATGTAGAACATCTTTGATGTAACGAGTAGTACTAAATTCTTTTATTTGAAAATATCTTCATAGCATAGTAACATCCAAATTTGCAAAGGAATTTTTTCTTTGTCATAATCTATTGTTAAAATTATAATTATAATCATAATTAAATATATGTAAAATCCATATAATTTTTTTTTTAAAAAAAAATTACGAATCTCTTTTTAAAGGAATGTATTACTTTGTCTACATATAATGTAAAGATAATCTACATTGATTTTCAAAGCACAAAATTATGTGTTAGATAAACCTAAAATCTATATAATGTGAATATATTATTTTCAAGGAATAAATGTAAAAGTAAGGAAATAATTATAACTCAGAATATTTGTGTCATGTGCCTTTTTTCGTTATTTTCTTTTGGAAATTGGATTGTACTTTGATTGTAGTTATATTCATGCCTATTTATCAACTCCATTTTGTTTCCCACATGAAAAAGAGTCCTAATGTTCTCATACACCATAAATCTTTTTTTTTTAAAATAACTATTATTTTTTCCTTATGTTTCCTTCCCTTAATAAGGATACATTAAGTGGGACCCATTGATTCATCGATGCAACCACTAAGGTTTTATCATTTGTGTAGAGATACATATAAAACATTAACATATGGAAACTTTGTTATAATGATAAAATGATTTTATAAAAGAGTGACATGATATGCTTCCTGAATTGTACACCTAACAAAAAACAATCTCTCATGGGTTATTTAATTATGTTGTTAGACATTCACCTATTAGATCAAATACTTGATTGATGAGTACTATTTGAATTTGAAGGAGGAATATGATCACACATCACACTATCCTAATTTTAATGTGTAGCATGGTCTCATTGTCCCATGTCACAATGTCAGAACATTATTAGTGGAGATGCATTAACCAAGCTAAAGATTCCATGAATTCACATGCAAGGATGCAGAGTTTCATTTGATGTTTTATTAATCAAAACCAATATTTCCATTATAAACATGCTAAAATATATATAAGATAAATAGGGCATCATCATCAATGAGTTCTTGATTGATAACTCATTTTGATAGCTTAATTCATATATGGTGGAGATAGGACTTCAAATCACCATGAGGTGAGTTAAGATCCGTTCATTATCTCCATGTGAATGTAGAGAGTATATTTTTTTTTTCTTTATTTTTTTCTCATAGTTATATCACTTTTTTCTAAAAAATATATTAGTTTATTCATGTCCTAAAATTATGTAGAAGTCTACAAGGTTATGATTTTATTTTTGTCAAACCCATGTTTTATGACTACAAGGTGTTCATGTTTAGCATGGGATTAAGGTAAATATTGGTTTCTTGTAAATAGATATCTATGAACAATTTATGTTTTTTAATGATTTATGTGAAAATAGTTTATGGGTTTGAATTTTTTTTGTATTGATAGCTTAATATGTATATGTCATAGACTATAATTGCATCACTTTTCAGGGGAAATTGAGTTAAAATTTGTGTCTCTACACGAATGCAGTGAAATTGTTTTTTTTAATCTTAGTTTTATTGTTGATAATGATGTTAATTTTTCTTAATTGATACTTTTCTTTGTGCCTTATACTTCTATATAGAAATACAAGGTCAGTTTCAAATTTGTGTATTTCCATATTTTATTGATGACATTTGTATAATTTTTTTTATAGTAAGGTCTATGGTGAAAATATTTGCCCATGGTTGGCTATATTGTCATGGAAAAAACTATGCATTTGTAAAGCCAAGAGACATAAACCTTGAAATAGTTTTTTATTTATGATTTGGTTTTTTGGGCATTAGTAACATAGTATTTTCATTCTTTTAAGATAGTAATGGAGATCAAAAAGGTGTATTAAATAGGTTTTTTCATACCCTTTGTGTACTTTTTATAGGTCAACATGTATATATAAAATTCTTGGTATTTGTGTAGTTTTGATTTTTCATTTTGAGTTTGAAACATCATAGTTTACTTAAAGATAGGTTGAATTGGAAATATTTTTTATTTTGGTAGATGTACACATAGACAATAAATTTTAATTATGACCACTTTATTGGTGATTTAAGTTTGAAATTGTGTCTATGCTTGTGTTTAACCCTAAAAATCTAGATTAGGGAGTCTAGGGTTAAAGGGAATAGAGATAGCCTAGGGTAAAAGGGTGATAAACTATCTCTATAGAAGGGAAATTAGATGATAAAATTAGATATAAAATATGATTAATTTATTAAATTTAGATAGGATAAATATAGTAAGTATAACTATGTTAGATATGGAAATGATAAAGAAATAATGTACTTAGTTGGTTATGATATTAATACAGTTATGAATCTAGAACAAGTAGGAAACAAACTGGAAAATAATTTTGGAAGAGTCGCCAAATTATAGATTGAATGCCTCTAAATCTATTGGAAGTATAATCATCCTTGGATGGTTGTGTCAATGCTACTATTTGAATAGGATACTAGTGATTTAAACTTAATACTTATTGGAAAAGGATGCAACCACTTGGATGCTTTTGGATTTGTCTTCTTCTTCACTTTAGTTTATTTAAATATAGGTCATTGATTATCACTCCTCATGAAATTAAAAAACCCTAGTTCTTCATATTCATAGTGGCCTTAAAAAATGGGATTTGTGAGCACACAAGGTCATGTTGACCCCAAATACCCCTCTATCAATGAGCATTTAGGTCACTATTGTACTTGTTTTCCACATATTGTGTGATATTGGCATGTGTGTGAATCACACAATATGTGGAAAACAAGTAAAATAGTGACCTTACTTGTAACATGTTAAATTAGGCTCTTGGGCTTCTCTTTTATTATTTTGTACCTATAGATGTGTAGTCCCTATAACTGATATGTATATATCAATAAATAGGGATGATTTTCACAATTGAATGCTCTTTGGTATGAATTATAGGTAAATAATCAATGAGGAGTGATTATTAATAAATACCACACCTAACAGGAAATATATTACATTAAATCACTTAGCTTGACCATTAGGATGCATTTAATTTGCAAATTAGTTAACTTTATGGTACTGGATACCTGTGTTAGGGTAGGACACTAGCATTAATGTAGGGGTATTAGACTAACAATTGTCATAGATTTTTTTTAAAAAGGTATAGGATCATAACTTATAGGGGCATAAGATAAACATATTTTAAGAATTTGGGAAATATAGAAGGTCTAGGTAATCAACATAAGACTAGTTAGACCAAACAATAGGACAAGGGTCACATGATAGAGCATATGTGAGACTTCCAAAAGTGGGAAAGTTATATAATTGATAATAACAACCAAATTTTGAATTTTTCAAGTGTATAAGACTGAGGTACTATATAATCCATAAATATTGACTGAATTTGTCCACCTTTAATCCAGTAATGAAAATGTTGGTTTAAAGTATAATAAATGCATACTTGGGTGTGTATAACACACCTTGCCTTTGATTGAGTCTAAATTAAGTGATTTTATGGTGAATGACTTGAATCTAAGAACATGTTATAGTACATAATCAATACATATAATTTAGAATTTAAATTATTGAAATAATTGATATTGAAATAAAAAGGTTTAGGAGTATGCTTATATATTGATACAATTATCTTGTTTGGTTTAATATTTCATGTATGTATTGAAAAAAAATTCTTACCTAATGGAAACTTTATTTGAAAAGTTGTATCATTTTAAATCTCTAAAAATAAAATGAGAATAAAGATATAAATCTATAAAGTGAATATGTCTAAGTAGATAGAGAGATATTGGAAGGCACATGTGCCCAACTTTGGAGAAAAGGTGAGTTTCCACCCAAAAATTGAGATTAGTTCAACCGTGAAACCTAATCATACTTATAACTTGGTAGCATGAGTGAATGAAGTCAACTCATATTATCAAACTAGTGAGGTTGGATGATACAATCATTTCTAACCTAAAAACTTGGCAAGATTAGGTGATTTAATCACCTGAACCATAACAAAGGCAAACAACTACTAAAATAGATTGGCTCAATATAGTATGTGAAAGTCTAACTTGATCTGTGATGATAGTCCCTAAGAGTGTTTTGAAATATGAAATTGGTTTAGATTTTGAAATATTAGGTGCACATTACATAGAATATGAAACTTATATATGTCTCATGTTAAAACTATGTATAATAATGGTACCAATGTATTGAAATTTACCACAACTATGAATCTAAATCATATAATTGTATTTCATAAATTGTGTAACTATGGAGAAATTCTTCCAAAGCATGCCCCAAGTATATATGGAGAAATTTAAAAACTAAAATAAATTCCAATGTGGATGACATGTTTTTAAAAAATGAACCCATTAAATCAAGGTTTGATGAATACTAAATAAGTGTGGAGAACATGCTTACAAATCATTGCCCCACTAAATATGGAAATTGTGATAAATTTTAACAAGTGTGGAGAACGTGTTTCTAAAGCATGTATCTTTTTAATCAAGAAGTTATACCAAATGTGAAGAATATGCCTCTATGACATGCCCCCAATGATATGCTCCCCTTTTCAAGTAAGGGAATAATATAATCTAGTAGTTACCTAACCTCAAAAGGATAAGACAACTGAATAATTTTTTATGGAACCATCTAGCATATATAAGAACATGTCTAGGTAAATATATCATTGAAGTGTGTAGGACTATGTGATCACATGAAGGCCTAAGATGCATGATAAATATCATTCTAATGTCTTGATAGCCATAAGATGATCTTAATAACCAAACAAGCACACATACAATATATCACTCAAAATTAATTCAACATACAATGGTCCTAGAAGACTACAAACAAGGGGTGTGTTCAAATGCCACACAATTTAATTGACATGACTTATTCAAACGTCCACAAAATCAAGGATGACATATTCAAATTCCCATACAACAAAAAATTAAATGTTCAAATGTCAAGTAAATCACATATAGGCATGGGGGATGCAAATAAATGATCATATTTAAATGCTTGAATAAACAACACACTAGTAAGGGAAGACACTCAATGAATTGCATAAACAAAATCATAAGCAACCATCATAAACATATAATATGAGTTCATGGATTGAATGTGTTAGAAAAAAATTACATATGAATAGCATATCAAGTACCAAATGAAATATATAATCATGGATAAAGGCATGTGTAAGTGCATAATATCTCAAACATGATAATTAAGAGACTATATAATGATATAACTTGTGTATATCAAGATCAAATAAGTGACTATCCCTAATGTGTACATGGCATGAGTATGTAGAAGACCCAACATATGAAATAGGAATATATAATGTATTTTTGTATGCATTTATAATACTCAAGTATAAGTGTGACATATGTGTATTTATAAGTAGTAGAAGTAACTGATATGCCATCCATCAACATTGAATTAACACATAGATTCCAAAGATCTAATAAACCATGTTTATGTTAAAAATAATTTTTGAGTTTCAAAAATTATTTGATTTTTTAGTATTTTTGAAATATTTTATGAGGAAATATCACCCTATGATTCCATCCAAAGAATGGTCATAGTTATCTCCCCACTAAAAACTTGGTGGAAGGAATTTGTGACACTACCAAGGAACATATATAGGTGTAATATTTTCCATTGTAGAGACTGTGATGATTTTTATATGTATAAAAGGACTTTAGGGTCGAAAAGTATAAATAGAAAGAATAGATGATCATGGAACCCATTCTAGGTGTTGTTTATTTTCTTTTGAATAACAATAGTAGAAAGATGTTTAGGTGATTTGGATATCTGAAAATTATGTGTAATATAAGATGAGTATTTCTTGGAATCCAATGTATGTCTCTATTGTAATGGTATCTCAAGTACTAGCCACTTAGTAAAGGTGATTTCCTAATGCTTATCATTTTGCACTAGATTAACCTTAGTAGGTTTGATAATTAGTTGCATGGGTATAATGTTTTCTTGTTCAAGATGTTGATCATATGGGATTCCATAAAATCTAATTACCAAATTTACATGATTGTATTTAACATGCACATGCACTGTAGAAAGTACTACTTGAAGTATATGGATCCAAGATCTTCCCAATAACATATCAAATAATCATGTGGAAGGTATAACTAAAAACGTAGTAACCACATGTGTGAGACCTATTTGGAAAGGTATCTCAATCTCAACAAGAACCTTGTGGTATGTCCAATCAAATTCTCTAATTGATCTAGTACAAAGATACAAATCATGATGGGTATAACCTAGATGCACAATTAATGTCATAGTGGAAACATTTTCACTTGCACCATTGTCAATCATAACATTGTGTATAGGTTGGTGATAAAGGAATGCTCAAATAAATAAAGAATGAAGATCAATTTCATTATACTTAATCTTAGTTTAATCAAAATTAATATAAGTTATATAAACCATAAAAGGTATATGTCATGTATAAGTACCAATAATCTCATCTAATGAGTGAGCATAATGTAATGAAGGAGGATGTTCATTATATGTCATTTGCACTTCTAGTTATTTCTTAGCATGGTATTTCAAAGGATTATTAAATATTTTGTATTTATTTGATCATTACATTGTAAACTAGATTACCTAGGATGATCATAAAATGTAATATTTTATTGACTAATGAGATCTTGAATATTACACTTCAACATAAAACATATATTCATAAAATGTCCTGATCCCTAGTGATAATAAAAATAAGCATTCACATCATATCCTTTTGATATAGGTCTATTAATATCAACCTCTATATGAGGGAGAGATATACGATGATAGTCTACTAGCCATGGGAGTAATGAAGTGGAAGACTCAGGTAAACATGTAAAATATCTCTTTGGTGCATTAAATAAGACAAGCTAATTAGGTTGCTTTGAAAGTGTGTTAACCATGGTTGTTACTTCATTTTTAGGCTCAATAGGTTTTACATTATAATTTTAATAGTATACTTGGTACTATACGTAGATGCAACTAGTGTGTTTACTACATACTTGAGCTTATTTAATGAAATAAGCTTCATTTCATGATCCTGTATAACATGGCATAAGTCATCAAAAGATTTGAATTTATTGAAAATAATAGAATCATATAAAGGAGAAAGTAAACTTCTCTTAAATATGTCTTTCAAATATTTATCTTCCATAGTATTATTCATTTTATCCAACACTATATTTTAATTCAAGACATATTCATTGATAGGCTAATTTGTTCCTTGTTTAATTTTGGCAATTTGAGCATAGAAAACCATTTCACAAATATTAATGTAAAAGTTTGCCAAAACCTTACTGTAAGAGGTTTGAATTCTTTCACAGATTTGAGAATAAAATCATAGAACCACCTTATTTCATAGTCCTTGAGAATTTTTGGAAATAATTTGGTCAAACATTTATCATTAGAGGCATAGTCAATTCATGGTGTAGAAAAAGATCAAAGATGTTGTTCATGGTCACCCATGCCATCATAAAATGTGAATTTAATTTCAACAAAACTAGTTGGTAAAAATTAACTAAGATATCTCAAGTGTAAAAGGATCATGTAACACATCTTGAAAATCAATAGCATGAGGATAATTTAAAGTGTTTTATTTAATGTTTATAGCCTTATCCTCTAGGTTATCTATAACTTGAAGGAGTGACTGAATTGTGGACCCATTGAGATTTATATTAGCAATATTAGTATTCTCGAAAGGGGATGTAATCAAGTTTTGAGTATACATAGAAAATTTGATTTGAGTTTAAACATATGTTAGCCCCATGGTAGATGTAACAATAGTAGTTTCATGAAACAATAGTTGAAATACATATCTTGTGCCCACACCAGATGTAAAAAGGTTGATATGTATGGAATCAATTGTATTAGCATCTAAAGATTCACGATCACTAGGTGAAGAGTCCTTATCTTTATCATGTTTACTAATTTTATCTCTTATAACATTAAAAAATGCATCCATTAAGCCTTTATTTATTATTGATATGAGTGGTCAAGGCTTCTTTATCTTCAATTTATAAATGAGTTTTTGAATTAATGTTTTCCATTGATTCATAAATAAAAACTTATAATTTATAATAAAGTAAAATAATTAGGAAAATAGAAAACACAAAATCATAAACCACCTAAGGTTTGGTTCTCAAATTTTAGGTTCGCTAAATGTTTAACCCTAAAAATATATATTAAAAAATCTAAGGTTAATGGTGTTATAGATATCATAGGGTACATAGATGTTAAATTATCTCTATAGTAGGCCAATCAAATACTAAACTTAGATATAACATATGTTAAATTTATTAAATTGAGATAGGAAAAAAATAGTAAGTACAACTATATTAGATATAGAAATGATGAAGAAATAATGTACTTTTTGATTCTAATGCTAACACAATTCTAGATCTGGAATATCTAGGATCTAGATTAGAAGAAGATTTTGGAATAGTCAACAAATTTTGGATTAAATGCCTCTCTATATGCATACACTATCATCACCCTTAGATGTTTACGTTGATGATATCTTTTGAGCTATACACATGTGTCCTATATGAAATACCTAATAGATAAGGATGTGATAACTTAGATGCTTTGATATTTGTCTTCACCTTCACTCTAGTGCATTTAGACCTAAGCGATAGTCTATTACTCCTCATGAAATTATAAAACCCTAGTTCTTCATCCTCATAGTGACCTTGGTAAAATGGGTTATTAGGCACATAGTGTCAAACTAACTCTAAATACCCCTATGTCAATGAGTGTTGTCTACATATATAATGCTCTAAAAAAGGCCTCAAACTGAGGTAGCTTTCCCTTATGTGTTACATTGTGTTTGAATCATAAAATATGTGGAAAACAAATACAACAATGACCTGGCTTGTAAATTGGAAAATTAGGCTCTTAGGCTACTCCTTTAGTACATCATATATTTGTATGTGTAATCCTAATGATTGATATGTAAATAAGAATGAATATGGAATCTTTTCTCAATTAAATGCTACATAGTATAAATGATAGGTTAGGAATGAATCTCCAGTGATTGTGAATATATACTAGTCCTATCAAGAAATATCTTTCATTAAAGTAATTAGGCTAACCATTAAGATATGGTTCATTTGTAAATTATATGAGTGTTCCCTACATATCCAATACTCTGAACAGGACCTCAAACTGAACTCCAAATACCCCTATGTCAATGAGTGTTGTCTACATATATAATACTCTGAACAGGGCCTCAAACTGATGTAGCTTTCCCTTATGTGTTACATTGTGTTTGAATCATACAGTATGTGGAAAACAAATACAACAATGACCTAGCTTGTAAATTGGAAAATTAGGCTCTTAGGCTACTCCTTTAGTACATCATATATCTATATGTGTAATCCCAATGATTGATATGTAAATAAGAATGAATATGGAATCTTTTCTCAATTAAATGCTACATAGTATAAATGATAGGTTAGGAATGAATCTCAAGTTATTTTGAATATATACTAGTCCTATCAAGAAATATCTTTCATTAAAGTAATTAGGCTAACCATTAAGATATGGTTCATTTGTAAATTATATGACTGTTCCCTACATATCCAATACTCTGAACAAAGCCTCAAACTGATGTAGCTCTCCCCTATGTGTTGGTTTGTATGTGAATCATGCAATATGTGGCAAAATAATACAACAATGTCCTAGCTTATAAATTGGAAAATCAGGCTCTTAAGCTACTCCTTTAGTACATCATACCTCTATATGTGTAATCCCTATGACTGCTATGTAAATATGAATGAATATGGAAGCTTTGCTTAATTGAATGCTACATAATATGAATGCTATGTTATGAATGAATATAGAGTGATTTTCAATATATACCACCACTATCAAGAAATATCTTGCATTCAATAAATTAGGCCAACCATTAAGATATGATTCATTTGTAAATTATATGACTTTAGGGCACTGGATGCCTATGTCAAGGTAGGAAACTGACATCACCACAAGGTTTGGGACTAACACTTGTGTCATGGTAGTTAGAAAATATGTAAATGTTAATAACTTATAGGGGCATAATATAAATATATTTTAAGCATTCTAGGCAAGATATAAGGTTTGGGTCATTAACATAAGACTAATCGGATGAATAGATAGGCTAAGGGGTACAAGATTGAAGAGATACGATAATTTTGAATGTGTGAAATGTCTAGAACTAAGAGTAAAAACCAAGGTCTAAGTTTATCAAGTGTAAAAAACTGAGGTGCTATATAATCCATAAATATTATCTACAGCATGAATGCTACAAAAATGTGTGTTTGTGTGTGTAGTTATAATTTTTTATACATGACTCCAAGTTTGTAATTACTATGAGATGGGTTATGCTTTTGAAGAGAATATTTTGTATGTATATGTTTTATTGTTAACACTATTTTGATTTTGATTTTTTTCAATAAGTTTTGTAATGAAATTTTTTTTTGCATGTTTATTTATATCCTCATGTTGAAAAACATCAGTTCGTAAAGGTGAGAGCCTTAAAATTGAAATGATTTATTGTTATGATTTATTTTTTTATTCATTTATAATGCACTATTTTAATTTATTTAAGAAAATAATGTAGATTGAAAATGGTTTTTAGATAATTTCTTACATGTCATTTGTGTACTTTTGATTGGTTACAATGTTTAAGTTTCTATGAGAGTGGATATTTAAAAGGTTGTTTATATTTATGTAGTTTTGATGGGTTACAATATTTTAGTTTCTATGAGAGTGAATATTTAAAAGGTTGTTTATAAAGTGCTTTACATTGTGTTTGTGTACGTTTAACCAATCAAGATGCATAAAATAAAATTTTGGTATTTAGGTAGTTTTTAAATCCATTAATGATTTTAAATGTTGTCTATTTTTCATAGTTTGATGTGCATAGAAAAAAATTATTTTATTATTTTAATTTAAATCAAGGATTTAACTTTTGTTGTGGTTATTTTTATTAAAAATGATAAGTGAGGACCTCAAAATTAATGATTAAACTTTTTATTATTTTTTGAAGTTTTGAGATATTCATGTATAATCAATCTAGATAAATGTATTGCACATTTTCTCTATCTCATAATATGTGCACATGTGCTAGTAATCAATGTGTATTGATGGAGTTATTTTTAAGATGAAGCATTACCTATACATCCAATTTGGATTTTAGATTGTGCTGAAACAAATTTTTTTTAAGTTTTATAATTAGGAGATCATGCCTTAAAAAAAATGCATACGTGTGCCTTTATTGGAGCTAGTAATTGATGTGTCTTTAAAAGTTTTATTTTCAAGATGAAACCTCGTTAATACAACTGAATATGGATGGTATAATATATTGAAACAAGTTTCCTTAAAGTCTCTTAAGGAAGATGTTGTGCTTGTGAATGTAATTACTTAAATATATAGATACCTAAATGTTTGATTCAATTTGTTGAGTATGAAATATTGATTTGATTCAAAGAATGTTATATATATAATTTTTCATAATTATAATACTTTTGAAACTTTTAATAAATAATATTATATTAACGTTTTTCCTCATCAATTAAATTGAATAGTTTGTTTAAAATATATATTTTTTATTTTTAAATATGTTAATTATCTAATTATTATTTATACCAAAATATTTTGATTTGATGTGTTGAGTTTGAAAGATTAATTTGGTTTCAAAAGAATTTTTTTTACATTTTTTTGGATGAATTATTTTGCATATATATAATATTTTATTAAATTTGATTTTTGTATTATATTAACTATTTTTCTCTCAATTAAATTGAATAATTTATTTATAATTTATATTAAATATTTTAATTATTAAATTATTATTTTTAAATAATGAATTGTTATTTTTTACTTTTCACTATTCAGTTAAATTGTTTTAGAAAAATAAATATTATAAGTTTTACTCAACATTTTGATTCAATATTTATTAAGAATTTGTGTTTGTATTCAGTTAAATAGATGGAATGCCAATAAAAAAACTTTGATTCATTTTATTGAATAAATGAGATTGATTTAATTTCAAATGATTTTTTAACATATCTTAGGAATTAATTATATATATATATATATATATATATATGAATTTAATATTATGTTAAGTGTTTTTTCAATGGGTAATTTGTTTGATATTTATATTCAATTTTAAATATTTTAATTATTATAATATTTTTAAAATAATAACAAATTATTATTTTTTAAATAATTTAAATTACATTTAACTTGTATACCAAGTTGATGTATAGTTATATATATTTTTTGAGAAATAATATTATGTAAAATATTTTTTCAATATAATACAATAAGGTATAAGCTAATTATTTTGTTAAATAAGTTGTAATTTTTTTTAAAATTATTATATTTATTATGTCACTAAATGTCTATAACTTCTATTAAATAAAATAGTCAAATTTTTATTCAATTAATTTAACTGATTCATTTTTGTCATTATTTTAAAATTTTAAATTATTCAAATATTTAGTTGATATTTTTTCAGTTATTTTCATTTTTGATTTTGTATTCTATATTTCCTAATAATTTTTAGTTTAATAAATTATTTGCTGATAATATTTTTTTATTATCATTAAAATTAAATAAATTTTATTCATTTAATTTAAATGATTAAATTTAATAAGATAATTTATGTAGTACTTAGCATATTGCAAAGTAATTATACTTACTATCTATATATTTGTTATTCTATGTCAAACATATCATAAAAATGAAAACATGTAATGAAAATAAGTGTGTGTGTGTGTGTGTGTGTGTGTGTGTGTGTGTGTGTGTGTGTGTGTGTGTGTGTGTGTGTGTGTGTGTGTTATTATAATTATAATAACACCATTGGTAATAAAATGAAACATTGCCATATGAGCATAGTTACTATTAATAAAATGCTTTGTTAGGGTTTTATCCATGCTTTCTATTGAGTCAACCCTAGTTTTTTTTGACTTCCTAGCCCTATGTCATACCATTTCCTTAATCACCTGCAAGATTTACATTTATTGCCATTTTAGGGTTTCTCATCTATAGGCAAGCCCAACCTTTATAATGACTTCTCATTCTATCTCAGCTCTTTTAGCTATGGAAAATAATGATGGAGAATCAAGCAATGGCCCCCTATTAGCACCTAAGGAAGTTTGTCTCGAAGATATACCATGAGGTAATACTTTAGAACCTGATGTGATATTTCCTATTCCTAAACTTAATTATGCATGTCAATGGTTATAGAAATTAAGTTTAATAGCCTATTTTGTTGGTAGAATCCCCTCTAAATGTATGCTTTGGTCTTGGGTTCAAACTCTAGGCAACTCATGACATTAAGTTGGAGATCATCCAAAACATAACCAAAGTATTTTTTCTCTTTCACTTCTCAAACCCTTCCCATGCAAGAGGAATCCTCCATAGGTTTGCCAATTGGTTCATCAATAACTCACTTATGGTTCTCTCCCCTTAGACATGAGACTTTAGGGTCTTGAAGCACACCACTCTTAAATTCCTAGTCTGTGTTGACTTTCTAAATCCCCCACTCCCTTGCTGGCACTTTATTCATCAGATAGCATCCTCCATAGGCCATGTTGTTTGTCATGAACATACTTGGTTCTACTTAGCTAGACTACAAAAAAGGGTATGTGTTGAAATTTCCCTCTCCTAGGACCTCAAGGAGTTTGTGAAAATATAAGTCAGGGATGTGAGGCACTCTCAATAAGTCATGTATATCAACTTCACTAACACTTAATTTCACTGCCAAGCCAAAAACCATAAGATATAGGATTGTTCACTTTAGTTGGCTTGCAATAATGCATCCAACATCTCATCCTCTCCCCTAAAACCCTCTCTTGAAACTCATAAGAAACCAACTGAGGATGAATAGACTATAGTAAGGAAGAATAACACTCACTCCAAAGCTACAAATATATTTACTACTCCCAAAGGAGGCAAGCCATCTTAGAGCAATAGCTCATAGGAAAAGGATCCAATTGAGAAAGAGCTCTTTTTAATTGAAGCCCTAAAATTGGTAGAAAATCCTAGGGTGTTCAACTATTAGGAATATAGAACACAAATCAATATTAATGAAATAAAGATAGAAATAAAATGCAAAAAACTCAATACAATAGAGACATAGATTTAATGTAGTTCACACAATATGGGTTACGTCCACATAAAAATAGTCAGTCCTTCTTATTAATCAATCCAAAAAATGAAAGTAAAAACATGCATTTTAACCACTTCAATATCCTCTTCACTCACATATAACATGCCACTATAATTACAATGCCCTCATATCAAAAGGAAGGATACATACAGGGAAAAAATGCACAAACATAATTTATACCATTATATCTGCAACCTAATAGTGAATGGTCTAGATTTACTATGAAATTATAATATTTTATAATACATTTTTAACATTTTTTTGCTTCAAAGGTGTTACCCCTGAACCCCTACCAAGGGGGCTCTAAAATAGATCACTACCCCACTAGACCCCCAAGGTAACCTTAGTGGGGGGCATTTTGTCCCCAACACCCCCACATCAGGAACTGGGTATTAAAATAAGATCATGCTCTACCATCCAACAATCTCCCACTTGGAGACTGATTATTATAACTCCACTACTACAACTCTTGATTAAAATTTCATTTGAAATTTGACCCTAGCATATTTCTCATCTTCCTTATTATCCTTGAAGACTTATTGAAGTTGAACAACTCTCCAGCTTCTCATTAGCAACTACCTTTGCTAGCATATTTTCAATATTTTGACTCATATGGATCTTTTCCAACTTCAATTGACCATCCTCCAAAACTAAATGATTGAAGTG
This sequence comes from Torreya grandis, assembly GCA_037957365.1. Lineage (NCBI taxonomy): Eukaryota > Viridiplantae > Streptophyta > Pinopsida > Cupressales > Taxaceae > Torreya > Torreya grandis. The sequence continues at coordinate 532,600 of JARHVA010000617.1, read as the reverse complement.
GTACTTGAGTTGTATATTTTTGGTTCTTGAGTGGAATGTTGAGATCTTTGATAAATGAATTGCACTTTAGCTATCACTGTATAACCTACAATCTTCCTACTTATGCCTCAAATCTTCCATGAACCATTGCATCTATACAATCTCCTTACTATATTCTATAGATATAACATATTTTACCTCTATAGTTGAAAAAGTAACTATCTTCCTCAATTTTGAAATCAAACTAGTTGTTGTATCACCAAAAGTGAAAATATAACTTATGGTGCTCCTCCTACAATCTAAATCTCTATCCATGTTTGCATCAACATGCCCTTGTAAGGTAACATCTTAACCTTCATAGCATAATTTTCTATTAGTGGTCCAACTCAAGTACCTAAAATTCCACTTGACTACATCTTAGTTCTCTTTTTTTGGATTATTCATAAACATGTGGACAACTCCCACTACATGAGCAAGATTTGGTCTCATGCACACCATAGCATATATTAAACTTCCAACTACTAAAGCATATAGAACTTTAGACATGTAATTAATTTCTTCCTATATTTTAGGACATTGTTCCTTAATTTGAATTTCCCTCTCAAAGGTGTACTTACAGGTTTTGTATCTTACATATTGGAACCTGACTAACACCTTATTTATATACTCTTTTTGAGACAATGTCATTTTTCTATTTTTCCTATCTCTTGTTATTCTCATACCAAGGATTTGCTTTTTAGAACCCAAATCCTTCACTACAAAATAACTTTTTAATTTTATTTTGAGATCATTTATATCCTACATGTTATACCCTACAACAAGCATGTCATATACATACAATAAAAAGATAATATAGTTGTCATTATCTAATCTCTTAAAATAGACACAGTGGTTAGAATGGCATATACTATAACCTTTTTCTATCATAAACATGTCAATTTTCAAATACCTTGCCTTAGAGCTTGCTTTAGACCATACAAACTCTTCTTCAACCTACACACCATTTTATCCTTACCTTTTACTTTGTATCCCTGTGGTTGTTCCATATATATTTACTCCTCTAAATTCATAATGAAGGAAATCAATATTCACATCTAAATGTTCAAAGTGTAAATCTTCTACTAATACCAAACTTAAAATAATTCTTATAGAATTCATTGTTATAACTAAATAAATATTTTCAAAATCAATACCTTTCTTTCATGTAAACCCCGTTGCAAAAAGTCTAGCTGTGTATCCATTTTTGTTTCCATCTTCTTCCTTCAACCTATAAACCCATTTATTCTATAATTATCTTTTACCTACAGGAAAATAAACCAAATCCCATTTTTGGATATGTGCCAAGGAGTCCATCTTCTCTTTCATGCCTTACTCCTACTTCTTTCTAGTTTCTACCTACACTACTTCATATTTTTTTGGCTCACCACCATCAGTCAATAATAAATAATAAAGTGAAGGAGATTATTGTTCAGGGAGTCTAATTACTCTAGTAAAACTTCTAAATATAGCTTTAGGATTTTGAGGCACTTTTTTTTTGTATTTATTTCACATTCTAATTTGTTGGCACTGTTGGAATTTCATTTCCTATGATTTCATCAAGTACTACATATTCTATATTTGGCTTTTCTTGTTTCTTTTCTTGAAACTGATCTCTGTACATGTCCTTCTCATTAAAGATTACATCTCTACTCCTAATGATTTTTTGATTTTCAAATTCCCATAAAAGGTAACCAAAATCATTAACTCTATATCCAATAAAAGTGCATTTTTTGGATTTTACTTCAAACTTGGTTTTATTTTTTTTATCAATATGGATAAATGCTTCACAACTGAATGTATTTAATAAGGAATAATCTACCTTTTTAACTATCCATGCTTCTTCTATAATTCCACCATCCAAAAGACTTGAAATCACTCTATTTATTAAGTAAATAGTAGTATCCAAAACATCTACCCAAAATTGTAAGGGAAACCCTGCATGTAATCTCATGCTCCTTGTATGCTCCATGATTGTCTTGTTCATCCTTTCTAACACACCATTTTGCTATGGTGTTCTTGGAACTATCTTCTCTTTACAAATCCCATGTGACAAACAATAATTATCAAATTCCTTATTACAATATTCACCTCCATTGTTTGATCTGACACACTTCATCTTATTTCATATCTCATTCTCAACCAAAGCTTTCCATTTCTTAAAAGTATAAAAAACATCATATTTTTTTCCTATGCAATAAACCCAATTTTGTCTAGTTGTATCATCAATAAAATTAGTGTAATAATAAGATCTAGCAAGGGATTATACTTGAGTTAATCCCCATACATATATATGCACAAGATCTAACTTTTCATCCTTCTTTGTCTTCCTAACTCTAAGAGATTTGACTCTCTTCTATTTTTCATACACATAATGCTCATAGAATCTAAATCCACCTTCTTCAAATCTGGTAACAAATTATTTAAGTGGAGAACTTGTATCCCCTTCTCACTCATGTGCCCAAGTCTATGGTGCCATAATTTTATATTCACTTTTATAGAAGCTAAAGAAATAAAAGATTCAATATTACCATTAGATAAATATAATGTACCTACCTTTTCTCCTTTTTCTATTACCAGTGATCCTTTAGTGACCTTCCATGTTTTTTTTGCAAATGTAACTATCCAACCCTCACTTCCCAACTACCCTATTGAAATGAGATTTCTTCTCAACTCAGTAACATGCTTCACCTCTTTCAACAACCATTTATTTTCATTCTATAATTTTATCTATATCTTACCCTTTCCTATAATTTTACAGTGTTCACCATCACCCAAATAAACCTATCCAAAATCACCTTGAGCATAGTCTTGAAAATATTTATTATGGGGTATAACAAGAAATGAAGTCCCTAAATTAACACCCAAAAATAATTAATATTATCTAAAGAAATGATTAAAGTATATTTTAAAAAATCACTTTCTACATTTGCTTCTTGATTTTTATATTTTTATCCATCTCCTTGTTTTCCTTTTCGAAACCAATAATCTTTCTTTAGGTGTCCTTTCTTCACACAAATATAGCACACCAACATTCCTCTACATTTAGATCTACCCTTATTAGAATTATCATGATTCCCTAGGCCCTTTCCTCTATCTTTTTATCTTCCCTTGTTCTCTATAGTCTAATCATTATCTAGTGTCTCACATGTGCTTTTCTGTCACATTTACTCGCTAAGAATAACACCCATAACATCATTAAACTTTAAAGTGTTTGAACCAGAGATAAAATTACTCACAACCATGACCAAGCCATTCCATCTTTCTGGTAATGAGCACAAAATCAAAATATCCCTAACCTCATCATCAAAATTTACTCGTACATGGCTTAACTAATTTGTGATCATGTTAAATTCATCTAAATGATCAACAACAGACTCACCTTTTGAAATTTATAAAATAAATAAATGCTTCATAATAAATACCATGTTGGAGGTTGAGAGTTTTTCATACACTCTATCTAATGCCTTTATCACATCCTCTATTGTCTTTTATTTTTAAATATTGAATTCCATCGACGCTTCCAAGCATAGCCATATTGCTCCTACTACCTTTTTGTCAAGAACCTCCCAATTTTCATCCTTCATAGTTGTTGGATTCTTTGCTATCCCACTCAATGGTAGAAAAAGATATTTATGATATAGATAGTCCTCCATTTGCATCTTCCATATCTATTAGTTTGGCTACTAAACATTTTGAAGTTAAACTTGCCTTCTTCTACCATTGTTCCTACTCAAACCAAGAACCCACTTTTCTTACACGTTTATATACCAAATAAACCTAGCTCTGGTATTAGCTTTTAGGAATACATAACATATACCAATGTTAATGAAATAAAATATAGAAAACATAACACAATAGTGACACATATCTAACATGGTTCACCTAATATGGGCTACGTCCACATATAAACAATCAGTCCTTATTATTTAGTCTAATAAATGATGGGGAAAATTTTTAGTATAACCACTACAATATATTATTCACTCACATCAAATATGCCACCATAATTATAATTCTCTCATATCAAAAAGAGGGTTACATATAAGGTAAAAGTGCACAAAAATAATTGCTACCATTATATCTACAACCTAATAGTGAATGGTCCAATTTTAATTTGAAATTATAATATTTTATAGTGCATTTTTAACAAAATTTTGCTTTAGGGGCATTACTCCCAAACCCCCACCAAGGGCACTCTAAAATAGCTCACCACCCCTTTGGACCCCAAGGGAGACCCTAGTGGGGGGGGGCGAGGGTTTCTCACCCACACCCCCCCAACAAGAATTGGACATTAAAATCAGGCTCCACCATCCAACATCAATACCCCTCTAGTACTAACATTTTGTCCCAAGGTTTTGAGGCCTCTGTGCCTAGTTCTTTTATATTTTTAGATCATAGCCAATATCTCTTATATTTCCTACTTGATGGGATACACCCAAATTCTCTCGTATCCCTCCTCAAAGGAGTGATGAGGTGGAATAAGGAGAGTATCAGGTTGACCCTATTGTAAGGAAGTCATTTGATGGTTACTTGAGTGCCAATAGTGGGAACTTTCTACAAAATTGATATGATTCCATAGAAGGGCTGGACTTGAAGGACATGTCCCTTGACACCCCTTATCTATGAATTATTTTTCATGGAATGTTTGGAGTATCACATACTCAAAATGTAAGTTTGTTATGTGCGATTTTAGAAGGAAGGTTCTCGAGATTGACATTTTCTATCTATAGGAAGTCAAGGTGGTAGAATTTTTATTGATGGTTATCAATAAGTCAATCTTGCATGATAGTATAATTCTTCATAAAAATCATTCCACATGACGTGTAGGAGTGATCACATTCATTTCTCTAAGGTGGTAGCCACACTTAGTGCAATATAGTGTGGACCCCACTAACTAGTTAGTATGGGCTCTTTTTAGCATTAAAATCCACTCTTTTGGATTTATTAATATTTATGCCTTGAAGCATTCCTAGTTATGGTAATGGATAGAGAATGATCTTCCTAATTCCCATTAGGTATTGTGTGGTGAATTTAATATGGTGGCATCTCTCAAGGACAAAATGGGCCACTTAACTATGAGGTGGGCAATTAGTGAAAGGCAATCATGGTTTTATTTGTGTAATAAATGGGGCATTTATTACCTCAATTGTTACCATTATCTTGATAATGGATTTTGTTACCCCTGGAGTAATTTTAGGGAAGGAACCACCTAGATTCAGAAGTGTCTAGATAGGGAAATGATGTCCACACAACCATACTTCTCTTTTGATAATGGTTTTTTTCCTTTGGTATAGGTGATGCCAAATTTTGGTATTTTTGATCACTACCCTATTTGGTTCTGAGTGAGATGGTATTTCATGAAACCCAAAGTCCATAAATCATAATTATTTCTTAACACCTCCTTGATTAAGCATGGGCCCACAATGACACACATTAGAATATTTTGGAATTTTTATCCACACCCTTCTTAAGAATTTGGTTAGATTCTTTAGAGGGATGATGTTTTCATAAAGACCTCTCACTTTGTATATATCTATGGCAGCCATCTTGCCAAAATTTGGGGACACTCATACTCTTCTACTTCCTCAAAGCTAAGTTGTGTTACTCTAGCCATAGAAAAAGATTGTGTTAATGAGATCTTGTAGGTGAGAGTTGCTTCCTTAAGACACCACATTCACATTATAGACAACTACAATGTCTGGGGATCCCAAGTTGAAGCCCAACTTTATTAGGTTAAGATAGGGGATAGAGTTTCTAAGGATTTCTTCCAAATGTGGTGAGCCAAGAACTTAAAGCAACAAATACAAGTCATCTTTTAGGATGGCAACAATCTCTTAGAAACTCTAAAGATTATGCAATATTTTTTCCAGAATTATCAACAAGTATTAAAATATCAAACATCTTAAATTGAGTGTGAAACTATCCTTCAACAATGTCTTTCAGTGGTGTCATGCAAACTCACTTCTGCCTAGTGGGTAGTTTGCAACAAGCCCCTCACTATCGATGATTTACATAATGTAATGTCTCACATGGCTAATGAAAAAGCTCTTGGCATTGATGGATTACCCTATTAATTTTATAAAACTCTTTGGGACCTTGTGGGCAATGACTTACATAAAGTTTATCAAGAAGTGTTGACACATAATCGTTGGGTAAAAAAGTAAATAAAGGAAATATCAAATTCATACCTAAGTAAGGAGATCCTAAGTTGATCTATAACTAAAGGCCCATTACCCTCTTGAATGTTTCCTATAAAATAATTTCCAAGGCTCTACAAATATGGTTTCGTAATATGCTACCTCTCATTGTACATCTAGAATAAACAAGTTTCATTAGAAGTTGTTATATTTTGGATAACATCATTGAAGTCTGGGAAGGGATGGATTAGGCTAAACTATCTAAGAAGAAAGCTATGTTCATCAAAATTTACTTTTAAAATTTTGATGATAAGATCAAATGGCCATTTATTCTATCCATTCTTCAATCTTTGGGCTTCGGGCCGATCTTCATCTAAACTATTCAAATGTTTTTCTCAAAAGCTTTAGCTATCCTCTTTATTAATGGAATCACCTCTGAACAATTTGGCTTGTTTTATTCTATTATTCAAGGGAGTTTACTGACTCTCACCTTCTATGTCATTGTAATTGAGGGATTTTGATATCTTTTTAGCAATTCCCAAGCTAGGGGCCTTATTAATGGAATTTATCTCCTTCCTGATGCTACGAACCCACAAGAAGATATGCATCTACTTAATGGCCACTTTATAGATGACTCCTTCCTTACACTCATTGAGGATGAAAACAATGTGGATAATGTCTTATACTGTCTCAAAACCTTCTGCCTAGCCTATCTCTTCAACATCTAATGGCATAAAACTCATTGCTATAGACAATCTTACCTCCTTTTGCCAGTGTGGGTTGTTAAAATTCAGTTGGAAGTAGATCCAACATGACAAAATATTTAAATTTCTTGGCATCCCCTTTGATTTTTATGCCTTGCCAACTTTATTGTGGAAATATGTTATTGACATAGTCAATAATAAGCTAGAATACTGGGTGACAAGTCTCTTTTATTAATAGGAAAATTTCAAATCTACTCAAAAATTCTTACATCCACCCATGTGTACTACCCATCATGTTGGGTGACTTCTATGAAATCTTACCAAAAGTTGGATAAATTGCTCAAAGATTTCCTTTAGTCTAATTCCCCTCAAGGTAAAGGATTCCATAGGGTGGCCTAGGAATAATATTGCCTCACACGTGATGCTAGAGGCATGGGGCTCATTGACATAGCCCAGTAAGGAACTACCTTATGTGCCAAATAGATTGTGTAGGCCATTGAGGCTTAAGAAGTTTGGAAGGTGTTCTTTAGACACTATATCCCCTCATACTTACCTCAGGGTAAGAAGGCTTGAAAATGGCTTGGATTACCTAATTTACTCTTCATTCAATTTGTCATCCAAATCACTAAGTCCTTTGTGTCCAAAAGCATCTGGAAGGATTGGGAAAAGATCAAGCCATGGCTTCTCTAGAATGGCTCTAGTTTTTGTAATAGGTTCTCTATTAAGTCCTACCCTCTTTGGTGATCTCCTATTCTCTCTCATAATGAAGTGCCCCTAGTAGAAGTCCCTTGGGTCAACACTCTCAAGCATTACCACAAAGGAATTTAGACCATCTAGGATATCTTTTTCAAGCGCTCTTGATCTTGGTTATCCTGAGAGGAGGCAAAAGTTAAATTTTAGTTAGCCAATATAGATCAGGAGTCCTACTAAGAGATCCTTAATGTCATCCCAGCTTCAATGATCCATAAAATCTTAGTCCACTCCACTCGACCATGGTGTAAGGACTGCAAATGGTATGTTGAGACCCCTTTCCACAATTACACTCCTTGACTTGGCTATGCATGGCTCATGCCCTATTTACCTATGGTTGACAAGCTTAACTCTCACTAGGGGATTTAATCATTTATTAAAATGTGAAGCTTTTACTTCAACACTATTTGGGGGTCTTGTGTGGAGCCCAAGCTTGCTGATTTTGCTTGGTGTATTTTGCACCTAGGCTTACCCATTCATAGAAGACTCATCCAGCTTGGAGTCCACCTACCTACTTACCCTTATATGACTAACTTGAGTAAGCTTCCTCATATTTTTTGGTACTATTTTAAATCTCAAAGGGTTTAGACTTAGATCCATGATCTTTTCAGGCCTTTCTAGCCCAAATTTTTTATTCGACAGCACATCCTCCTTGGAGACAAACCCATGACGCCCTACAAATACACATAAGTATGGCATACTTTCAAAGTGGAGATTCTCTTCTGGATTTGGAAAGAAAGAAATAATTATGTGATTAATAATGATTCTATTGATTGTAATATTTTTGATTTACACAAGTCTTCTATCATCTTCAATGTTCTTTTGTAAATTCAAATCCAAGCTAATAAGGTGGTGATAAAGCTTGGGCATCTTCAAGATCTCTCCCATTAGGGAGATACTCTTTGTGCCATGGATTAGGTCCCATATTCTCCTCCTAGGGATCCCTGATTATATGATTAAGTGCCTCAACTACTTTGTGATTGGCATCGTCAAAGCCGTTCTAGGCATCACTCTCATAACAACACCCCATACCAGTGCATTTCCCCTCCTAGGTAACTATCACCTCCTTCACCTACTGGGTAGGATGGTTGGGGTTCTCCTCCTCCCCCTATATGCCTAGATGCTTAGGGGGGTACCAAATAGAGGCTATTTGTACATGATGGATAAGTTCTCCATGATTTATTTGGCCATTTCTCCCACTCAAACACAAGAAAAAGATGATGATAGGGACATTACTCAAGCTATTAGATGGGAACCTATTATGATAGCAATGACTTGTCAAGATCATGCTAGGGTCTTGATGATGATATGGATCCTCCACCTTTTGGCCTTGCTCTTGATGCATAAAAGTTATCTTTTGTTATGACTTTGTGACTTGTTTCTAGGCTTTGCTTAGTGTATGATGATTTTGTTATTACTCCTAAGCTCTACCTAGTGTGATGTGACGTGCTTTCATATTGCCTATATTTTTTTATGAATTATTTATATATTTCTATTAAGTTAATATATAGATATATTTCATCAAAAAAAAATACAATAACACCATATTTTACGAAAGAATTTAAATTAAATAAGTTATAATTTGTCATAATATTTTTGAATTGTAGGAAACCAAAGCCTCCATCATCAGTGATAAAAGAGATGGTGGAAATTTTGGTTATTTTTTATTTATTTATATATTATAATTTTTTTAAAAATTAACTATTTTACTATTTATTTATGGATAGTAGTCTTGTTTATGAAAATATTCATCATTCTTTAAATATGGACTTAGGTGTCAATTTGAAAAATTGGCTATTATGGGTTCAAATCCTAAGCTAACAAAATATTTTCCTTATTGTGCACATAAACTTCTTAGAGAAAAGTAGGGTTTTTTCTTAAACATATATTTTAGTTTTATATATATATATATAAACTAAAACTGAAATAAATCATAAAATATATGTATAATGAAGTTGATATTTTTGTTTTCCTAATTGATGATGGTCTTCATGACATCTATTAGTTTTCTTAATAATAAAGTAAAATTAATTTATTTTAATACTATTATATATGGATATACATATTTTTTATTTTCAATGTTTCTATATAGAATGATAAAACATTGATATTAGCATGACGTTTATATCTTCAATTGAAAATGTTGCCTATTATTTGATAAAAAGAGATCTTCAAACAAAACCTTATTTGTCAACATTAAAGAGATGTCATATCCACATGCTTTTTAGTGTAGATATATGTCATTGTGTTTTTCTTTCTCATGGATTGCATTTGTAAATTGAAATTTAGGAAATAAAATATAATTCTCTTGTTGTATCTAATAATTTAAAAAAGGATTTAATGTGAAACTTATTAGATTTCAATGTATAACTATCAAAGATGAAATTTAAGTTTTTTTTATTTTTATTTACTTTTCTACGTAAATCATGTTTTTTAGTTTTTTTTTCCCAAAATAAAAATAAATTTATTTTTAAACAATATTTATGTGATACATGAATAAAATATTATGGCATCTAAATAAGATTGATGAATCAACACACACACACACACACACACACACACACACAAAAGAAACTATTACAGTAGCAAGTTCTATTTGTTCATAGATAATAATTAGTAGACTAAAAACTATTAGATTGGTTTTTATGGGTAATAATGTTAAAAAGCTAGTTTTCCTATCCATGAACTGACTATTGGTAAAAAAAAGATCACTAAAAGACTGTGTGTTGGCTAAGATTGAACTTTGAGAATATGATAATAAGAAAAAAATTGAAAGATTATTTAGATTTTATTTTATTGATAGTGACAAAAAAATGTATGACATGTTTCAATAAGGTTGCCAATTAAATTTATAACCAAGTTAAAAATGGAAAATTTTATATATTATCAAATAGAAAATTTAAAGAAGGAAAGAATATGTTCAATAATTTTGAACATTTGTGTGAAATAGTATTACAATTTTCAACAACAATAATTATTTGTGTGGAAAATATTAAAGATACACCAATGCATTATTTCAGTTCCAAGAATAATTTTGATAATCTATAAATGCTAAATAGATCTATGGTGGACATTATCAGTGTGGTCATGCCAATTTCTTATATAGCAACAATATTTCTAGTAAATGGCTTATAAATAAAAATAATAACATTAGGTCTCTCCTCATGGTTCTAGAAATGACCCCCCTTTTCTAAAAACATTGAAATGGTTAAGAGGAATAGTCTTTATTCACTCTTATTATTCTAGGTTTTATTCCACTCACTATTTAGGTCTGATCTTTATTTCTTGTTTTATAACAACTATCTCCAAATTTACTTTAATTAAATATTCCTCATAAGCCACCTTTTATCATTCACTGCACAAATTTATTTATGCAATTAAATATGATTTTACTATTTGAAATATAATTATTATGATGATTGATTTTTAAAAAGTTTTTTTGCTCTGCTAGGGTTTTCTCTATGCGTGCCATTGATTTATCCCTTGATTTTCTATTTGTCCATCTTGTGTCATATCATGGCCCCTAGGCTACCTAAGAGACTTACATTTATTTTGTCTTAGGGTTTCTCTCCTTCGGGTGTGGCTAGCCTTTATAATGACTTATCCTATTTCTCTCTCAATTTTTTTAGCTATGAAGAAGAATGATAGAGCATCAAGTAATGACACCCTATAAGTTCCCAAGGAAGTTTGTCTCAAAGTTATACCACGAGGTAACTCTTAGGAACCTAATGTTATTTTGTCTATTCTTAAATTAAACTATATGTTAATGGTTAGAATGGTTTTGTTTGATAGGATATTTTGTAGGTCAAACTCCCTCTAAAAGTATGCTTAGGTCATAGGTGCAAACCCACTAGATGGATCATGGCATTAATCTAGAGCGAATCTAGAATATGACAAAGGGTTTTTTCTATTCCACTTTGCCAACCCTTCCCATGCATAAGGTATCCTTCATAGGTCTACCACTTGGTATGTTAGGAACTTGCTCATGGTTCTCTCCCCCTGGAGAAAAGACTTTGTTGTTTTAGAGCACATTTCTATTAAAGTCTTAGTTTCATTGAATTTTTAGGCATTTCACTCCCTTATTGACATTTTATTCACCACATATCTTCCTCCATAATTTGAGTTGTCTACCATAAGTAAAACCAATTCTACTCTGTTAGACCACAAAATTAGGTTTGTGTAGAAGTAGACCTTTCCTGGTACATCAAGGAGTTTTTGGAAATTCAAGTCAGGGATGTGAGACACTTTCAGCAAGTCCTATATATTAACTTGACCAACACTTGTTTTTTCTACCAAGCCATAGACCATAATATTCAAGACTACCCTCTTCAACAATTAAGGATGGAGGGTCTATGATCAAAAAGAAGAATAGCCACATAAAATCAATGATTTTAAGTGATACTCCTAAAGGAGGTAAGTTGTTTATAATTAATGGCACACAATAATAGGCTCCTTCTAAGAAAGAGCCCTCCTAGGATAAATCCCCAAAAATATTTATAAAACTTAGGGTCTTTAACACCCTTTTGGCTACTAATGTTTTATCCTAGGGTCTCGAGGCTCCTTTTCCTAGTTCTTCTATATTTTTAGACTAATAGCCAATCACTCTTCCACTTCATACTCGATGGGATGTACCTAAATGCTCTTGTATTCCTCCTAGTAGATGTAATGAGATGGTATAAGGAAATTATTAGGTTGATCCTGCTATGAGAAATCAATTTGATGAATTTTTAAATGCCAATAATGGGCATTTTTTACAAAAATGGTATGATGCCTTAGAAGGCGTAAATTCTAAGGATATATCTCTTGACACCTGTCATCTATGAATTATTTTTCATGGAATGTTTGAGGTCTTAGACCTAAAACTTAAGCTTGGTGTGCATTATTTTATAAAGAAGTTTCCTAAGATGGATATTCTTTGTCTACAAGAAGTTAAGGTGGTAGATTTTTTCTTGATGACTATCAGTAATTCCATCTAGCATGAGAGTATTGTCTTACATAGAAATGATGAAGCAGGACATGGAGGATTGATCACATTCATTTCTCCAAGGTGTTGGATTCACTTAGTGCAATCTAGGATGGATCCCACCAACCAATTAGTGTGGATCCTTTTTAGCATTGAAAGCCATTCTTTTGGTTATTAACATTTATGCTTCAAATGATGCCCATTGAGCATACCCATTTATGGAAATGGATTATGGATGATCTTCTAGATGCTCATTAGGTCTTATGTGGTGACTTTAATATGGTGGCATCTCCTAAAGACAAAGTGGGCCACCTATTAATGCATTGGGTAGTTGGCGAAAGGGAGATGTGGTATTATATGTGTACTAAATGGGGCTTTTATGACCCTAATTTAATCCACTGACCTACAAATGGAGTATGGTATACTTGGACCAATCTAAAATAGGTGCTTATTTATATTTTAAAGTGCTTAGATAGGTTAATGATGTCCACCCAACTATACTTTTCCTTTGATAATGGTTTTTCTCCTTTGGTACAAGTATTGTTCGATTTTGGGCTTTTTGACCACTCCCCTATTCGGTTTTGAGTGACATGGTAGTTCATGAATCCCAAAGTCCACAAAGCATAAATTTTTCTAAAGACATTTTTCCTCAAGCATGGGCCCACTGTGGCACACATTTTTAGAGTTTGGAATTTGGATCTCCATCCATCCTAAGAATTTAGTTGGATTCTTTGGTCAAATGAAGCCATTAGAAAGACTTCTCACTTTCTAAGAATATATGGTTGCCAACTTGCTAAAATTCAAATAAACTCTTACTCTACTACTTACTTAGAGATTAATCATGTGGCTTTAGCATTGAAAAAAGATACCTTCAATGAGATCTTGTAGGTTAGACTCTCTTCCTTGTAGCATCATATCCATATAATAGATAACTATAATGCTCATGAAGCTAAAGTCAAAGCCAGGATCTACTAGCTCAATATAGGGAACAAAGCTTCCAAAGATTTTTTTCAAATGCTGCAAGACAAAAAATTGAAGAAGAAAATCTAGGTCATCTCCAATGCTATCAATAAACTAGCAAAAACATCGTATATTGTTCAAGCTTTTGTCCACCACTATCAATAAGTGTTCAAAGCTCAAGCTTCATTTACAGAGCATGATATTTCCCTAAAATAGTGTCTCATAATGGTGACTTGAAAACTCACTCCCACCCAATGGGTGGCTTATAATATGCTCCTCACTATGGATGATCTACATGAGGTGGTATCTAACATGGTAAATGTCAAAACTCTAGGCACTGATGGTTTCCCCTATGAATTATATAAAACCCTTTGGGATCTTGTGGGTACTAATTTACACCATGTTTGTTAAGAGGCCTTTCACACTAATTCTCTAAGAAAGAATATAAATAAAGGAAACATTAAATTCATACTTAAATAGGGGATATCAAGTTATTCTTTAATTGGTGATCTATCACCCTACTAGATGTTTTTTATAGGATCATTGTCGAGGATCTAGTCCTCTAATCTTGTAATTTATTGCCACACATCATTCAACCTAAGAAAATAAGATTCATCAAAAGTAGATATATATTAGACAACATCATAGTAGTATGGTAAGGTATGGATGCAGTTAGAATGTCTAACCAACAAGCTATATTTGTTAAAATTGACTTTGAAAAAGCTTATGACCAGATTGAGTGACCGTTAATATTGGCCAAGATTAGAGCCCTGAGCTTCAGGCCTAATTTCATTCAAATTACCTAGATGATATTTTTAGATGCCTTGGCCATCCTCTCCATTAATATATTCACTTTTGATAAATTTGGTTTATTTTGTTCTATTGGCCAAGTATGCCCTTTAGAACCTGACTTTTATGTGCTTGTAGCTAAGGATTTTGTATATCTTCTTAGAAATGCCCAATTTAGGGGTATTATTAAGGTAATTTATCTCCCTATAGATATATTAAACCCACACAAAGATATGTAAATGTTTAATGGCCACTTTTTGGATGATTTTTTCCTTATTCTCATTGAAGATGAGGCCAATGTGGGCAACGCCTTATAATGTCTCGATACCTTCTGCCTTGCCTCTAGATCTAGCATCCAATGAAAAAAAACTCATTGTTATAAATAATCATACCTCCCCCTACCAATGTGGACTGATAAATATTATTGGGTGTGAATACAACATGATGAAATCTTCAAATTTCTTGGCATCCCCTTTGTTTTTTATGGCTCTCCACCCCTATTGTGGCAATATGTTATTGACATATTAGATTAAAAAAAGGAATACTAGGTGACTGAGACCTTATCATTAGAAATTAAGCTTAAAATATGCTCTAAATTATTTGTGACCACCCATATTTACTACTCTTCATATTGGGTGCCTTCAAAGAAATCTTACAAGAAACTAGAGAAACTGCTCAGGGATTTTCTTTGGGCCAATTCTTCTGATGGACATGTATTCCATAGAGTGGCTTGTGAATATTGTTGCCTCACATGGGATGACAAAGGTATGGGGCTCATTGATGTGGCTTGTCAAGAATTTGCCTTATGTGCCAAATGGATTTTGTGGGCCATTGAAGGTAAGGAAGTTTGGAAGGTGTTGTTTTGACACTACATCTCTTCAAGCTTGCCCAAGTGAAAGAAATCCTAAAAAGGGCTTAACTTTTCCAATTTGCTTTTCATCAAATCTCCCATTCAAATCAAAGGTTCTTTTATGTTAAAAAGTATCTAGAAGGCATGGAAAAAGATTAAACCATAGCTTCTATAGAATGGTTTAGGGTTTAAAGATGAGTTGTTTGTTAGCTCCCACTCACTATGGTGGTCACTATTACCAATTTCAATAAATTTCCTCTGGTTGAGGTCCCTTGGATCAATGCTATCAAAAATTTTCATAAAGGCACTCATACTATCCAAGATGTAGACACTAAAATTACATCACATACGTGGGTAGCTCTCTGTGTTGAAACCCCCCTTGAACCCCTTTTCAATAATAATAATTAGCCTTATTAATCCATGCTTTTACCTCTCACACATTTAATTAATTTAAAATATTTAATTAATTTAATTTAAAACCACTTATGCCACCTTACCTATCCACCTTATCCTGAGACTAATTCTTACCCTCTGAGTCACCTCAAGACTTAGTCCCCTTATCCTAACTACCCATGACTTGTTCTTACCCAAAAATAAATTCCTAACCAACTACATCCTTCTTAACCTCCCATTTCTACCATTTCCTAATGGATACCACACTTGGCATGAGAAAGAATAGAAAATAGGCTAAAAGAGTCCTTTTACCTATTCTCATGCCACTAACATCAGTCAACTTATGGTCTTACATCGGTGGGATTACTAACATTGATTACTTAAGCCAAAATCTAAACTAATGTTAAGGTCAGTAGAAATTTAAAAAAAACATTTTATTCATATACTGACTTTTAGCATCCAACTGTCCACATCTTTTCTTATTGTTGCCTTGTAGAAGTCAATTCAGACCAAGAACCAAGCTCTTGAGAACCAGTAACACATGCTTGTTTTCTCTATTCAAGGTATTGGTTCAGTAAGCCTTATAGGAGCCATCCATTTGGCACTTATCATTCAATCACCTTCTTCAGCTAAGTACATCACTTATTCTATAAGTCTTTAAGTAGTTACTTTATAATCACTTTATATCTACTATTTATTATTTTATGCATTCCTGACTGAACCCTTATGAAGGAGTTATAAATATTCCCCACTTATCTCTCCTTGTTTCAACACACCAAACCTCTAACCAAACCCATCCAAATAATACTCTCTCTCTAAACTCTCCCCAACCTTCCAGACCTAACCAAAACCACTTCCTAGACCCAGAAAAGCCTTCTACAGCTTCCTAATTTGCACCTACCAACATCAATCACCCAACCGATATCGGTCACACTTGCTCATCGACCTCGATAGCCTAATCGATGTCGACAACTATGGATTATCAATAACCTCTCTAAAACTACCTAGACAACTTCCAAAATAAAAACTAAATATACCACCTACACTTTGTTACTCTCTATTGCACTTAGGTTGCAAACAATGATAACATGTCTCTCTTTTAATCTCTCTTTGTTATTTATTACTTTTTTATTTCTCAAAAGTGGATTGTCATCCCTAAGAAATTTTGACACTTTTTAGAAAAAGCACGTAACTTGTCAGCCCACTCATATATCTACTAACAAATATTTTTGTGGTAGTGCTTTCTTACCTATAGGTAGTCCTCCCTAGCCAAAGAGGAGTCCTCATAATGTCTGGATATGATGCAAAAACCAATCCAGTTCATTCTAATCACTTATCCATATCCTCATTCTCTATTTTTCTTTAGACTTGAAATAGACACAATTTTAATGAAACATTTTTGACATGCCCCATGGGACCCTGGAGTTTTCCTTAGATTCATTACTTGTTTTAAGCATTCATATAGGTGAATTATAGTGAAATTTTCATTTATTGCACTTTCTCTCTATTTTCTCCCAAAAAGTAAAATATTCAACATTTTGTTTTCTATTTAAGGGCAATAAACTAAAATTTCTTCTTCCTTGCCACTCTTCTTTTCTCTTTACCTTTAAAAGCAATTTATCATTTTTCTTACAAGTTAAAATAATCTCTTTTTTATTTTTTTCTTGCATTCACATTAGGATATTGAATTTCATTCTCTACTCCTATTTCATAATTATTTTCATTCAAATCTAAACATTTCAGATTTGGGTTTAAAACTTATTACACTTCATTATTTATTTGTTGCATATTAGCTCACCTAGTTAATTACAAGAATTATGAATGAATTTTAGTCCACCTATGTTACAAAACTAGAACACACTCACAAAAAAAACATCTAAACTCACTTGAGAAAAGGCCCATCGGGATTTCATCGCCTGGAGGATCACCTTACCTTACTCGGCTATCCTACTTGTAATTCACCACCAAGAGGAGAACCCACTCCATTCTCTAGTGGAGTATAAACTCTAGGAAGAAGGTATATTTTTGCTAAGCAACTTGGCTTGGATTCAGATCCATGAAGTGTGGGGATAAATCTCCTATAACAAGCTATGTACTTGATCTAACATAGATTTTATCTTGAACCCTAAAACTAACCTAAAACTAGCTCTAGATTACTTTCTATTACCTTTGTTAACGAAATTCTCTTGTCACTATCTAATGAAGTCATAAGCCAACACGAGACTAAAATTAATCTCTAGGAGTTAATAATTAGTGGTTGTATGTTCTTATTATTATTTTTATTGCCTTCTATATTTTGGGTTTGGTAAGGATATTTTTCCATTGATTCACAAAATCAACACTATTTGTAATACTGAAGTTTGTATAACCTATTATATCAAGTTTTATGAGTGTTCTTTATTATTACATAGACCTCTTGCATCCTCTATTTTACCTAGATTCTACTTATGGGTTTATAAAATGTTATATTTTCTATCTCCCAAGATATCATAGTGACTGGCATCAATTAATTCCATCGACGTTGATAGACTTTAGCCTATCAACATTAGTTAATTCCAAAGATGTCAATAGAATTTAACTACCGACATCGGTCAAGTGACCGATGTCAATGACTGTGTAATTTTAGTTTGTTCAAAATATCAAGTTAAAATAACCTACTTACCTACACTTGAACTTAGTTTCTCCTTATTATGTCACTAATACAAAGTATTAAGACTATTTATACTTCTTTTTGCACGGTATTGACATAAACCCAAGAAAAAATTCTTGTAGATTACACTAGCTAGAAACCACTTCCACCTTCCCCTCTTGTTGTTGATTTTATCATGGAGCATAATTTAGATATAGGGCATACTCCTATCCCCAACCAAATTCCCAATGTGCCTAAAGGAGATCAATATTTTTCTAAATTTCTTAATCACAATGTGGCAGCCCTTCAACATTACCTTTCCATGAGCCAAACCCATAATTCTTCAAGTGACCCACTATATGGTATGTCAACCTCTCTAATGGAGATAACTTTTGTTTCAAATATCTCCACTATTTTCCCCATGGTTACTCAAACCATCACTTCGATAAGTAACCTAACCATAAATAATGTCCAAATTTTACCATCACCAACTATTGAATCCCATCTAAACTCTAGTGTGACTTCCCTACTTTCATAACCACAAGTAGTTCAGTCAAGTCTCACCCCATTTCAAAATTTAGTGGTACCTATTCCATCTACTCTTGCACCTATAATTACCTAAGTTGTGACTCACTCTTCACCTAGTATAACCATGCCAATAACCTAAACTATAATAATAACACCCAACCAAAACATAGTCTCTAACCCAATGAGATAAGCCCCTTTTCTTTTCAACCCCTAGCCTATAACTCATTATCCTTATGTTGTGCCAACACAACCTCAGCAAGATATGTCATATTCTCCCTCTGCTTCTTATTAGGTTCCCTATAACTTAGGGGTATCTCCCAAACCAATCCCCCTCTAGAACCCATTAAGATGCTAATGGACAAGATGTCTAATTTAGAGACATCCATTTTGGGTTCAAGGAATGTGTTATCTTATGATCAGATATGTAATGAACCCATTCATCCTTATATGCCTATTCACCCTTATCCAAGCCAATGGGAACCCCCCAAATTTATTTGTTTCTAGAGTAAAGAGGACCCACAATAGCATTTGTGAGCAATTAGACATGCTTGTTAATTAATAGGGAATGATGACGTGTTATTAATTCACACATTACATATGTCTCTTTCGAGTGCTGCCCTAGATTGGTATAGATCTATAAATCAACACTTCCTTTTCTCATTTACCCAACTCACACAAATATTACTAGACCATTTCTCTATTAACATTTCTAAAAGGGTTTCTATTACAAACCTTTATTCTATTAGACAATTTGATGATGAGTCTATCACAGATTTTATTGCTCATTGGAGAGGCTTGATCAATCAAATCTCCTTCTCTTTACCCCAACTTGAGCTTATTGAGCTCCTCTCAAGGGCATGTGCCAAACACATTCATCCACACTCTGAGTAAAAACTTTTTGCACATTTGATGAGGCCTTTACAATGGCATGGAAACTCAAGATGCAGGATATAGAAGAAGGAAAAGTCAAGTTGTGCTATAAGAATGCCAATTCCAAATCAAATGACTCATCTTCTTCTTAAAATTCTCCTTCTAAACAAAAATCTAAAGCCTCTGCCAATGTGATGGTCATTAAATTAGCTTCTTTAATAACTACAAACCAACGTAATTCTTTGAATTCCCAAAATCTAACCAAGTAATTCCAACAATGGTATGAATAAAGACAATACACTCCCATTGGGGAGTCATATACTTCCATTTTGGAAAAACTATTGGAATAAGGTGTCATAACCCTTCTTCAAATCAAACCTCTTATAGAGTTTGACCCCTCCTATCCTATTTAAAATTGGTATAAGGAGGATGTTTTTTTTGGCTACCATCGAGTTAAAGGCCAAAATTCTAATAACTATAAAACACTCAAGAACATTCTTCAATACATACTTGATAGGGGTGATCTCATCTTGGATAATCCTAATACACTCACTAATCAAAATATGGATGTGTTCAAATATTCTTTTCCTAACCATTCACCCAATCAAAATATTATGTAGACCATGAGAAACTCATGTGATCATAATATCAATATGGTTAATATGGTCTTTCCTTTACCTCTAGTTTAACCTCTCCCATAATAGGAGGCACCCATTTTATTGACTCCTTCCCCATAGTCAGTAGCATTTGTTTTACATGTTCTTCTTCCTTAGATATAAGATCATATTTCACCCATTCCACTCCCACATGAAGAAGATCCTCCTTTACCACTACTTTTGCCATCAGAGGAGCTAGTATTGCCAATTCTTTTAACACCAATGTTACCTATCCTCTTACCCCTTGAAGACCATGCCTTACCTATTCCACAACCACATGTTGAGGGGAACATCATCCCTATGTTATACCCTATTAAGGAACCCTCTTCACCTACCTTTCCTACACTGATAGAGAGTAATACCCCATCCACTCCACCTTTGCACCTAGAAGAACTAGTGTTATCTACTCCTACATTAGATGAGAGACATATTATGCCTACTCCAATTCTATCAATTTTACAACTTATTTTACCTATAAAGGATCATACTTTACCTATTCCTCACCCACATGTTGAGGAAGTAATTATACCTATGCTATATGCCCTTGAAGAACCCTCTTTGCCTACCTCTCCTCCACCCATGGAAGACTATGCCTCCTCTCCTATCTCTATCAAAGAAGACCTTATTATGGCTCTTTCTCATCTTTGGCATGAGGTATAAAATACCAATAATTTACCTCTTTCTCAATAAACTAAGCCTTCTAAAGAAGTAAATGTAAGGCCTACATCAACTTCATCTAACTCTTCTCATGATTGATGAAAAGTCTAGAACTTCTTGACTCCACGAAGATAGATCACATGGCATTTTGGGATCGACTTAAAACTCCTTATCCTACATAATGAGTTTAAAATTTTACTTCCAACCCTCTCACTACCCTTTACCCTAAGGTCTTGAACAAATCTAGAGATTCTTCACCAAAATAACCAAAATCTCATCAATTTATGTCAAAACCCTCACCTTCGAAGGCATCTACCACATTAAAGTAGATCAGGTCTCTAGGTGTATATCCCATCTCTAATATAATTTATCCATAGGTGAAATTAGATATAACTCTCCAACCACAAGTTGGAGTTTCATGGCCTAAACTATATAAAAATGTTAAGCTTCTTAGATCTCGTTGATCCTTCCCTCTTCAACCCTCAACTTTACCATCAATTTTGAGATTGCACCCCTCTACTTTAGTTGGAGTATCATCGATCCAAGTGAAATAAAAGGATAAGTTACCTCCACTACTACCTCTACCAACTGGTAGTCCTTTCACATCTGACACCATGATACCTAACACCAAAAAAGTGTTAACAAAACATGTAATTCCACTGCCACTAAACAAGGCACCACGTAAAGTCACCCTTTTGACTCCTAAACATAAGGTGTCCACTCCTATTACCATAAAAAGTCCTAGCCCACTCACAGGCTCTCAGAGATTTTTTGTATATTAGTTATTGCAATATTCCATAATAAATCTTCTTCCCATTAAGTATTATAGCCCTCTTATACCAAATCCATCTTGGTTTAATGATACACAAGTTTGTCTATATCATCATGCACTTGGACAAGATATTGAGAGTTATAAACCTCTCACAATAGTCACTCAGCAACACTTTGATGTCGACACTCTATTTGTTGATACTACCATTAACCTTCTTCTTATTCTAACTCTGACATCCATAATGCCTCATACTGTTCCACCTAAATTCAAACCCAAAAATGTTGTCATACCCCTTTTGCTACCTCCTTCACCTATGTTTCAAATCAACATAGTTAATGTGGCCATGTAGTCACAAAATTAAAAGGATAAAGGTCACTAATCCTTGGGATCATCCCTTTTACAAAGATATTCCTCCTTTGAATCCCAAGATTTCCATCTTGGGTGTCCTAAAACTAACATCTTCAAATGTTATTCAAAGCTTGATGGTGAAATAGCTTCACTAAACTCTTATAAAAATGTCCTTGTAAGAGTTAATCCAAAACTCACCCCAACACCATTAATCTTTGATTAGTGCCTTATAAGTGGTTGAGGTACAACCTGACAATCCCTAACCTCTTATAGCTTTGGTTAGCTCTCTTAATTCCATCTCCCTAATTTTTTTTAGTTATTTGAAAATTCCACTTCAACACCTTCAAGATCAGGATTTAGCCCTTTTAATTACTGCATGTATTGATCAAACTCATGTTAAAAGAGTCATTATCAATGGGGGAGCTAGTATTAATATTATTTCCACCCATGCCTATAAATATCTATCTCTTCCCGACAATTGTATGTCTCAAACCGATGCGGTACTCTACTCCTTTAACGATACCATAGCTACTATGATGGGAACTATTGTCTTACATATCCATGTAGGTCCCCACAAAATTCTTGAGCTCTTATATGTTGTAGAAGGAGATTTCCAATATAACATAATTATTGGATGACCTTGGATACGTGTTATGGCACATGTACCCTTAACTTTTCACTATTGTGTCAAGTTTGAGCACAATGGGCAAGTGCATGTTATATCCACTAACCCACCTCCATTTAAAACATATAATATGGCTTATAGTCCCAATGATGTTCTCATTCCATTAAATACATCATATTCTCTACATGATACTTCTACAACATCCACAAGCTCCACTACCTCATTTATATAGATAACGATAACACAAATTCCTGACAAAGATCCCATGGAGGAAACTTTTAAGTATTTTTCACTCAAAGAATATCATTTTTTGATGCTTGACATGTTCCATAATCCACAAGAGTATGGAAATATTCATATGCACCTAGATTATGATCCCCATATTGGGATGGTCATCCCTTATGGGCCACCTAACCTTTGAACTCATTTCACATATGGGGGAATTGATTAGGCTCCCACTGTCGGCAATCTATCCTCTTTGCCACAACCATTTATTTGTGACTTCTCTTTCTTGAGCAAGCCTAGTTTACTAACACCTATCTTTATAGGTGTGCCTGGAAAGGATGTGGTTTGGGTCATTATGAGTAGGGTGTTCATACACCCATTGAAAATGCCAAAAAGAGGTATGGAGTGGATTATGACAAACAAACTAAAATCACCAAAACTTCCCATGTACTAATTATTTAAGAGCTGATCTATCCTTCTCCACCTTCTTTTCCACCATCACCTACCAAATCAAAGGTATCTATACCTCCTAAATTTTTTTCAATAAATGCCATCCAATTAGGGATTCTCACATATCACTAGGGTAAGGAAACAAGGTCCCTTCCTCTCATTCATTCTGAAATGATTGATGAAGAATCTCCCACTATTAACACTATCCAATGTCAAGATGATGATGTTATTCTCACATACATGGGTGCAAATGATTCTTATATCTAATGATCACTCCCATCCCAAACATAAACTATGTTAAATGAATCAACCATTGACAACAATTTTCCCTCTCACAATAACCCCCACATCCTCAAGATTGGCCAATCTTTGGATTCCTCTGAGCAAGATAATTATGCCACATTTCTTAATAACCATAGAAATTCCTTCACTTGGTCTTATAATGACATGTTTGGTATTGACCCCTTTATCATCACCCATAATATTGTCATCAATCAAGATGCTAAACCTATTCAGTAGAAGCTTCACAAAATACATCTTTGTATTACTCTCCTTGTCAAAGAATAGCTCCAATGCCTTCTTTATATTAAATTTATCCAACCCATTAACTACCCACAATGGGTTTCTAATATTGTTCCTATCATAAAAGTTACTAAAAGAATCTGCACTTGCACTGAATATCATGACCTAAACCTCGCTTGTCCAAAAGATGACTTCTCATTACCAAGTATCAACTAACTTGTTGATATAATAGTTGGCCATGAGATGCTATCACTTATGGATGGGTTCTTAGGATATAATAAAATCTTGGTTGCTCCTAAGGATCAACACAAGACAACTTTCATTACCCCATGGGGGATTTTCTATTATCAAGTCATGATTTTTGGTCTGAAGAATGCTGGTACCACCTACCAACATGCTATAACTTACATATTCCATGATCTCCTACACAAAATTATGGAATATTACATGGATGACTTACTCAAAAATTCTAAACTTCACCAAAATCACTTGACGATTCTCAAAATCATATTTACTCATCTCCTCCAATATAAGGTTTGACTAAACAAAAAGAAATGTGTCTTTAATGTCCTTTCCTAAAAGCTCTTAGGATTTATCATTTTTCTCTGTGGTATTGAAGTCAAACCTACTAAGGTTTGAGTAATACTAGAGATGCCCCCACTTATTAATATCAAACAACTCCGTAGCTTATAAGGCAAACTTCATCAATCCACTGCTTCATCTCCTAGTTGTCAAAGCATTGCCAACCCTTTCACCATCTCCTCAAAAAATATGTCTCCTTCTATTGGAATATAAAATGCTAGGAAACTTGTGATGCACTCACATAATATCTCCTTTCCCCATCAGTTCTTAATCCACCTAAGGAAAATCAGCCTTTCTACCTTTACATCTCTACAATAGACCATTCTCTAGGTGCCATGATTGCACATCTAGATGACCACCATTGAGAATAGGTGGTTTACTAAATAATCCACACACTTATTGATTATAAGACTCGATATACCCATATCAAAACTATTTGCCTCGCGTTGGTATTTTCATCCTCCAAGATCCACCATTACCTATTCAACCACAAAACCTATGTATTCATCGATATTTATCCCCTCAAATGCATGCATTCCAAGCCATATCAAAACCAATGTGTAGCTTGGTGGTTCATGTTCCTTTCTAAATTTGACTTATAATTTATCCAAAAAAAGTTTGTCAAGAGGAAAATGATCACTAACTAGTTAGCTGCCACCCCTTTACCTAACAACTAACCTTCAAACATCAAATTCCCTAATGAATCCATCACAATGCTCTCCACCAATGACATATCCTATCAAATGATGATGTTCTTTGATGGGTCTAAATGTCAATATGGTGGGGGTGTGGGGGTCATTCTTATTCCTCTAGATGGTGAGCCTATGCCTTTGTCATTTAAATTAGATTTTGAATGTATTAATAATATGGTTGAATATGATACTTTGATATTAGGGATTCAAATGTCTATCTTCTTAGGTATCAAATCAATAACCATTTTTGGTGATTCTTAGCTAGTAGTTAATCAGGTTAATGGTTCCTACCTATGCAAAAACAAAATTTTATAGTGGTTTTAAACATCATATAGATCTGCTATTATGATCATTTGACTCTTATCTCTTACAAATTATTCCTTGATCTAAAAATAAGTTTGCATCACTTGCTTCACATATACCCTCTTCACCCTCTTCCTCAAAAATCTATGTCACCATGCATCACTTAACATTACCCTCATATGTATCAACTAACATAATTTTTGTCATAAATGTAACATACAACTCACTTGACTTATGGTACATGCAACTCACAATTTATCTTTCCTTTTCTATTACCCCTTCTAATCGCTCCAATAATGGGAGACATGCCTTCATAAAACATGCCACTCTTTACACTATGGTAGGGGGACTTCTCTAAAAGTGAGGTTTTGATGGTCTCCTCCTTAGATGCCTCACTATTAATGAGACCCCATTCACTATTAAGGAAGTCCATGATGGGATTTATGGTGGACATTTCAATGGTCATGCAATTGTAAAGCATATCCTTTGACTCTACTATTATTGGCCAACGCTCCATCAAGACTATGGTGATTACATTCAACATTGCATCAAATTTCAACAACACACTAACCTCCTTCACATTTGAAGTCATGCATTACAAGTCACCAAATACTTATGGCCCTTCTCCCAATGGAGCTGGAATCTAATTGGTGAGATTAACCCTCATTCATCCCTTCGTGAATTTTTTATCATTACTACCACTAAATAATTCACCAAGTGGGTTGAGGCCATTCCTCTCATCTCCACTGAGGTTGACAAAATTGTTGGCTTTATCAACCATCACATCATCTATCATTTTGGTGTCCCACAAAAAATTGTTATATAAAATGGTAAATCTTTCAAAAAAAAGACTGTCCAAAGTCTTTGTGATACCTTTGGAATCAAATTAAGCTTCTCATCACTATCGATAATCCATCCTCTTCACCACAACCATTATGTGACTTCTCTTTCCTGAGAAATCCTAGTTTTGCTCACACCTATCCTTATAGGTGTGCTTGGAAAGGATTTGGTTTGGGTCATTATGAATAGGGTGTTCATACGCCCATTGAATATCCCACTAGTAAAACCATTGAAAATACCAAAAAGAGGCATGGAGTGGGCTATGTAAAACCAACTAAACTCACCAAAACATCCCATGTACCAATTATTGAAGATCCAGTCACTCCTTTTCCACCATCACCTACAAAATTGTAGGTATTTATACCTCCTATTTTTTTTAATCAATGCCATCCATTTGGGGCCTCTCACTTATCACCAGGGTAAGGAAATAATGTCCCTTACTCTCATTCATCATGAAATGATTGATGAATACTCTCCCACTATTAAAATTATCCAATGTCAAGATGATGATGTTATTCTCACATACATGGGTGTAGATGATTCCTATATCCAATGATCACTCCCATCCAAATCATAAGCTATGTTAAATGAATCAACCATTGACATCAATTTTCCCTCTCACAGTAACCCATGTGTCCTCAAGATTGACCAATATTTAGATTCCTCTGAGCAAGCTAATTATGCCACATTTCTTAATAACCATAGAAAATCCTTCACTTGGTCTTATAATGACATGCCTCGTGTTGACCCCTCTATCATCACCCATAACATTGTTACCAATCAAGATGCTAAACCTATTAAGTAGAAGCTTCACAAAATGCATCCTTGTATTGCTCTCCTTGTCAAAGAAGAGCTCCAATGCCTCATTTTTGTTAACTTTATCTAACCCATTGAATACCTATAATGGGTTTTTAATATTTTTCCTGTCACAAAAGTGATAAAAAAAATCCACATTTACACTAACTACCATGACCTAAACCTCACTTATCCAAAAGATGACTTCCCAATGCCAAGTTTGACCAACTTTTTGATCTAACAATTGGTCATGAGATGCTATCACTTATGGATGGGTTCTCAAGATATAATCAAATCTTGGTTACTCCTGAAGATCAACACAAGACAAATTTCATTACCCCATGGGGGAATTTCTATTATTGAGTCATGCCTTTTGGTTTGAAAAATGTTGGTGCCACCTACCAACATGCTATGACTTACATCTTCCATGATCTCCTACACAAAATTATGGAAGACTATGTGGATGACTTACTCAAAAAGTCTAAACTTCACCAAGATCACTTGATGATTCTCAAAATCATATTTACTCATTACTCCAATATAACATTTGACTAAACACAAAGAAATGTGTCTTTGGTGTCCTTTTCGATAAGCTCTTAAGATTTATCATTTCTCTCTATGGTATTGAACTTGACCCTACTAAGGTTTGAGCAATACTAGAGATACCTCCACCTACTAATATCAAACAACTCCATAGCCTACAAGGAAAACTTCATTCAATCTACCACTTCATCTCTCAGTTGTAAAATTATTTCCAACCCTTTCACCATCTCCTCAAAAAATATGTCTCCTTCCATCGAAATATAGTTTGTGAGGAATCTTTTGATGCACTCGAACAATATCTCCTTTCCCCACTAGTTCTTATTCCACCTAAATAAAATCAATGTTTCTACCTTTACATCTCTACAACAAACCGTTCTCTAGGTGCTATGATTGCACATCAAGATGATCAACATCGAGAATAGGTGGTTTACTATATAAACCACACACTTATTGATTATGAGACTCGATATATCCATACTAAAAAGCTTTGCCTTCCATTGGTATTTTCAACCTCTAAGCTTTGTTATTACCTCTTCAATCATAAAACCTATGTGGTCACCCATACTGATCCCCTAAAATACATGCATTCCAATCCATATCAAAACCAACGTGTAGCTCAGTGGCTCATGCTCCTTGCTGAATTTAACTTAGAGTTTATTCAAAAAAAGTCTATCAAGGGGCAAACAATCATTGACCATTTAGCTACCACCTATTTGCCTAATAACCAACCTTCAAACCTCAAATTCCTTGATGAATCCATTACAACACTCTCCACTAATGACATCTCATATCAAATGATGACGTTCTTTGATGGATCTAAATTTCAATACAATGGGGGTGCGTGGGTCATTCTTATTCCTCTAGATGGTGAGCCTATGCCTTTGTCATTTAAACTATATTTTTAATGTACTAACAATATGGCTGAATATGAGGCTTGGATCTTAGGGCTTCAAACATCTATCTTCTTGGGTATCAAATCAATAACCATTTTTGGTGATTCTCAACTAGTGGTTAATCAAGTTAATGGTTCCTACCTATGTAAAAATGAAATTCTATAACAATATAAATATCTTGTAGATATCATATTAGGATCATATGACTCTTATCTCTTACAAACTTTTCCTTGATTTGAAAACAAGTTTATTGACACAATGGCTTCACTTGATTCACACATACCCTCTTCACCCTCTTCCTCAAAAATCTATGTCACCGTGCATCACTTAACATTACTCTCTTATGTATCAACTAAAATCTTTTTTATTGGATATGTAACATACAACCCACATGACTTATAGTACAATCAACTCATAGATTATCTTTCATTTTCTATTACCCCTTCTAATCTCTCTAACAATGGGAGGCGTGCCTTCATAAAACATGTTGCTTATTACACTATGCTAGGGGGGACTTCTCTACAAGTGAGGTTTTGATGGTTTCCTCCTTAGATGTCTCAATAGTATTTAGACTCATTTCACTATTAAGGAATTTCATGATAGGATTTGGGATGGATATTTCAATGGTCATATAGTTTCCAAGTGTATCCTTTGACTCAACTATTATTGTCCAACACTCCATCAAGATTGTGGTGATTACAATTGGTGTTGTGTTGAATGTCAACAACACATTAACCTCCTTCACATTTCAAGTCATGAATTACAATTCACTAAATACTTCTGGCCCTTCTCCCAATGGGGCTTGGATCTAATCGATGAGATTAATCCTCATATATCCCTCCATCACCATTCTATCATTATTATCACTGAATACTTCACCAAGTGGGTCGAGGCCATTCTTCTCATCTCCACTAAGGCTGAATTTATTTTGACTTTATCAACCATCACATCATCTATCATTTTGGTGTCCCACATAAAATTATAATAGATAATAGCAAATCTTTTAAAAACAAGACTATCCAAAGTCTTTGTGATACCTTTGGAATCAAATTAAGCTTCTCATCACCATACTATCCACAAGTAAATGGACATGTAAAAAATTTTAACAAAACATTGACCAAAATTCTCATGAAGGTAGTCAATGATACGGGCAAGGATTGGCACATACACATTCTCTTTGATTTATGGGCTTATCGCACTAGCATTCAAACCCCTATGGGTGCTATGCCTTTTTCCTTGGTCTATGGGATGGAGGCTATTTTGCCTCTTGAGGTTTATATTCCTTCTCTTCACATTTATCTACAAGACATACTAATGATGACATTCACCAAAAATGTTTGGCTCAACTTGAGTTGCTTGATGAGCATCATCTCATAACCCTCAACCACCTCTAAATCTATCAAGAGTGTATCAAACATGCTTACAAAAAAAAACTTAAGGAGCGATATTTCAATATTGGAGATCTCATCTTAAAATAAAATCAACATGTAATGAGTATGGAGAAAAACAAATGGGATAAGTTTGCTCCTAATTGGCTTGCACCCTACATCATAACTCACAAGTATGGCTCAGGAACTTATTGCTTTTCTTCTCTTGAAGGAAAGCCAAAACTTGAGCCTTTAAATGCCTTACACTTATGACCACTCTTTTGCTAATCAAGTGATTCTTCACCTCATGCTTAATTTGAGCTTGTCCCTTGAGCACCCCTATTAAATTCATCTCCCTTCCTCTTAACCCTTACTCCTACACACTTAGTTAAGCTACTAAGTGATATGGTTTTGCCCTATAAGTGGAAAACCCCTAAGCCTCTATAATTTTGTCCATGACTAAAAGTTAAAAAAAAACATAAAAAATGCGATATGTAGACAAGTTATAATCTATCAGGTCATGATTCTCAATGTAGGCTGCTCCCTTGAAGGACAACTATGTACCTTCTCTTTGATACTATCAATTGATTGGTCCTTTGAAGGATAACTATTTAAACTCAAAAATAAATGCTTAGACCACTCCCTTGAAGGATGGATAGGCTAAGCTTTGTTATCAAGAGAAATTTAAAAAAAAAACTTCTCATATTGATCAGCTTTATACAACCTCAACACAAACAAAATCTCATTGTAGGCTTCCCACATTGATCAGCTTACAAAACAAAAAGCTTTAAGTCATGGACCTGCCTATAGTAGCTCTCGAGTCACTCACAATAGAGTCATATCATCCCCACTTCGAAGGTTACACTACCCAAACACTTTCACTCATTTTACCCTTTTACCCTCATACTCTTTAAAGGGACTTTGAACTCACTTAACACAAGGTGAACATGACACTTCTCTAACAAAAAAATGGTCAAATGATGCAAAGCATGAAAGAGGCTCATATTATTGAGCCTATTTATGTTATGATTATGGTCTTTTCCAGTACATGAGCATTCTACCTCTTTATTTCTCATCCCAATCACATGTCAATCTCTCTGTTGAGATGAAAACTTCATACAAACAATAACATAAATAGTCTATCCATTTTAAACATACACCATCACAAATATGGAAAAATTCTAAGATAAAGCTAACAAATCAACTATGTATATACCATCGAACATATAAGAAATGCCAGTCTAACTCAACTAACATGCTCAACATTAATATAATATACCATCCACATCAATATCATCATCACTATCACTCACACTCACACACACACACACACACACACACACACACACACACACACACACTCAACATGAACGTACATCAATAGATCATAAAAATATTATCTCTCCCTCAAAATATACATCTCTCATCTTTAACTCACAAGTTGGTGTGTATACAATATATATAACAATAAAAAAATCTAGTGCTCAAAATCCTTGAGGCTATACAAGTGGTTGTGAAGCAATATCATCACCACTCTCTAACTATTTATGTCTACGTGAACTAGAAGTTTTGGCATGTGTTACTAATCTCTCTGTCTAAACTCAAAATATGTGTGAATCTATGGGAATTCCCTGATGGCCCTCTCATAATAATCAATCTCATTAAGATTAGTGTTGTACCTCACTAGAGATAAAGTCTATGATGATCCCATCACACCTACTAAAGGCCCTTATACAAGTCTTTATGGTGGAGGAGGAAGAGTAACCTAACTTACTGCTCTCAAACTATCCCTCTCTATTGTCAATGTAATAACCTGACCTTGTAATACCTCAACCTAGCCCTGTAATGCCCTAACCTATCCCTACAATGTCACCACATGTCCTTGTAAAACCAATAAATGTTCTTGAGCTACATATTGAGCCTGCACTATCACATCTCAGGCCTATACTACTACATCTTATACTTTTATCACTACATCACAAGCCTATATGGTTGAATCTCTCTCTCATCACTCCCTATGAATCTAGTGGTGGCCTCTTGACCTAAATTTCAAGATACAAATCTATCCACCATGTAATATATGCTATTATGCATCCAAGCTCTACTACACCTAGTCCTAATAGTAGCTCCTCAAAATATGGCCCATTTATCTCCTAGGGAAAGGGTAGGGGTAGCTCTATATCATCCCTCCTATATTTAGGGAAGGTAAGAGGTACATCTTATAATAAGCTAAATTGTCTCCTAACCCGTGCCATGGGTATCATCTCTATCTCATTAGTTCATCTCCTTCTGACCCATAATGTGATCTAAAATCAACAAGCTACTCTACCTCTCCTTTGACTGTAGGGTATGTCAATTAGGGTCCCCACAAAATATCTATAGGGATCAATCCCTCTATCATACACCTATAATGTTTAATATATTGCACTATTCCATCCATTCAAGTCTGGGCCATACCATCTCTCCACCATCTGAAACCAACCCTAAAACTAGATACAATCATGGTAGGTAACCCCAATGGTCATGTCACCATGATATGCTTATATGCTCAAAAATGGAGTAAATTCTCAACACACAAAATGTATCATAATAATAGTCTCAACCCCCATAACTCTCTACGTAACTATGCTAGAAAAACTAGTCCCCATGCGAATACGGTCCACTACTCAACCATCTGTGCCAAAACACCTATCAACACAATAAGAAATCTCTCAACATCTATGTATGATATTGCATACACTATAATCCCTATCATCATCAAGATGCTCAATCGATGTTGCTCCTCATTAGTAGCATATAGTGGCTCATAGGCAAAGCTCACTGAGTGATAGGTCACCTCACTAACATGGTCTCCAAATAATGTCACCATGTGAATATCATGCTCCTCTTTAAAACATGAGAATAGATCCTCACCCTAGAGCATAAATCATAAAATATTGTACACATCCTCCTATGTCACTGTCAACTCTTCAATCAATAAATGAAAGGTGTTGGTGGTGTGGTCCCACCTTTCAATCAATGTTATCATCAAACTAACATCTTGTGAAACTCTACAATATCATCATACTCCCCCTAAACCTATGGTTACCATGTCCTCCCACTCATATATCATGACATACCTCCTCATCCATGTTAGTAGCATAGGTAGTTGATCCTGTAGTATCAACTCCTGCCTAGCCTACATCCATACACACACACCTCAAGTCACATAATTTCTAATATAACCTACCACAAATTTTTCCCCTTATCTCTAGAAGAACTACATTGGTATGAATACCTCCATTAGGCTATGTAGGTATTACTAAGTTGACATGGGGTCTTCTGAGGTTAGCTCAGCCATATACCCACCTAACTATCTAACTTGCTCTCCCACCTCTAACCTAGGCCTCATTACCTCTATCTCCACAATAGGCCCAACCGATTATCACAACTCTAAGCCTCGTGGCTTATATCCCTAACCTTCAACCCTATGACCAATATTTTAAGCCTTAGGTCCCTTGGCCAATTTCAACCTATCCTTTCTTAACCATTTCCCTTAACACACTTTTAACCATACCTTATATTTTTTCCCTATGCACTGGGAGAACTACATTGTCATGAGGCCCTCAACTGGGTTATGTAAGCATCACTCAATTAACATAAGATCTTCTAAGGTTAGCTCAGCTTGTCAGGTCAATATTTTTTATTCAACTAACTGAAGGCAAAATGGTTATATCAGCCATAGTGTAATGAGATAAATCTCTCCTCTCAGCAAGGGGAGGTTCCCTATAAACTATCACAAAGTACTTTAAAATAAATACTAATTTAGGGGTGAGACCATATCATCCATTTCTCTTTTTTTAGAAATGATTTTTACAAAATAAAAGAACACGTTCTTGATACTAACTGAAAAACTAAGAAACTCATGAGAGCACAAAGTCTATCATTGCTTCTTTTATTGATTTATAATTTAGAACACAGTAGAATGAGGTGCATCCAAAAGTCTTAACTGAAAACTAAAACAAAATAAATGATCACAAAAGATAATAGTAGTTTAAAGCCTTTCCAATATCCTTTAATTTAAAACACTAAATCACAAATTAAAGATAATTATTTTAGTACAAAGTCTCCATAATTAACTTCAGAGCATCTCCTAGATTATTTTCACTCACACTACTATTTAATCAAATAGATAAGATTGTATTAGGAAAAATATAAAAGAATAATTTCCAATACAACACAAGTTATTTCAACACAAAGTTTGAAATATCCCTTACTTTCCTATTTACTTGATAAAATTTGATTTACAATTTGAACTCAAAGTCTCAAAATTCTCTTCAATTTGGTAGAGTTTCACTTCAATAACTAAAAGATCCATTTACAAAAGAGGCCCTCTTTATTTATAGGGAGAAGCCTTGAGAAAATTTAGGAAAAACCCAACTACTTTAACCTATTAAAAAATAGCAGTCCTTATTGACTTGGGACTTCCTATTTTTTACATGTAATTACATATGAAAAAAGTACATGTAAAAATGTCCAGATTTGTTTCAAAAGTACATCTAAAAAATGGAAAATAAACTAAGGGAAAAAATATTGCTTTAATTAGTATCACCATCTTTCTTCATGTGTCCATGATACAAAGTAAAATATGCTTGCATCTTGATATTGTCTAGAATAACAGTGTTCCTAAAAATCATCTTGGCTCTAACTATGACATCTCTTACTATGGTGATTGATTTTTCATGACTAGTTAACTTGGTTTTCAAGTTATCTAGAGTCAACTGATTGTCTAGAATATTGTCCACATAGACTATAGAAAATTTTTTATCTTAAAATTCTTTCTAGAATATATCTTCAAATTCTCAAATCATTTCTTATACTAAGAGAAATCGGTTATATTATGATGTAAGCTTGCAAGTTAGCTCCTCCAATTTATGCAAAAGACTGAAATTACTTTGTTCACTGAGTTCCCTTGTAGATTCAAGGTTATTGATCAAATATTTAAGCACATGGATCTTATATGTCAATGCCTCTTTCATTTCAGCATAAGAATCCCTATCAAGAATGACACCAATTGATATTAGAGTGCTTATCTTCAATTTTCTCATCTCCACCCATTTATCATGATTCTTTTCAATGCTTTCAATATATTGAGAAATAACATCAATGAGATCATCAAGTTTTGCTCTTATTTTCCTCATTTTATTTGTCTTCTTAAATAGCTCTGTAAGGAAATTCTTTGTGCATGCATCCTATCCAAGTAATCTTCAAGTACTTTTCCTTCGAGATGAGTCTTTTTTGCTTTCTGAATGATGGGGTCTTCTATAGAAATGATCTCAAGAGTTACTGCTTCTGAACTCAAAGTGATTTTCCTTACCATTGTAGTCAACTATTCCACCATTGCTGTGTAGTGATTTTTCATTTCTTTTTCCCTATCAAATTTTTGAATCAAGATGTCCATGGCTGACTACATATCATTCTTGGCACTTTCATGAGTTATCTTGCCTAACTCAACTCTAGAGATAGAGTAATAATTTATATTAAAAATTTCCATGGTTGCATCTTGTAGAGGTCTTACAATCTTTAGAAATTTGTGTCCCTTGTGCCCAAGTATTTTTTAAATAATCTTTAGCTTCTTTAGGGTCTTGGCTTTTATAGGCACCAGCTTATTAAAATCAAATTCATCTAGAGATATGGATTGTTTCTTTCTTTTTGGTGTATAAGCTGAAAACCATGGTGGAAGCACATAAGTACTCATATTAGGGTTCGTCCCCATTGTTGGCATCACCTGAGCTGCACTTGCACTGGTAGTGGAAACAATAGGTGGAGTGTTAGTAAAAACTACACCTTTTACAAAGTGATCAAAAATAGAAGTATCTCTAATATTAAAAGATGAAGAGGAAAAACTAGGAATAGACCCTGAGGAATGGATAACATCTTCAAAAGTGTTTTAAGGGTTGTCAAAAATTATTTTGGAATGAGAGGGAGATTCAGAAGAGGGAATATTAATAGGAGAGATAGACAAAGGAGCTACAATAGGTGTGTCAAGTATGGGAGAAGAGACTCCTATTTATTTTTATACATTCTCTTGTGGGGATAAACTTTCCTCCTCTTGTAGATTTGTAGGCATGTCTTCAATCTCCATCTCTTTCATGGCTAGTTATTCAATGCTCTATTTCTCAACTTCCATATCCTCTATTTCAGACTCTTTTTCCATAAATTTTGACTTCTTTGTCATAAATATGATCTTAGGCTTATGTGGCTTGGAGGAACAAGGAACATCACTTTTGTTCTTCATCCTATTCTCTACCTTTCTTTTTGTTTCCTCTTGAATCTCAAATTTTGACCCTGTGAGGAATTATTTCAAAGTAATTCCCTTATTTTCTTGCCAATTATTGGTGTTTTCCAATATAAGTTCAAATCTATTCCTCAAAGAGGTCATCTCTTTTTGGGATCATTGGATTGAAAGGAGAGGGGCATTATCAACTTGTTCAATATTATATCTATCATTAATCAACTCTCCATCATCCACTAGATTCTCAAGAATATTAGCAAGTCTCAGCTATTCAATCTATTTAAGAGATAACCTCTTGTAGTCCAATCTCCTGACATTTTTTTCTATTCTTAAATCTACCCAAACATCTTCAACCATAGGTTCATGGAATTGGGTTTTCCTCTTGATTATGTCTTTCACACCCCTGTAGTCAAAAACTGATCTTCTCTTAAATTGCTTCATAGTTATAAGTTGTATCTCACTATCCATGACCTTAGCCTTCATAATAGTTAATACTGAATACCTATCAATTTCAATTAGGAACCTAAAACTAGGATTCTTGAGATCCATCTATTTATTATGCATGATGATCATTTATCTTTATAACTCCATTAAGACCAATTTGTCTGAGGGGTATCTTGGAATCATATAAGGATGACCTTGGAAAAACCCAACCCTCAAGTATGAGAAATAAGGAAATTGTAAGAACATGCATCCAAAATCATTTACCACTAACCAAAACTAATTTGACACTCTTCTTTGTTCTAGTTGAGGATCAAAAAAACATAAGAACATTGCAAAGAAGGCATCATTTACTCTCCTAAAATGATAAATAAAACCCTTTAATGTTAATTGAGAATAGTATTGATATATAGGGATTACCTTCCCATCTCCTTATGATGTTAGACCTAGGAAGATTCTCATAGAAGCTACAATATCCACCAAATAAGAAGTCATGTAGAACTTGAAGGTAGTGGATACCTTCATAAATTATTCATGCAAAGCATTGTTGATTTGTTCTCCCCTGAAGATAGTTTTTTTTTTATCTTGGAGTATTACCTTGATGAAAGGATACATCCATTCATGAAATTGTGAGGAAGATGAAAAACCTCTTATCCTATTGAGAAGAGTTATAAGATCACCAACTTATTCTATACAGTCACTTCTAGGAAAACTTCATAGCCACCTTGAAAAATTTAACCTTGACATCTTGAGCCATTTATTATTGATGACCTTCTTTGCCTTTTTAGGATTTTTTTCATACTCTTTTTTTGCTTCAAAAAAATCAAGTTTTATCACTTCTATAGCAGGAGGGCACATAAAAACCTTATCACTAAATTCAGGATCTAGTACGATTATCACATTGCCACTAGCA
Organism: Torreya grandis; assembly: GCA_037957365.1. Taxonomy (NCBI): domain Eukaryota; kingdom Viridiplantae; phylum Streptophyta; class Pinopsida; order Cupressales; family Taxaceae; genus Torreya; species Torreya grandis. The sequence goes on along the minus strand of JARHVA010000617.1, from coordinate 495,111 downwards.
TCTATCATAGACATAATATCTCTGTTGTAAAACTAAGCACACTGAAGAACAAATTCCATGTTGTGAGTTTCCACCAGGAAAGAAGATACCAAATGATTGTTACTATAAATTATCTTCTTCATTTGAGAGCTGGGATTGCTTGACTTGGTTCTCTCCATAAATTCAGCCATGTCCACATGGCCAATCCTTGTATCTCTAATGCCATCGACATTAGAAGTAACTAAGGTGATTAGAAAAACACATTGATATTTTTACTTCATCACTTTTGACTTCATCAAAGATAAATCAGTCATCTGAATGAGCTATTACCAAAAGGATGTTGATGAAGAAAGAAGATCCATAGAAGAAACTACAACAAAAAATCATGATCACAAAATTAGAGAAAATATTGGCAATCTAAGAAAATTACATGTCTATGATCATGACTATGGAGATGTGCTTGAAAGGGTTAAAGTGTGAGTATGCCAAAAAATCAAGGAAAAATAGGCTCAGAAAAACAAAATCAAAAATATCCTAGAGTTTCAAAAATTTAAGAAACTGTTTGCATCGGCGGTGAAATTTTCCACCCTTGCATGTAAGGGATATTGACCATTTTAATTGATGGAAAAATTCACCACTATTGAATTTAAGGGAAAATTCAAATCTTTATGTAGTGGTGGAAAAATTCACCTCTATTTCATGTTGTTTACATGTTGGAGCAAAAAAAAATGCTGACACTGTAGGTAACAAGGAAATTAAAATTTTCTAATGTTTGAGTAGAAAATTTTACTAATAATGCATATGGCAGGAGTTAGAGTTTTTTTGTGTAAGGTTGGTGGATTTTGCCACCCATACACATTCACTTCATTATAAGTTAACAATTCATAAGTGGCAAAAACTACCATTTTGGATTTTAACTGGGTAAGATTTGGAACAAGTGAGAGAGGCTAATATAGCCATCATCATAATGGTTTTGGAAGATGGTTTTAAACCAACATGAGTTGGGGGGAAACCTGGTCAAATCAAAATAGTAATGACACACACAACAAAAACCTAGGGCATGAAAAGAGGTGAGTAGATTTCTCCAATTAAGCTCATTATGGCAAAAACAAAGATAAAATAAAGGTGGCAACACACAAAACAAAGAAAAAAGAAAATATAAAATCAATCTATAGTATATAACACTCAATAAAAATGAAACCTTAGAAGTCAAAAATAACTTACCTGGCAAGTTCAAAATCTTAAGCTTGGCAGTAGTGAATTCAAAATCTTCCTCCATTACCATGGTTAAGCAGTTGTGGAAAGGGGATGAGGAAACTAAGATTAAATAAATGAAAAAATAAATTCATTTAAAATGTCCAAACAAGCCTTTAATACTCATCACGTGTGGCCATTAATGCCACTTGAAGTTCAAGATTTTGAAGATCTTGCTCAGGTGGTGAAACTTTTTTGCCTTGACACATGATGGCAACAAGAACATGCAATGGTGGAAAAAAGTGCCATTGATGCATGTATAAAATAAACATGTAAAGGAAGCAAAAAAGGCTGACATAACATGTACAATCAAAATTCACTAACACCCTCAAAATGACCAAAATTGACATTTTGATCAGTTAAAGACTACAACGGGTTTCTTGATTTTTGAGAAATCATGGTGAGGGAATGTTGTAAATTTTCTAAAGATGTTAGGAAAATTCACTTGAAATCAAGATAATATTGTCTTGAACAACAAACTTAGAGTGTAGATGATGAAAAGGATAAGTTTCGTAAGGGTTATCCACAAAATGAGCGTGACTGATTTTAGGAACAACAGCTAGCTCCACCTGGGGAACTTCCATCGATCAAACTTTGATATGATTAAAGGGAGAAGAACATAGTCTCTAAGTGCCTTAATCCATGCCATTTGGCTATGGATTCAAGCTAGCAAAAATAAAAAGACACAAAAGACTAAACAAAAACTCAAAAATAAAAACATAAAAACTATACAAATGTATAAATGAACTTATTTAATACTTCAAGGATTGAAGTGTTTTAGATGTTATCCACTATGAGGCAACAAAAATGGTGTTCCATATTGATATTCTAACAAGAATCTATTTCCACCATAGAATTGATGAATGTTGAATGGACCTCTCCAAAAAGAATCAAACTTTTTATGAATTCTTTTTGGTTCTCTCCTTTTGTCCCATAACAAGACTTGATCTCTAATCTAAAACTCATGATTTTTTGTTTTCTTTTCAAAGAGTTTATTTACCTAGATTTTATGTTTAGTGATATGGTCCACTACCATAGTTCATTACTTCTCTAATTCAGTTAGGTACATGATCCTTTTATCAATAGAACTTTCAAAAGTCCTATCTTCCACTGCCTTTGCCAACTTTAGTGTTGGTAATTATAAGGTAATTGGTATCTCTGCATTTAGACCATACAGAAGCTAAAATGGAAACATACCTATTGCCCTTTTATGGGTAATACTATCTACCCATAAAACATCAAACAATGTTTTATGCCAAGTTATTTGATTCTCATCTACCAGTTTCCTGATAATAGTAACCAAATTCTTGTTACTTGATTCTGCCTGACCATTTCCTTGTAGATAATAATCTAAGTAGTGGGAAAGAATGATCTCATGCTTGTATAAAAATTTAGTAATCTCATGGGAATAGAAACAAGTAGCATTGTCTACTACAATCTTTTTTGGAACTCCAAACTGAGAAATAATATTTTTTTTAAGGAAATTGCATACCACTTCTAAAGTATCTTGCTTAACTGGGATGGCTTTCACCCACTTGGTAAAATAGTCTATCAAGGTGAGAACATAGTTGTGTCCCACACTTGATGGTGGGTTCACAATGCCAATTAATTTGATGCCATATTGCTGAAAATGTTCTTCAATCACCACTAACTTGAGAGGTAATGCAACAAACTTAGGTTTTCCAATAAACTATTGACACAACTCACACCTACGCACCCAATTATACGCATCTTGAAATAGTGTAGGCCAATAGTATCTAGATCGTATAATCTTGTGAGCCGTCATAGGTGTAAAAAAATTTCCTACAATGGCCAAATTATGGAGAAACTCCAGAAGTCTACTTTGTTTCACTTTATGCATGCAATGAAGAAATACTCCATCAAAGCTTCTTTTGTACAAACCATTATCCCATAAGACATAGTTTACAACCTTAAAATTAATAGTCCTTTTCTCTTTATAATATATATGTGTAGGAAACTCACCATGGGTAAGAAAATAAGTGATATTTGAATACCACTCATCAATAATAGTGACAAAAAGAACTATTGGTATGTCCTCAAATTCTACTTCTTCATCACCTGTTTCTTTTGATACATTATCATCAATCAATTGACACAAGCCTCTTATATGAAAAATCTTAATAGGCTTGATATCAAGATCTAACTCTTGGATCTTAGTAATCTAATTGCCCCTTTTAGTGCTAAACTCTTGTTGAGTTAGAATAGATTTTACTATTGTGTCAACCACCAAAATAATATTATGTGAATCTAGGATATAGAATCAGAAATACTTTACCACCTTAACCACATCATAAGCATGCTTCTCCATATTTGAATATTTCAATTCATGATTTTTGAGAGGATAAATCATAAATGATATGGGAGATTATAAACCTTATTCATTCTACTAAACCAAAATAGTTGAAAGTGTATGTTTAAAAGTGTAGCTATATACTATGAAATCTTTGGTATAGTTTGGACAAACAAGAACTAGAGCATGACCAATAGCCTTCTTGATATCCTCAAATTCCATTTTTACTTCTGTAGTCTAATAGAAATTATTCTTACCCTTCATCATGTTGATGATGTGATGGGTTTTCTCTACAAATTCAGGAATGAACCTTTGCAAAAAATTCACCTTTCCAAAGAAAGAATGAACTACAATCTTACTAGCAGGTAGAATAAGACTTTGAATATATTTGACTCTTTTTGAGTCAATTTTAGTGCCTTTTCATGATATAATGTGACCATGAAGTTTACCTTTTATAACCCCAAAAATTAACTTCTTAGGATTGAGAGAAATACCATTTTGTCAACAGCATTCCAACACTTATTGTAAATGGTGCACATGATCATGGTGGTGTTTGGAGAAAATAGTCAAGTCATCAAGATACACCATTATAAACTTCCCTATCTATATATTCAAAGTCATCAAGATCATACCAAAAGGCATTATGCAATATGAAAATGTGCCCCAAGATGTAGTGAAAGTAATTTTATACTAATCTATTTTATTAACTTATACTTGATTATACCCTAAAAAACCATCTAGTATAGACAACATTTCTAAACTAGTTACTATTTTCAATACTTAGTCCATGATGGGTAGGGGGTAGTTATCCTTTAGAGAAGGTTGGTTGAGATTCCTAAAATCAACACAAATATGAATTTCTTCATTCTTCTTCCTTACAAGAACTATGTTCATGATCTAGGTGGAATGATGGATTGAAAAAATTATCCTTGCATTCAATATCTTTTGAATCTAAAAAAGCATAGTACTTGATATTTTGGGGTTATATTACCTTTGTTTCTGCTTCTGAGGTAATGACTCAACTTTAAGGGGAATTTCATGCTAAATTTCCTTAGGCCTAAAGGAATTTAGATCACCATAATAATATGCTAAAACATCAATGTAATGATGGAGAGTAATGAATTTGAACTTTTCATCATTAGTGCAACATTTCCCAATGTTGACTATTTTGGGATCTACCTCTGAACTCAAATTTACTTGCTCAAAATCCATGGAAGAACTTGAATGTAGTTGTTGTTGCTACTTAATATATCTATCATGCTCATCAAATATTTTTTCAAGAGAAACCAAACCTTTTAGAATTTTATTCCCTTTCAGTTGAAGAAACACTTCACTAATTTGTGAATCTATTTCAAAAACTTATTCTGGTGGTGGAGATTCACTACCTTCGAAATAGAACTCATCAAAGCTATCCATCTTTTTTAAGAAATCAATAATTTGATTATCACCATTGAACACTTTCCAATTGTCAGGATTATTAGGTAAATTTGGTTGAAATACCAATTCAATAGTGTACTTACTTCATTTGAAATCTTTATGAGGAACCATGAGAGTTGTGGAGATGGCCAATGAATCTGCATGATTGCTAAACTCTCTTGGCACTGTAGAGATATTGAAAGCATCAAAACATTCAATGTAATCCCATACACGATTTTGATAATGTCGCAATCTTTCATTTTTGGTTTGATACAAATTTCTCACTTGATAAATGACTAATTTATCATCTCCTCGAGCATGAAGAATCTTAACACCTCTAGCATGAGAAGCATTCAATCTGAGTAATAATGACTCATATTCAATGGTGTTATTGGTATTGTCAAATTGCAACTTATATGAGCAAGGGAAAATATCTCCTTGTGGGGATATCAATACAATTCTAGCTCTAAAACCATTAGAGGAACAACTATCATCACATTCTAAAACCCAAACCTCATTAGCATTTGATTTTCTTGAATTTCATTGGTTAGAAGATTCCTCTTCATCAGTGAGGGAAGAATATGGCATTATTATGCCTTCACCTAAACTTTCATTTGAAAAATCTTTTGATTCTTCATCTAAATTTCCTAAGCTATCATCTGATGAACTCTCATTTGATGGATTAGAAACATCTTCAGTGGATAGGAAATAAGTACCCATTCCTAAGGATTCAAACAAAATTTGAGCTTCAAGATTTGTCATTTGGGTAACAATATATTTTGCCTCTTTCTCAAGATGTAACTTTTGCATGACACCTTTAAAAGATATCCTTGCTTCAGATAGATCCATGTTCAACTCCCCACCTACATATTTGTAAAAATTATGTCTAAGCAGAATGCCATAAGAAGCTATAACATCAGCCGTTAGGACTGTCATCTTAATCCTCTTGTCTAGAAAAGCCAAAAATGCAAATTGAGCATCTTTGATTTGACCTAAAAGTGGTACTTACTTATTTTCTATGGAGAAAAATCTCTCAAAATTCTTAGTTAAGGTGAGACCAAGGGATTTTGCTACCTTGGTGGGCATAGTATTATCAAAAGCTCGAGAATCTATTATGCAATTACTCAACTTATGACTATTTACCAATAGAGAAACATAGAAGGGTTCTATTTTTCTAGAGGAAATAAGAGTAGTGACAAGATTTTTTTAGGTAGATTTGTTCTTTGAGGAATCATGAGTCACTTTTGGAAAATCTTGTCCTATAAGGACATTTTTATTTTTGATGTATTCAACCAACCTATCAAACTATTCAGGATTAGCTTATAAATACTCAACTTTAGACATTTGGATCTTGGTCTTCCTAGCATAATCTATTATGTCAAATAACTAGAATGAACTATGAAAAAAGGAAGGAAATCCATCATTCTAATTTTTATTTGATGTAGTACGAGTCTGAGGAATAGACACAAAAGATACAGGATTGTTATATGTACTTACTTGCTTATTACCCACCGAGTCCTTTGATTGGAAAGGTAGCAAAGTTACCCATTTAGCAATTGAGATCACTGGTTGAGGTTCTTCTCTTAATTTTCCCTTATCAAATTACTAATTTGATTGATTTTGGGACCTAGTAAAAATAGCATATGCTCCATCATTCACTTCACCTTCTTTATTAGCTTCATCTTGGTAATTCAGAAAACCAATGGTGGAGTCGCTAGCTAATTCTTCTTCTCCTTATGCAAAGATATTTGCATCATTCTCTTAGTCTAACTTAGGTAGGAAATAATGATCATGTTCAGCTTCATAATAACCAACTACTGAGTTAACTAGCATTGCTTCAATGGCAAGCTTCCCCTGTGTAAGAAGAAGATAATTGAGTTACCCTTGATTTTTAGTAGCATTGCCTTGATATGAATTATTTGGAAATGTCCTCCTTGGTATATCCTAATAAGAAGAAGGGGCAGACATACCTTGAGACAATTGCATTTTTAGACCTAGCAGTTCATTTGCTAGCTTTTGCACCATAGGGTCAGTGGTGATTATGGAAGAATTCTCAGTAGAAGAGGAAACTCTACTTCTATTAGAATCTCTTCTTATCTTACCTGCAAGGATAAGATCATCTTCAACTTCGATAGCCAAAATATGAGCTATAAGAAGATCTATAGGGCCATCCTACCTTAACAGAAAACTCACTTTAGAAATTTGAGAATTGATAAGGAAGCATTTAAGATTCTCAGGTGTTGGCTAAGTGATTACAAGAATCTTGTTTCTTAGCTTATTGAATTTAGCGATGAATTCTCACATAGGCTCATGAGGCTCTCTCTTCATTTGTGTAAGCCGAGCCAATAAGGCATGTGCATCTTCTGTGGGTTTGAACCTAGCCTCAAACTTGGTCTTGAGAGTGTTCCAATTGGTTATACTATGAGCTTGAAGATGATAAAACCAATATGTGGTAGCACCTTGTAGTGTTTCTACAAAAAGCCTTACTACTACATCTTCATGTTTAACACCTATCACACAACAAGCTATGTATAAAACTGCAATGTGTTCATTAGGGTGAACTTTCCCATCACCATATAACTTTGGAAAATTCTTTCTTGAACTATGAGGTAATTCATGCAAAGGTGGGGTTAAATTTATAGGACCAAAAGTGTTACCCCAAGGGCCTTGAGCTAACATGATACACTAATCAAAGGGTAGGATAACAAACCTTTATGGAGTATGAATAGATAAAACTCTGCTAGTACTAAAATCTTCACCTAGTATTAGAGACATGGCGTTGGTACAAGTAAAACTCTTGGTTCATTGAAGGTGAGTTCATAGAGGCAAAAGATCAGAATAATTTTGTTGCATTAACTCAAATATAGGATTAATAATACGTTGAGCTCTCTTGCTTCACATTTACCATGAATCTACCAAAATGTAGTAGACTCAACATAATTTTAAGACAAATGGAAAAGAACTAAAAATAATTCAACTTGGAGCATGAGGATTCAAATTGCACGTTCATTCCTTAGCAGAGTCACCAAAAAATTATTGGGTGAATATTTTGTCTTTAACTAACTGAAGGCAAAATCGTTATATTAGCCATAGTGTAATGAGATCAATCTCTCCTCTCAGCAAGGGGAGGTTCCCTATAAACTATCACAACCTACTTTAAAATAAATACTAATTCAGGGGTGAGACCATATCATCCATTTCTCTTTTTTAAGAAATAATTTTTACAAAATAAAAGAATAATTTATTGATACTAACTAAAAAATTAAGAAACCCACAAGAGCACAAAGTCTATCATTGCTTCTTTTACTTATTTATAATTTAGAACACAATAAAAAGAGGTGCAGCGCAAAGTCTTCACTGAAAACTAAAATAAAGTAAATGATCACAAAAGATAATATTAGTTCAAAGTCTTTCCAACATCCTTTACATTAAAACACTAAATCACAAATTAAAGATAATTGTTGTAGCACAAAGTCTCCACAATTAACTTTAGAGCATCTCTCAAATTATTTTTGCTCACACTATTAATTAATCAAATAGATAAGATCACATTAGGAAAAATACATAAGAATAATTTCCAATACAACACAAGTTATTTCAACACAAAGTTTGAAATATTCCTTGCTTTCATATTTACTTGATAAAAATTGATTTATAATTTGAACTCAAAGTCTCAAAATGCTCTTCAATTTGGTAGAGTTTCACTTCAATAAATAAAAGATCCATTTACAAAATAGGCCCTCTTTATTTATAGGGAGAGGCCTTGAGAAAATTTAGGAAAAACCTAACTACTTTGACCTATTCAAAAATAGGAGTCCTTATTGACTTGGAACTTCTTATTTTTTACATGTAATTATATATGAAAAAAGTACATGTAAAAATATTCAAAGTTGTTTTAAAAGTACATCTGAAAAATGGAAAATAAACTAAGGGAAAAAGATATTTCTTAAATTTGTATCACCATCTTTCTTCATGTGTCCATCATACATAGTGAAAGATGCTTGCATCCCGATACTGTCTAGACTAATAGTGTTCTTGAAAATCATCTTGGCTCTAACTATGGCATCTCTTACTATGGTGACTAATTTTGCATGACTAGTTAACTTGGTTTTCAAGTTATCTAGAGTCAATTGATTGTCCAGAATATTGTCCATAGAGACTATAGAAAATTTTTTATCTTCAAATTCATTTTGGAACATATCTTTAAATTCTCAAATCATTTATTCTTCTGAGAGAAATTGGTTATCTTATGATGTAAGATTTCAAGGTAGCTCCTCTAATTTATGTAAAAGACTGACATCACTTTATTCACTGAGTTCTTTTGTAGATTCAAGGTCATTGATAAAATATTTAAGCACACGGCTCCTATATGTCAATGCTTCTTTAGTTTCAGTATAATAATCCCTATCAAGAATGACACCAATTGATATTAGAGTGTTTATCTTCATTTTTATCATCTCCACCCATTTATCATGATTCTTTCTATGCTTTCAATATCTTAAGAAACAACATCAATGAGGTCATCAAGTTCTGCTTCTATTTTCCTCATTTTATCTATCTTCTCGGATAGCTCTATAAGTAAGGAAATTACTTGTGCACACATCCTGTCCAAGTACTATTCAAATACTTTTTCTTTGAGACGATTCTTTTCTACTTTCTAAATGATGGGGTCTTCTACATAAATGACCTCAAGAGTTACTGTTTCTGAACTCAAAGTGATTTTACTTATCACTGCAGTCAACTATTCCACCATTGTTTTGTAGTGATATTTCATTTCTTTTTCCCTATCAAATTTTTGAATCAAGATGTCCATGGCTGAATGCATATCATTTTTGGCACTTTCATGAGTTATCTTGCCTAACTCAAATCTAGAGATAGAGTAATCATTTATATCAAAATTTGCTATAGTTTCATCCTATGGAGGTCTTGTAATCTCTAGAAATTTGTGTCCCTTATCTCCAAGTATTTTTGAAAGAATCTTTAGCTTCTTTAGGGTCATGGCTTTTATAGTCACCAGCGTATTAAAATCAAAGTCATCTAGAGAGATGGCTTGTTTCTTTATTTTTGGTGTATAAGCTGACAACAATGGTGGAAGCACATAAGTAGTCATATTAGGGTTTGTCCCCATTGTTGGTGTCACCTAAGCTGCACTTGCATTGGTAGTGGAAACAATAGGTGGAGTGTTAGTAAAAACTGCACCTTTTACAAAGTGATCAAAAATAAAACTATCTCCAATATCAAAAGATGAAGAGGACAAACTAGGAATAGACCCTGAGGAATTGAGAACATATTCAAAAGTGTTTTTAGGGTTGTCAAAAATTATTTTGGAATGAGAGGGAGATTTAGAAGAGGGAATATTAATAGGAGAGATAGACAAAGGAGCTACAATAAGTGTGTTAGGCAAGGGAGAAGAAACTCCCATTTCTTATTGTATATTCTCTTATGGGGACAAAGTTTCCTCCTCTTGTTGATTTGTAGGCATGTCTTCAATCTCCATCTCTTCTATGGCTAGTTCTTTAATGCTCTATTTCTCAACTTCCATATCCTCTATTTCAGACTCTTTCTCCATAGCTTTTAATTTCTTTGTCACAAATATGATCTTAGGCTTATGTGGCTTGGAAGAAAAAGGAACATCACTTTTGTTCTTCATCCTATTGTCTACCTTTCTTTTTGTTTCCTCTTGAATCTCAGTTTTTGACACTGTGAGAAATTATTTCAAAGCAATTTCCTTATTTGCTAGCCAATTATTGGTGTTTGCCAATATAGGTTCAAATATTTTCCTCAAAGAGGTCAGCTCTTTTTAAGACCATTGGATTGGAGGGAGAGGGGTATTAGCAACTTGTTCAATATTATATCTATCATTAATCAAATCTCTATCATCCACTAGATTATCAAGAATATCAACAAGTCCCAAATATTCAATCTACTCAAGAGATAACCTGTTGTAGTCCAATCTCCTAACATCTTCTTCTGTTATCAAATATACCCAAACATATTCAACCATACGTTCATGGAATTGGGTTTTCCTCTTGATTATGTCTTTCATGCCCCTATAGTCAAAATTTGGTCTTCTCTTGAATTACTTCATGGTTACAAGTTGCATCTCAGTTTCCATGACCCTAACCTTCACAATAGTTAATACTAAATACCTACCAATTACAACTGAGAACTTGAAACCAGGCTTCTTGAGCTCCATCTATTTATAATGTATGATGATCATTTATCTGCATAACTCCTTTAAGACTAGTTTATCTAAGATGAATATTGGAAGCATATAAGGATGACCTTAGAAAAACCCAACCCTCAAGTATGATAAAGAAGAAAATTATAAGAACATACATCCAAAATCATTTACCACTGACCAAGACTCATCTGATGCTTTTCTTTGTTCTAGTTGAGGATCAAAAAGATATAATAATACTATAAATAAGGCATCATTTACTCTCCTAAAATAATGAATAAAACCCTTTAATGTTAATTGAGAATAGTATTGATAAATAGGGATTACCCTCCTATCTCCTTCTGATGTTAGACCTAGGAAGATTCTCATAGAAGCTACAATATACACGAAATAAGAATTCATGTAGAACTTGAAGGTAGTCGATACCTCCATCAATTGTTCACGTAAAACATTACTAATTTGTTCTCCCCAAAGGATGGTTTATTTGCCTTAGAGTATTACCTTGATGAAAGGATACGTCCATTCATGAAACTATGAGGAAGATGACAAACCTCTTATCTTGCCGAGAAGAGTTATCATATCACCAACTTCTTCTATAAATTCACTTCTAAGAAAACTTCATGGCCACCTTGACAAATTTGACCTTGACATCTTGAGCCATTTATTATTGATGACCTTCTTTGCATTTCTAGAATTTTTGTCATACTCTTTTTGTGCTTCAACAAAATCAAGTTTTATCACTTCTAAAGCAGGAGGGCACATAAACACCTTATTAATGAATTTGGGATATAGTCTAATTATCATATTTCCACTAGCATCTATCACATCCCTAATATCTCTATTGTAAAATTGAGGACACTGAAGAATAAATTCTATGTTGTGAGCTGCCACTGAGAAAGAAGATACCAAATGAATGTTGCTATCAATTATCTTATTCATTTTAGAGCTAGGATTGCTTGACTTAGTTATCTCTACAAACATAGGCATGTCCACATGGCCAATCTCTTTATTTCTAATGTCATCGACATTAGAAGTAACTAAGGTGAATGGAAAAATACCTTGATATGTCTACTTCATCACTTTCATCTTCTTCAGAGATAACTCAGTCATCTGAATGAGCTATTACCAAAAGGATGTCAATGAAAAAAGAAGATCCATAGAAGAAACTGCAACAAAAAGTCATGATCATGCAATTAGGGTAAATACTAGCAATCTAAGAAAATTAAATGTCGATGATCATGACTATAGAGACATGCTTGAAAGGGCTAAATTGTGAGCAGGCCAAAAAATCAGGGGAAAGTGGGCTCAAAAAAACAAAATCAAAAATATCCTAGAGTTAGGAAAATTTAAGAGAATATTTGCATGGGTGATGAAATTTGCCACCCTTGCATGTGAGGGATATTAACCATATGTATCAATGAAAAAAATCACTGCTATTACATGTAAGGGAAAATTCAAATATTTATGCAGTGGTGGCAAAATTCACCTCTATTGCATGTTGTTGGCATGTTAGAGTAGCAAAAAATGCCAACACTGTAGGTAACAAGGAAATTGAAGTTATGATGTTTGAGCAGAAATTTTTGATGATAATGCATATGGTAGGATTTGGAGGTTTTTTGTGTAAGGGTGGTGGATTTTGCCACCCATACACTTTCACTTGATTATAAGTTAAAAATTCATAAGTGGCAAAAACTGTCATTTTTGCTTTTAACTGGGTGAGATTTGGAACAAGTGAGAGAGGCTAATATAGCAATCATCACAATGGTTTTGGAAGATGGTTTTCAACTAACATGAGTTGGGGAAAAACATGGTCGAATCAAAATAGTAACGACACACACAATAAAAACCTAGGGCATGAAAAGAAGTCAGTGGATTTCATCGGTTAAGCTCACTAAGGAAAAAATGAAGATAAAATAATGTTGGAAACACATAAAACAAAGCAAAAAGAAAATATAAAATCAATCTATATCAGATAACACTCAAGAAAAATGAAACTCTAAAAGTCAAAAATAACTTACTTGGCAAGTTAGAAATCCTAAGCTTGGCAGTGGTAAATTTGAAATCTTCCTCTATTACCATGGTTGAGCATTACAGAGAGGGGATGAGGAAACTCTGATAAAAGAAATGACAAAATTAATGTGTTTAAAATCTCCAAACAAGCCTTTAATACTTGACATGCATGGCCATTAATGCCACTCAAAGTTGAAGATTTCAAGGATCTTGCTCAGGTGATGAAATTTGCCACCTTGACATGTGCCAGAAACAATAACATGCAATGGTAGAAAAAAGTGCCACCGATGCATGTAGAAAAAAAAAAACCATGTAAAGGCAACAAAAAAGGCTGACCTAACATGTGCAAAGTCAAAATTCACTAACATCTTCAAAATGACCAAAATTGACATTTTGATCAGTTAAAGACTACAACAGGTTTCATGATTTTTGAGAAATCATGGTGAGGGAATGTTGTAAACTTTATAAATATGTCAAACAACATCACTTGAAATCAAGAGAATCTTGTCTTGAATAATGAACTTTGAGTGTATATTATGAAAAAGATAAGTTTCGTAAGGGTTGTCCACAAAATGAGCATGGCTAATTTTAGGAACAACACAGCTATAAACCCACCTCACTATCTAACCTACTCTCCCATCTCCACCCTAGGCCTCACTACCTCTCTCTCCACCCTAGGCCCAACTATCTATCACAACTCTAGGCCTCATGGCTTATATCCTTAACCTTTGACCATATGACCTATCTTTTAAGCCTTAGGTCCCCTAACCTATTTCAACTGATCCTTTCTTAACCATTTCCCTTATCACACTTTTAACCATACCTTAGATTATTTTTCTTATGCACTGGGAGAAGTGCATTTCCCTGAGGCCCTCATTCGTGATATGTAGGTAGCACTCAGTCGACACGGGGTCTTCTAAGGCTAGCTCAGCCATTAGGTTCATTGACTACTTCAATTAGGGATCCAAAATTGACCTTTTTTCCTATTTTGAGTTCTTTAAGGTCATCAACATTAGTTTTTTATGCTGACATTGATGATTTGTGTCAGTCAAGATCAGTAGACCCCACCGATATCAGCACCATGTCGATTGATGTCAGTGGACCCCACTAACATTGATGACTAGTTCAGCCCTAAGGTCAAAAAACCCATCTCTCAATTTTAAATGTTAACCTAAAAACTACCCCTAGACCCCTCCCAAATTCATCTAAACCTACCCTCACCCCATTTCCTACCCCTCTAATATCATTCTTTCCCCCCAAACTTTAAATTTAGTCTAAAATAGCAAATTAACAAACTTAAATTCAAAATCAACTTGAAGGGGATCTTACCTCATCTCTTTATCTCCTCCAAGCTGGATTAGCAGACACTTGTGGTGGTACACCTCCAGCTGGGTCCCCTCTTAGCTTTTCTATCTCACCAACACTCAGAGCTCTTTTTCTCTCTAATCAAATGTTGAAAATGAGTTAGGGTGGGCCACCAAACCCCTTTTTGTCAGGTTTGGTCATCCATCGACATCAAAATTCTTGACCTAAGATTCCAATGTTAGCACTACTTCTTACCAACATCAATGATATAACTGACGTCAACACCCTTGAATTAGAGTTTCCACCAATAACCATAACCTTTTAGACTCTACCTCTAATCTGGTGCAATTTGGTGATCACGTATATCTCGTTGACCATGGTAGCAAACCTGGAGATCACATATATCTCTCCAGCCATGACAACCACCCTTGAGATCACTTAAATCTCCACCCATGATGACTTTGACTAAAGATCATGAATATCTCTTTGATCATTCACCCTTTTAAACCAACCTTGCATTGTTTGTCTTGACCGCTTATGTTATCCCACTATAGTTGGATATTGTACACACGTATGTATATTAGGTGGTTTAGATGATGACCAAGCTAGTCCTATCCCCTGCAACCTTTTATGTTTTTTAGGGGCACTTCCTACCTTAGATACCTAGCACACATGGACCTTTAGAGCTACAACTTTGATTGTTTTAACCTTATCAGTTATCACTTACAAGATATAATTTAGTTATTTATATCCAAGTCATTCTCCACCTTACCTATTCTTGATTTTATTGACTATAGCTCATATTAGTATATGTGTAAGCAGTGATACCATGTTCTTATCTACTCACCCAATTCACTTCTTATCAAATCAGTACCTGATTCCATTTTCTCCTCTGTCAGTTCCCATTTTGAGGGGGGATACCTCATCCAATACCTAGAGCATCTAACTCTTATTTTTATCTTGCAACTTATCAGTGCAAATTATAATACAAAAAGGGCAAATGTAGACACCAAAATTATGGCACACACATGCATAACTCCATGTGTCAAAACCCCCCTAGATCCCCTTTTCAATAATAATAATTAGCCTTGTTAAACCATGTTTTTACCCCTCACACATTTAGTTAATTTAAAATATTTAATTAATTTAATTAAAACCCACTTATGCCACCTTACCTAGCCACCTCATCCTAAGACTAATTACTGCCCTCTAAGTCACCTCAAGACTTAGTCCCCTTATCCTAACTACCCATGACTTGTTCTTACCCCAAAAATACATTTCTAACCAAATACATCGTTCTTAACCTCCCATTTCTATCATGTTATAATGGATACCACACTTGGCATGAGAAAGAACATAAAATAGGCTAAAAATAGCCATTTTACCTATTCTCATGTCATCAACATTAGTCAACCCATGGTCGACATCGATGAGATCGATGATATCAGTTACTTAAGCCAAACTCTAAACTAATGTTTAAGTCAGTAGAAATTTAAAAAAAAAATCATTTTTTTCATATACAAGTTTTTGGCATCCAACTTTCCACATCTTGGCTTACTGTTACCTTATAAAAGTTAATCCAAACCAAGAACCAAGCTCTTGAGAACTAGCAGCACATGCTTGTTTTCTCTATTGATGGCATTAGTTCGTCAAGCCTTATATGAGCCATCCTTTCAGCACTTATTATTCAATCAAATCTTCAGCTATGTATATTACTTATTCTTTATGTCTTTAAGTAGTTACTTTATAATCACTTTATATCTTCTATTTTTTATTTTACGCATTCCTAACCAAACCCCTGTAAAGGAGTTATAAAGCTTCCCTGCTTATTTTTCCTTATTCCAACACACTAAAGCTTTGACTAGACCCATCCAATTAATAATCTCTCTCTCTCTCTCTCTCTCTCTCTCTCTCTCTCTCTCTCTCTCTTCTCTCTCTCTCTCTCTCTCTCTCTCTCTCTCTCTCTCTCTCTCTCTCTCTCTCTCTCTCTCTCTCTACTCTTCCCAACCTTCCAAACCTAACCAAAATAATTTCCTAGACCTAGAAAAGCCATTTGTAAGTTCCTAGTAAATTATTGCTCCTACCGACATTGGTCACCCAATTGATATTGGTCACACTTGCTCACCGACCTTGACAACCTAACCAACATCAACAACTATGGATTTTCATTAACTTCTCTAAAACTTGCCCAGACAACTTCTAAAATATAAACTGAATATACCACTTACACTTTGTTACTCTCTGTTGCCCTTAGGTTGCGAACAATGGTAACATGTCTCTATTTTACTCTCTCTTTTCCTCTCTCTTTTCTATTTATTATGTTTTTGTTTCTCAAAAGTGGACTGCCATCCCTAAATAAGTTTGACACTTCTTGAAACAAGCACGTAACTTGATATCCCACTCATATATCTACTAACAGATATTTTTTTGGTAGTGTTTTTTAACCTATAGGTAGTCCTTCCTAGCCAAAGAGGAGTGCTCACAATTTCTAGATATGGCATGCAAACCAATTCAAGTTCATTCTAATCACTTATCTCTATCCTTCTTCTCTATTTTTCTTTAGACTTGAAATAGACACAATTTTAACAAAACACAAGATATTTTTTATAGGTGATCTCACTCCTAGGTTTCCTAGAAAGAGGTGAAAACCAAATTCTAGTTAGCTAATTCTAATAAATAATCATACTAGGAAATACTTAAAGTTGTCCCACCCTTCATGCTTCATAAAATTTCTATTCACTCCACTCATCCTTGGTGGAAGGACTAAAAGTGGTGTGTTGAAACTCCTTTTTGTAACTACACCCCTGACTTGGCTATGGATGGCTTACTCCCCACATGCCTATGGTGGATAAGTTTAATTCATACTGGGGTCTACATTCTTCTATTAGTACATGGTGCTTCCATTTTCACATGGTCAAGGGGACTTACTTGGAGCCTAAGTTAGCTCATTTTGCATGGTATATTTTATACTAGGGCTTACCTATTGGTAGAAGGCTTGTTCAATTAAGAGTTTCCCTTCTCACTAGCCCTCTCTGTGGTCATGTGGAAACATTCCCTCATCTTTTATAGTACTACTCTAAATCTCAAAGGGTTTGATCTTGGATTCATAACCTCTTCAGGCCTTTTCAACCTGAATTCTTTCATTAGCAACATATCTCCTTGGAGATAAACCCATGTTGCCTTCTAAATAAACCCCAGTCTGACATACTTTCAAAGTGGAGATTCTCTTTTGGCTATGGAAAGAAATATTGGATCAAAGCATAATAGTGTGTCCCAAATTTTGCCATAAAGAAGCCAAATAAACTTTCATCTTCTCCTCAAAATATATTGAGTTTGATTCATTGAAATTAATCAACAGGTATATTTTAGACTGTATATACAAATATGTAGTGCATATATATTTTTTCATTTTTTTACAAATCATTAAATATTTTTTAGGATTTATTTTTTAATATTTTTCTAGCCGACTAGTGGGACACATTATTATGCTCTAACCCTATTGTATTTAACAATGCTTCTTTAGATTGTAATGTTTCTGATTTGAGCAAGTATTCTATCATTTCCAATGTTCTCTTACAGATACAAGTTCAAGCAAACATAGTTGCCATGGAGCTTGGTCACCTCCAGGATCTTCTCACCCATTAGGGAGATGCTCTCTATGCCATGGTGTGAGTTCTGCCATCTTCACCCCAGGAACATAGACTAGATAATAGAATTTCCTTATCACCTCGAGGTCAACACTGAAGTAGCCGATCTCAATGATGCTCTCATAGTGGAACCCCATACTAGTGAATGAACCTGCCTGGGCAACAATGAGGGTGGCAACCTATGCCTCCCTCCCCTATTGGGTAGGATGGTTGGGATGTTCCTCTTCCTCCTTTGTGCTTGGATTCTTGGGGGTGCCATTTGAAGGTTGGTCGGATGTGTTGGACAAGTTCTCTAAGGTCTCTTTGGCCATTTCATCCACTAAGACACATGAAGAGGAATATGACAAGGACACTGTTCAAGATTTTAGCTGGGAGCCAATTCCAGATGGTAGTGACTTGCCAAGCTTGGGTTGGAGTCCTAATGATATGGATCCTCCACCTTCCAGCCTTACTCTGACTACTTCATATTTTCTTTTATGATGACATTATGACTTGTTCCTAGGTAGGGCCTAGTTGTTTGTGCTACTATTGTTTTTGGTTCCTAGGCTATACCTAATTTGACTTTGAAACGTACTTTCATACCGCCTATTTTTTGTATGAATTATTTGTATATTTATTTTATTAATATAAAAATATATTTCATAATATATATATATATATATATATATGTAAATGTATTACATGTTGATATAAAACCACTTTACCATATTACAAGAAAATATTCAGGATATATAAGCCATCAAGAAATTATAATCTTTTGGAGGCCACAATTCAAAGAAGCGTAATTGTTTCAAAAGTCCAAAATGAATTTATTATGCTGATTGCCTTTGATTACATTCATCAGTTAATTAAACTTCAATAAAAATCAAGTATCGTTTCGTGTGTGTATATATATATTTTTAATCGTCAAAACATAGGTTTTCGGTTTTAAAATCAGTAAACCAAGGCAATGTCCATGGATAATTAGTATATATGATAATGAACAAACCAGTTATAGCTGATTTCGTTATATAGAAATTTTCTAGAATAGACAATTGATTATTTTAAAAATATATAAAACTAGTAGTACTAAATTCTAATGTTTGAAAATATCTTAGTACCATAGCAACATCCAAAGCTGTAAAGAGGTTTGTAATTCTGCTATATAACAAACGTATAACAAACCTCTTTACAGCTTTAGTGTTACTATGGTACCAAAACATTTTCAAACATAAGAATTGCGTACTACTAGTTTTATATATCTTTAAAATAATTAATTTCCCTATAAAATAATCAGAGTATATATAAAGGCCAAAAAGAAAACCTACGAATCTTTCGATATAAAATAATCAGAGTATATATAAACATAAAGGACCAAAAAAAAACCTATGAATCTTTTGTTAAAGCAATATATTCTTTTGTCTGCATAAAATATCAAGAGATGAAAAGCAGAAAAATCTGCGTTATATAAACCTACAGTATACTAGAACGTGAAGATATTATTTCAATGGAATAAATGTAAAAGGAAGAAACCCGCCATAACTCAGAATGTGTGTGTCACGAGTGAGTTAGTTTTTGTATTTTTCGTTTGGTTATTTATTTATTCTTTTGGAAATTGGGCTGCCCTTTTACTTTAGTTGCATTCGTGCCCATTTCTCGACTCCCTTTTCCTTATGTTCACATATATAAATATTTTTTTTTCTAAGAGAATAACCCTCTGTAATTTTCCTTGAGTTCCTTCCCTTCAGAAGGATACGTTAAGTGGGAACTACCTAGTTGTCGCTGCCACCACCGAGGGTCTCTCATTTGTGTAGAGATTTGTATAAAACTGTAACAAAGGGAAAGTTTGTTATAATGATGAAGTGAATTTTATAAAAGAGTGACAGGATATGCTTCCTTGATTGTACACCTCTCAAAAGTTTTTCTCTCGCGGGTTGTTTAATTATGTCAAAAGGTATTCACCTATGGGATTGAATATTTGATTGGTGGATTGAATACTTGATTGTTGTTCATTATTTCAGATGGAGGATGAATATGATCATATTGTTTTACTGTTGACACATAGCATGGGTTTATTGGCTCATATCGTAAGACTGAAGTTTTATTGGTGAGGATGTATTAACCAAATTAAAGTTGACATTAATGCTTATGCAAAGATGCATAGGTTCGTTTGATAAGCTATTAATCTACACTAATATTTCTATTAAAGGTATCCTCAAAAAACATAATATAAATATGAACTCACCAATTTTGAGACCAAGATTGACGACTCGTTTTGATAGCTCAATGCACATAGGGTCGTGGAAATAAGGCATACAATCACTATGAGGTGAGTTAATCTCCATTTAGTACCCTCTCTCTCTCTCTCTCTCTCTCTCACACACACACACACACACTCACTCTCATCTTAATTTTATCTCTCATAGTGATAAAAAAATTTAAATAAAAAATCAATTGATTTCTTTGTCCCCTAAACTTTTGTACAAATCTACAAGAGTACGATTTTATTCTATATAGATCTGTAAGGTCAAGCTCAAATTTGTGCATTTTTTTTTTTGTGGTGACACTCATATAGTGTAAGTTTTTTAGTGAAAATATTTTTGCATTATTTTCTATATCTGTGTGGCACAAATTATCATATTGCAAAGGTGGGAGACATAAACATTGAAACTATTTTTTTGAGATGATTTCGTTTGTTGGGCATCCATAGCATAGTTATTTATTTCTTTTAAGATGACAATGGAGATCAAATGAGTGTTTAGATATTTTTTTGCATAACATTTTTGCACTTTTCATAGGTCATCACTTATAGAGCAAAGTTTGGGTTTTTAGGTAGTTTTTTCATGTCATTTTAGGTTTGAAATGTTGTGTAGTTTACTTAAAGATAGGTTTTGAGTTTGAAATATTTAGTTTTTTTATAGTTGGATGCACATATAAAATATTTTTTGACTATAAACATTATCATATGAGTTAAGTTTAAATCAGTGTCTATGCATAGATGTTACAACAATATTTTATTTTTTAAAATCTTGTGTACACATTTACAAGGTTGTGATTTGTATGGCATGTGTTAAGCTTGTGAAAATAATAGTTTTCATGTCTATGTTCTTTTACTGACACTAATATAATTTTGATTATTTATTCAATAAGTTTTATAGTAAAAATTATTGGTGTATGGTTTTTTACATCTTAATGGTGCAAAGTCTTAAGTTTGTAGAGGTGAGAACCACAAAACTTGAAATGATTTTTGGTTATAATCTGGTTTGTTTTCCATTCATAATGTATTATCTTAGTTTTGTTAAGATAATAGTGGAGATTGAAAAATGGGTTTAGATAATTTCTTACTTGTCATATGTGTACTTTTGATGTGTCACAATATTTTATTTTATATGAGAGTGGAGATTTTAGAGGGCTTTATTTAAGTGTTTTATGTGCTATTTATACACATTTGATCAGTCAAGATACATAGACTAGAGTTTGGGTGTTTAGGTGTTTTCAATAACATTATTGATTTGAAATGTTGTGTATTTTTCATATTTAAATGTGCATAGATCTATTGTTGTTTCTTTTTGGCTCAAAGTGAGTTTTTATTTTACATTTTATTTATTTTTATAATGACTAATAAGTGAGGACCTCAAAATTAGTGATTAAAATTTTCACAATTATTTGTTAAAGTTTTAGGATACTCAAGTATAATCAATCATGAGAAATGTATTGCATCATTTATCTATCTCAGAATCTGTGCACATATAATATTGTTGATGCTAGTAATTAGTATTTTTTGATGGAGTTATTTCCAATATGAAATGTCATCGATACATCCCATGTTGGATGGTGGGTTGTGTTGAAACAAGATTTTTTAAAGCTGCATGATGAGGAGATCATACTTGAAAAAATAAACATGCACACATGCACCTTTGTTGAAGCTAGTAATCAATGTGTCTTTACTGAGTTATTTTCAAGATGAAACATTGTCAATACAACCAAAGTTGGATGGTAAAATGTGTTGAAACAATGTTTTTTAAATTTTCCTAATTAGTAGATCATGCTTATAAAATTAAATAATTAAATTGTTATGACCTAGCTTACATACCTATTTCATAGACTATTATATGTTTTTCATCATATTTTTATATTATTAGTTACATTTTTAGAACTATTATTTTGATGGTACTACACTAATTATGATATAATATGATTTAGATCATGTTTATTTGATACTTTCAGTGGTATTTATATTACAACAAGGTGATGTGCTTATCTTGGTTATGACATTAATTTTGACTAGTTTTTGTACTTTGCACTATTTAGTTTAGTCATATTGTTATGCTATTTTACATCATTTAGGTTCTTTTGATACCCATTTGTGGTTACAAGTATAGGTGCATGAGTTAGGATACTAGTGAGCTTTGATGGTCAGTTCAAGGTAGTGAGAAGTCAAGCAACATCGACACATGTAAAAGGGATATTATGCATAAGCCAATAAGCAACATCAGTCCATCAGTTGTGATTATTTCATCACTTGTTATCATCTTTTATTATTTTTTTGTTTTTAGTTTTTATCATCTTACTCGAACTCATTCTTGAACTTGCCTGCTTGTTTCATTTTACTATTATATCACTTAACTTTTTGGTGTTTTGTTGGCATGAATGGTTATTATTTTATTATTATTATTTAATTGTTTTATATCCCCTCTTGGAGATGTTATTCGACCACTTGCTAATTTTTATTCTATGTAAAATGACCTAATTAATTTTTATTTATTTTTAAATATTTGATTTGGTTAGTATAACCTATCTAAGAAGGGACATGGACATTTGGAATCCAAAATAAAATTTATTATGACCAAAATATTGGTCAATGGAACAAATTATTTCATGAATTTAATTTGGCAGATTTGGGATATATTTGTCTTTTTGTCCATGGGAATTCTTGATGAGCTTAAAAACATGCTAGACTAATTAAATCTATGTAAGATTCTATTGTTGGCATATGGGTAATTTTTATTTGGGTTACCAAGATATTTTAAAAATATGGATTTGAACCCTAGCACTGAAATCTATATTTTTGTTGATGTAACTCCTGAATGGCAATATGGGCAGAATAAATATTGTATTACATGTATTTTACTTGGTTATTTTTCCATTAATATTGAGCAAGACATTTTGAGTTTTTATTTTGTTGTCTGTTATGAAATTTTGGGTTTCCAAAATGAGGGTTTTATTTGTATGAACACTTTTTTTGTAGAGGCCTAGTGATATTACTTTATTCAATTTTATTTTGCTAATTGCTTATGACATTTTAGGCTTCTAATTGGGGTTTTATTACTATGTCCATTATTGTGTAGAAGTTATGTATTAATTTGTTAGGTTTTGTTTTTATTATCTACTCATGATGTTTTGGAAGTTTATTAATTTCTCTTGATAAAAATTGTTGAGTTGAATATCTAAAAAAACTGGATTAATACCCTAGCATGTATTGTGTCATTTCTAGGAAATATTTGCTTTTCTTTATTTGTATTATTTTTTGTATATATTGTTTATTTGGTAGCATGAGTTTTTACATTATTTGGTTTATATTATTGGATCTTTGAATAAGTTATTTATATTATTAGTATTATCATTTGTCTACAATTTATTTTGAATTAAAATCTCATCATATGAGGGTCAATTATACTGATTTTATCACTTTGCACTATTATTGTGGGTGATTAAATAATTATACCTAATTGGATGGTGAAGGAGTGATTTGTTTAACTCCTTGGTGATTTCATGAACTAGTTTTGAATTAAATGTTGAATTTTACCTCATGATTGTTGGGGATGATTTTATCTCACTATGGGTGTCAGTTTTTGTTATTTTATTATTGGCATACCTTGAGTAAATGATGAATGTATAACATGTTCAATTAAGAATATAGTTGATAACAATAAGACCTTCATAAAATTTCAAAGGTTTCCCATTTTCACATTACTGTTGGTCATTACATTTCAAGCCAAGTTGTAAGCTTGTGATGAATTTATTATCTGTTGAACAACTATTTAAATTCAATCATGGATTTATATTCCTTATTGGTCACAATCTCATCCTTTAAAACTGAAATTTTCACTCCACCTTTGAGTTAATGGTTGGGGGTAGTAAGAGCCACCTATTGGGGGGCTCATAGGATGGGTCAGGTGGGACAGTTTGTGAGAAACTCTTTTGGCCATGGTTCAATTGTTATTGTAGTATGATTTATAATTGAAAAAATATTGTATTGTTAATACATGAAAGTGGATGGAAACGCATGATTATTTTATATGAATCTCAGTCAATTAATTAATTAATTTTTTCCAATTTAGTATTGACTAGGTAGCTCAGATTAATAAGTTGAATGGTACGTTATATACGTGGTATGCTCTTAAATGTTTAAAAGAAAGACTAATGAGTTAAAATATATATTTTAGCATTTTTAGTTCATTTGGTAAATTAGTAAACATAGTTGATTGTTATAGTTATAAGTTATTCTATTATAATTGTAGATTTTAATTGTTGCTTGATCAATCTTGTGATCATAGTTATTGAAAACATAGATCTTGTATAAATTACAAACCATTGTAATTTCACATTAAAATTAATTAATCCAAGATCATTATCAAGTACTGGAAACATCATTTCAGCCTATTTATATTTTTCTGTACAATCATGAATGAGGTTATAATAATAGGTCTATTTTATGTTTGGAGAAGCACTTTGCATGATTTTTATACAGATTCACTTAAATTCATTTCTTAACATGTGAAAGATTGTTGTTGTCAAAGTATAAGTTGAGTTGAGATTACATCCTCTCTAAAATGATATGTAATTTTGACCTTCCCTTGGCATGCTACAATCAAGTATAATAAAATTTGAAATTAGATGTTGATGCAAAAATAAGTTGGATAATTTAAGTTGCATCACTAAAATTGTCCAATCTCTATTTGGGAAAAAATGAATAGATAGTGATAGCATCATAGCTATTTCATTCTAATTATTGATGTTGCTTCATTTAAGTTATAAATTAGGAATTAATGTATTATTCATTGGATTTAGTAAAAAATTCAATAATTGGGAATTATTCAAGTTACAATAATGAAGTATCATTTTGTAAGTTAAATTTCTCTTCTTTTATGAAAAGTGAGAGCATAGTAATGTATTGGAAACTATGTTTGATTGAATGTTTCATAGATCCATTTAAAGAAGTAAATTAATTATTAATTGAAGAAGTTTGTATTAATTTTATCAAGGTCTATAACATCACCTATTGAATTTTCTATCACTTACTGGTAGAGTCCATAGCTAGGACTAATGAAGTCTATAACAAGTAATGAATTCTATAGCTAGGACTGCTAAAGTCTATAGCTCTACCAAAATATTGGGTCTTCTACCATAATCTTCTTCTAAGTTAAATGGATCATACCAATAATTACTATCATTTATTTTATCTTGTTATGTTTCCTATATACACAAAAGTGGAAAAATCCTATCTAGTATTATGAGTTGAATATGATAAAGAATTACAAAATATTGTTAGTATAAATGGTTTTGATGTTCTTAGAAAGATGAATTGTTGAAACTAATGAATTAAAAAAAGGATTTATAATCATATGGATTAAGCTTAAATGATGTACTATCATTATTTGTTTTAATTTAATCCTACACTATAACTGGTTCTTATAATAATGACCAAGTGACAAGTAGATAATACTTTATATATTTGAACTCTAAATACTTACCTATGAGATGTTCTAAATTTACCATGAGAATGAGGTAAATATTAATGGTCAATATTATGATGCACACTTGTGTGAAGACATCAAACCATATAAAAAAATCCTACTAATTTAATTGAATGACAATGATAAATTATTTTGTGTAAAATGATAAGTGGGAAAATGTATTAAGAGGACCCCTAGAACTCATAGATCATGGTATAATGATCTAAAGAGGGATAGAAATACAAATGGATCTTTACTTACCAAAAATTAATTAAATTCATTTTACAAATTTTAGGCATTTTAATGGGTATAATTCCCATTTGTTAATTTGGAAAATGAACATCATTGATTGGGTTGAATATAGAAATGTTACTTATATATTATAAATCATAGATTGTAAAGAAAATTTTCAACTCCTGAACCTAGGAATAATAAATAATTCCCTAGTTGTTTAACATATCCCTTATGTTCAAATATCCTTATTAACCTAAGCATCCCATGTACAAAGAAGGGATGGATAAACTACTCTTACATATACCCAGACTTACATAGATATGAGTCTTTTAGATAGGATAAGGACACCTAGGTGGTCATATTGGGAAGGTTTTTACCTCTATATAGTTTAGATATTATTGATAAAGACCGCATATCAATACACCCCAAACTTTATGTAGATTTCCTAGGGAAAATAATCATCCCCTTAGAATCATCTAGGGTAATTACACTAATTAATAGTTGCATGTACATAAATTTGGTTATGGGGATTGTGTTCTGTCACATAAAATTAAGTTATGTATAGTGAACCATGTTCATTATTCTGATTTGTTCTCTGAATGAAGTGACACTCAAATTTTTTGAGGTTCATCTCATTTGGTATCAAAGCCCATGTTAATGCTATCAAATCATAAACATAACTCTAATTAAGACTTTGGAAGGGTTTAATTCTCCTAATATTGCCTAAGAGACTATTTTTTATAACTCCTCAGGAAAATGGTTAAGACTAGAGCTAATAATAATTAGATTGACAATGATCAAGGTGGTGATAGGTTGATATTGAAAGGTAGAGATTGAGGCTAAAGTAGAAGCAGAGGTAGTGGTCGTGCCACTCAAAACAAAAATTGAAATAGAAATGAACCTCTCCTCTACCATGATAATGATAATAGTGAATCCCATAATGATAATATAGTTGGAGACAACCCAGATGATAAGTAATAATATGTATTTCATGGAATCTTGACATCTCTAAATTTTATTCTAGGCAAGATTAAAAATTAAGAACATAGACTGAATAATATTGAAGGTACTCCTTATGGAGAAATTACTTGATTAGAATTTGGTCAAGTAGAGTTAAAAGAACTCTAATAATTACCAATAATAACATTAGATCCAATCATTAGATAACTCAAAAATCTCCCCCCACCTACCTTTTCAAGTGAATAATCATGAGATGCAATCAATGCACAACTCATAAATATATAAAAGTATTTTAATTTACATGATATGCCATCTAATATGAAGGTAAGGGTTGTTGTCTAATAGTTAAATAGCTATGGTTTCCTATGATGGAACCAACTAAGTGCCTTGGAGAGGTATCAACCTATGAATCTTACCTAGGAAACTTTTGAGAGTCAAAATTGGAAAAGGTAATTAAGTGAAAAAATCAAGGAGCAAAAAATAATAGTTTTCCAACTATTGAAGTGAGAAAATATGATTGTTTTGGAATATGAAATAAGTTCTTAAATTTGATACATCATATAGACTACATGTATGACAAAGAGACAAAAATAACCAAGTTCAATTTGGGGCTAAAATATATATTGATGCGTGATGTCAATACATTTGACTAATCCGAAGATGTTGGTAGTTACCATAGAGTCTACCCATAGGGTAGAAGAAATAGAAAAGTCTTGACAAAGGGTGGGACAAGACTTCAAATAGGACAAATAGCAATCTAAAATCTAAAATCTTCCTTTGGCACCTAAAAATTTCAACAAATTACACCCAAATTGCAAGTACCAAGAGAACAATAGATGTTTCACAAGATTTCAAGGACAAAATAAGAATTTTAAGTCTTATGGCACCTCAAAAATTAGGTATTTTAAAAAGGAACATCACCAAAAAAACTAGCATGGGCTATCCACAAGGTTAAAGAATGTCCCAATAGCTCTTCAAAGGGAAATAGTGTGCTGGAAATGCGATGATAAAAACAACCAGAAGGACTATCTGAAGTTGAAAATGGGGCAACCTATAGACCATAGAGTGTATGAAATAGTAGAAAATTAGAATTTTGATTATCAGGCTACACTAATAGAGATAAGATGTAAAATATATAGTAATCATGTGACTATCTTAATTTATTTTGGTATAATAGATAGCTTTGTTAACCTTATTATAGCAAATCAAATCTATTCAATTAAGAGAAGGCTAGAAAATTGAGTTTGGTACTATCAAAATGATGCTTATCTAAGAATGGTTGGAGAAAACTAATCTTGATCGTGGAATTTTTAGAACTAATGTGAACTTACATTTTCCACCCTTGAGGTCTTATGATGTCATATTTGGCATGGATTCGCTACAACAACACCATGTAACACTTGATTGATTTGTAAAAAGGATGCAATTTAAATGATAAAAATGGAAAACTTGTAGAAATACAAGGTCTTCAAGGGCCAAAAACTCATAAAATGATTTTGTATCTAAATTTTAAAAGGCATGTGAGGAATGGGTGTAAACTCTATGCAATCTAACTATAGTAATTTACCAAAGAAGATGAAAAGTCATCTTCAAATTTTATTATTATACAAGAATTTATGGACACTTTTCTTGAAAAACTATTATGTATACCACCTAAACATGAGTTTGACTTCTCCATTGAGTTTATGCAAGGGACTGTACCTACATCAAAATCCCCTTACAAAATGAATGTAGTTGATTTGTAAGAACTGAAAGTTTAGCTACATTAACTCTTAAACAATGGAAGCATCTAACCAAGTCTGTCACTTTGGGGTGCTCTACTAGTATTTTTAAGGAATAAATATGGTACTTTAAGGATATGCATTAACTATCACATGCCCAACAAGTTGACTATCAATAAATTCTACCCACTTCCCCAGATCAATGATTTGTTTGATTAGATGAAAGATGCAATAGCCTTTTAAAAAATGATTTAAGATATGGTTACCATTAGCTAAGAATCAAATGGGATGACATTTACAAAACACCATTTTGAATTTTATATGGTCATTATGAGTTTATTGTTTTATCTTTTGGCATCACAAACACACCTACTACATTTATGAATTTGATGAACAACATTTTTAGATATTTTTTGGATAAATTTGTACTAGTATTCATGGATGATATTTTCATCTACTCCAAGAATGAAATTGAACATGATCAACACTTAAGATTGGTTTTGAAAATTCTAAGATAGCATAAAATATTTGGAATTTTTTCCAAATACACCTTCTATTAGATTAAAATACAATATTTAGGACATGTAATTTCCATGAAAGGAATTGTTATAGATCTAATAAATATTCAATCCATTTAGGAGTGGTGATATCCTTTTAACGTGGATGAATTATGTAATTTTATGCACCTGGTTGGGTACTATCAATGATTTTTGGAAAATTTCTCCTACCTAGCTAGCCATATTACATCATTGCAGCATAAAGGTAGAAAAATTTCATGGACACGTCAATGTGAAGAGGATTTTAAAAATCTTACAGAGATGTTGATAACCACTCCTATTCTAATTATTCCTGACCCAAATGGATATTTTTGAGGTATGGAGTGATGTTTCTAAGGAAGGCTTTAGTGGCATATTGACCCAAGAAATTAGGTTGGTGGCCTATGAGTCCCACAAGCTCAATGAAGCTAAAAATAATTATACCGCGCATTATTTAGAGTTTGATTCCATAGTGAACACACTAAAATAGCGGAAATATTTCTTGTTGGGCAAACATTTAAGGTGAAATTTGACCAGCACAACCTAGAACACTTATTCACACAAGATTACTTGAATCCTTGCTAGTGTAGATGGATGGAGTTTGTCAACAATTTTAACATGGACATATCTTATGTAAAGAGAAAGGAAAATATTGTAACTAATGCACTCATAAAGAGTACATATCTTTTTACCTTGTCTATTTTATAAGGAAATTTTATAAGTGTTGTCTTAAAATAGCATATTGTTGATAAATACTTGTAAGAAGTCTAGGATTGGTTGATGAACCTTTACTAAAAGAGTTTGTTAATTTTTTTGTTAAACAATATGGACTTGTAAGGCATCAAAATAGAATTTTAATACTTGAATCATGCGTATTTTGTAATGTTGTGTTGTAGGAAGTGTATATAAGACCTCATTTTACCCATCCAAGGGTCACAAAAATGACCCATGAGCTAAAAAAACTTTACATTTAACATGGTCTGAAGCATGACATAACCTAATTTGTGGCATTAGAATGTCAGCATGTAAAAGTTGAACACTACCATTTTATGGGTTTAATATACCCACATGACATACCAAGAGATAAATAGGTAGTGATTTCACTTGATTTCATTATCGGGATACCTAAATCCCATAGCTGCAATGGCACTATCTTAGTGGTAATTGACAAAGTAAGCAAGTTTGTCCACTTTATTACTGGAAACTTGACTGATGATGTTGTTATTTTTATTAAATGATTTTTGAAAGAGGTGGCTTAGATGCATGGAATACTAGAGGTCATTATCTCTGATAGCTATACTTTTTTCACATCAATGTTCTAACAAACTTTGATCAATGTTTTTGGCACTTAGTTGAATTTTAATTCTTCATACCACCCAAAAATAAATGGTTAAACTAAAATATTAAATTAGGTAGCTGAAGACATGTTGTGCATGTATGATATGGATCATTATACTAAGTGGGAGGATTATCTCCATTTATCCAAGCTTACTTATAAAAAAACTTATCATTATGTAATTAAAATGGCTCTTTTTGAATCTTTGCATGGGAAAAAATGTAGATTTCAATTTGGTTGAGATAGATTAAAAAATTGAACCATTATTGGTCGTGAATTGATGATATAATATGATGAACATATGGCCATATTAAACCATAACTTGAAGGCTACCTCAAATCACCAAAAGAGTTACACCGATATGATAAGGACACCTCATGAATTTGTTTTTGGCAAAAAGGTTTTTCTACATGTAATATCATAGAAAAGTTCAATCAAGTTTGGAAAAACCTCCAAGATGGGTCCTCACTTTTTTGGACCATTCAACATTATGGATAAAATCAGTCATGTTGCCAACTATCTGGCTTTACCCTCTTCTCTGTCAATAAATCATGATGTGCTTCATATTTTATTACTAAGAAAATATGTATCTGATCCATCTCATGTATTGGATTGGAAAAAAATTTAGGTTATGAAAGAGGAAAAGATGTAGTTGAACCTAGTGAAAATCCTAGGTCATCAAAACATTAAACTCAAAAATAGAGAAATTCGTCAAATCATGATTCAATGGGACCCATTGTGTATAGGAAGTGCCACTTGGGAATATACACAGTTGTTTAGATATCACTATCCTTAGTTATTTTGATATATCATTGGGATAGATCTTTATTAGAGGGAGGAGGATGTTATGACCCATCTTATATACCTATTTCAGAGACTATTATATGTTTTTAACATATTTTTATATTGTTATCTATACTTCTAGAGCTATTATTTTGACAATATTACACTAGCTATGATATAATCTTATTTATATCATGTTTATTTCGTACTTTTAGCAGTAGTTATGTCACAATAAGGTGATTTGGTTATCTTTGTTACAACATTAATTTTTCCTAGTTATTATAATTTTTACTATTCAATTTATTCATGTTATTATGCTAATGTATTTCATCTTGATACTACTGATACCCATTTGTGGCTACAACTAAAGGTACATGAGTTAGGCTAACAGTGGAATCTGATGGTCGGGATAATGATGGGTTGAGGTAGTGAGTAGTTGGGTAACATCGACATAGGTAAAAGAGATATAATTCATAAGCTATTAAACAAGAGGTTTCCATTAGTTATTATTATTTTTTCACTTGTCATCTTTTGTTATTTTACAATTTTTAGTTTTGATCATCTTACTCGAACTCATTCTTAAATGTGTCTGTTTGTTTCATTTTACTATTATATTATTTAGTCTTCTAGTATTTTTTTGGCATGATGGGTTACTATTTTATTATTATTATTTTTTAGTTATTTTAAATCCCCTCATGGAGATGTTATTTGACCACTTTCTAATGTTTAATTCCTATGTAAGAGGACCTAATTAAATACTTTGTTAAAGATTTGATTTTGTAATTATAACCTATATAATAATAGATGTGGACATTTGGATTCCAAAATAAAAAAATTTATGAAATAAATCTTGGTGAATTGAAAAAAATATTTCATGACTTTAATTTGGCTAATTTGGTAAATATTTGGCTCTTTGTGCATAGCATCTTTTTTTGTTTTATTTGGGGTAGTTGAGGGGAGAGGTGCAGGATAAAAGATGGCAAGGGAATAAATGCTAAGAGGATATAATAATGGTGGTAGTTGGTAGATGGGCTCAAAAACCCTACCAAGAGAGAGGAGGGAGAAAGAGTAGCTTGTGGTTGAACTAGAAAAAGAGGTTGGGCATGAGGCAATAGAGGCATCCTCTTTGGAAAGTAAGCAAGAACTCCATTCTTTTCTTAGATGAAAAAATAAAATAAAGTAATTGATGTATTAATTTTAGAAAAGGGAAAGCAAGATATGTCGTGAATTTAAGTTCTATTTTGAAATAAAATTAAAATTGTTTGCATGTTCATGAGGAAATCATAAGACTTCTCAATGAACCTGAAAACACCCCAAATCGATTAAATTAATGTAAAATCATGTTTTTGGCATATGGGTTATTTTTATTTGAGTTACCAAGCTATTTTTAAAAAATAAACTTGAACCCTAGTGCTAAAATCTCTATTTTTGTTAATATAACTCCTTTTTGGGAATATGGGAAGAATAAATATTATATTTCCTGTATTTAACTTGGTCATTTTGACATTAAGTTTGAGAAAGATGTTTTGGGTTTTTATTTTGTTGTATGCTATGACGTTTTAGGTTTCCAAAATGAGGGTTCCATTTATATGACCATTTTTTTTTGTAGAGGCCTAGTGATATTAAATTTTTGGGTTATATATGGCTAATTGCTTATGATGTTTTGGGATTTTAATTGGGGTTTTAGTACTATGGACATTATTGGGTAGAATATGTGTATTAATTTGTTGTGTTTTAATTTTATTATCTACTCATGATGTTTTGGAAGATTATTAATTTTACTTGATAAAAAAGTTGCTAGGTTGAATACCTAATAATTTTAAATTAATACCCTAGCATTTATTGTGCTATTTTGGGCAATATTAACTTTTATTGATTGGTATTAATTTTTTTATATATATTTGATCAAGTGTCATGAGTTTTTACATTATCTAGTTTATATTATTGGATATTTGAATAAGTTATTTAGATCCTTAGTATTATCATTTGCCTACAATTTCTTTGAATTAGTATTTTGTCATATGAGGGTTAGTTATAGTGATTTCATCACTTTCTAGAATTTTCGTAGGTGATTAAAAAAATTTACCTGGTTAGATGGAGAAAGAGTGAGTTGGTCAACTCCATGGTGATTTATTTAATTAAGTTTTAATGTGAATGTTGTATTTTACCTCATGATTATAGGTGATTATTTTATCTCACTATGGGTGTTGGTTTTTGTTATTTTAGCATTGTCATACCTTTAATAAATGATGAAGGTATAATAGGATATATTAAGAATATAATCAATAACAATAATACCTTCAGAAAATGTCAAAGGTTGTGAATATTTGCATGATTTTTGGTGATTATGTTTTAAGTCAATTTTTAATCTTACAAGGAACTTTTTATATGTTTAACAATTTCTGTAATTTAGTAATAGCTTTTATATTCCCTATTGCTCACATCTTCATCCCATAAAACTTAAAAGATAGATTCCACCTTCAAGTTGATGGTTGAGAGTGGTAAGGGCCACCTATTGGGGGTCTCATAGGATATTTTGGGTGGGATGGTTCAGGAGAAGAGACTCTCGTGGCAATCATTTAGTCATTTACTTATTTGATCATATAGATGATTCATTGAAATATGTTACTATAGTATGATTTATCACTTTAAAAATATTATTTTGTTAATTTATGACAGTAGATGGAAATATGATTATTTTATATGAATCTCAGTCAACTAATTAATTACTTTTTTCAAATTTAATATTGATTGGTTAGTTCAAACTACCAAGTTGAATGGTATGTTATGTTGGTTCTTAGTTGTATACCTCTTACACTCAAGCTTAGACTCTTGGGTAGTATGGAAAAAAATGATGAAAAACCTAAAAATATATCTTTAGATTTGGGGAAGGGTTTAACATCAAGATGGACTAAACATAAATAATGAATGGAAGACACTAACAAAGAGTATGGTCAGCTACTTGCTACTTCTGGGTCTGCTTGAACCAAAGTGAGAGGACCTATGGGGTATATTGATCACATGTATGGATAATATAATTGAATCTCCATGGGGATCATTAGAAACAAATAAACACAAATATGACTAGGGTATAGCTATGTTTTCACACTCCTCTTAGGAAGGTTGTCACATGGATTGAACAAATGTTCTAGGATAGACACAAGTTACTAAGGACGTATGTAAATATGATTGCAACCTTCATTTTTAATAAATTTTCAACAACTAAAGACCAAATGGGATATTTAAATTCTAGGATTTAAATCACAAAACATAGATACATTTTATATATGCAATATTTATGCATCTATAGGCAAATAACACCTAGAATATGCAACAAGGGGTATTATTTGCAAGGTAGATTAGGGTAGGATGAGTTAAGTAGATGTAAAAGAGTGGTGTGATGGTCTTAAAATATAAGTATCTCTTTCAATAGGCATGACATTATTCATTTCAAAAAATGTATAAGATTGAAATACAAGCTAAGGAAATCAATAGGAATGATTTGCATCCATTGGTGCCAATATAATGAAAATATTGAGATGATTCTTGAAACCCTAAAGCATACACTAGAATTAGATATTCAAATGATTTCTCCTATCAAATTCATAAACCTAAGGTTCTCTTAAGAGGTTATCAATAACACATTTTCAAATCACAATGCAGAAACAGGTTTATAACCTAAATCTATGCCCAAAATGATAACCATTAATAAGCTTTAAACCATATATCCAATCAACAGATCATGTAAAATGTATTATTGAATTTCATTAACAAGGAGGAAAAATCACATCTATTTTCCATTATATTAAAAGTAAATTCTAAATACATTAATGTTTCAGAATGCTACCATGAGGGGAAAAGCATGGTAAGTTTGCTCTTGAATAAGGGAGACATATACATTGTTCTAAGAGCTTGCTAATGGCTATACAACTACAACCACCTTAGCAAGAGAGATAAGACACACACAACAAGGATCCCAAAACTTGAAAGAGCCTAAAACCTAGGAAAACCAACAACAACCAACAACCTTTAAAAAGAGGACAAGACCTCTTTTTATACAGATTTCTCACCCCATTTGTAATTTTTTATATTCCAAAATTGCAATCATCTCTAAAAATTCTACCAAGATACTCCAGCTAGAAGATGTTCTTTGTCATGCCTAAAATCTCCTACATTTCCAAGGGAATCATTAAAGCAATTGCCTATCCATGTAATGATGAAGTTTGTTAATAAAGCCTTACTCTCCATAGCTAGAAACTCATTTTAGCTAGGTTTGAGGGAGAATATTCCCCTGGAAATAAAACCAAATATTTGTATTCATGTGTCACCACTTAGACATGCCTTTGACCACTCATTTTCATAGCTAAAAACTTCTAGACAGTTTTCCTTCCTTTTATGCATTCTAAATAATGTTCACTCCCTTATGATGATTGCATTGGAATACTCAAACTATGTAGGATCCTAGCCATCTAAGAAATATTTTTGGAATGGCCCACCTTGGCCTCAAAAACCCTACAACATTATTTCCATGGAGTTATTCAATACAAGTAAAAAACTAGAAAAGAAACACTTGGTTCATTTTTACATTTTTGTTTTTTTATGGTTAATGCCAAATTTTCTCAAGCCCTTTTATTTTTTCCATTTCTCATTTGACCTTTAAATCCTTACTGACTTTGGCTTGCATCCCCCTCTATCCTCTCACATGTATTTTGGAATGCTTATGTTTCCTTATTTTATTTTCTACGTAAAATTTTCTCATAGCATGGGTTTTTCTTTCTATTGAGTTTTTTCCTTTGGTACCACATGGGAAATAGAACTTCCACATAGGCTTATAATTCCTAGGCATTCTTTCTTTAGAAAATGGCACAAATTCTTGGTGCATATTTGGGCACCAACACTAGCTATCACATGGGGATGTACACCCCCTGTGGGTGTGCAAATAACCCTAGAAAATAAGACCAAGTGTTGATCCCTTGGGCCACGGAGTCAAGACATAAGCAATTTCATAACAAACACCTATGGAAACTCAACTAGACAATGATAGATAGACAAGAAAAAATTAGGGGGATTTTAAAATTAAAACATGGTGTAAAAATGACTAAAGGCACTATACAAATAATTCCCAATGTAGAGGAGTAACAAAATAATTAAACTATACACTATACATTACTTTACATAGTTACTAACTCAATCAAGAAAGTGTTTTAAATGTCTGCCATTAATTGGCAGCTCCAATATCTCACCATCCAAGTCTCTCAAGAATAAAATGTGTTCCCTAATCCTATATTAAATTAAATAAGGGTCCATCCACAAGGCATCAAATTTTTCATGTTTTCCTTTCTCTTCATGCCTATTGTACCAAAGTATAACCAGATCACCTACTTGAAAATTTATCAGATCAACCTTTATATTGAATATTCTCTTGAGTCTTAATGTGAGGTTTCTTTCATGAGCTTATCTTTTAATTTCATCAAGCTCAATGATATGTTTCATTTTGATTTCATAGTGGTTGATTTTGCCGTCTTCCTTTATATATTTCATGAACTGATAGGTTAGAAACTACATATTCATAGATAAGATAACTTGAGCTCTATAAATAATCTCAAAAGGAATTTTTATTGTAGCTCTCTTAAGCATAATACTATCATCCCATAAGTCATACTTCAATTTTTCACTCCACTTCTTGTTTTATTTAAAATTTCTTCTATTGATCTTGAACAAGTTTTTGTTACTGGATTCTGCCTACCTATTCCCCTAAGGGTTGTAATTGGAAGAGTAAGTCAATATGATCATGTACTCTTTACATAATTCCACCAAAGGTTTAGATCTAAATCTCATGTTATTATTATAAATTACCTTGATACGCACACCAAAACTATAAATAATATGATAGCATACTTTGTAGGTATCACCTTAACCCATTTCATAAAGTAGTCAGTTATAACCAATATACATCTATGTCCAGTGTTTGAAAAATTAGTGATTTCCCTCAAAAAATCTATTCCCCGTTGTCTAAATTTCATTCAATCATCACAGGCTATAAGGGAAGAGAACTAGAAGCTTTCAACTTTTCATCAAAGAACTGGCATTTCTCACATTTTAGCAACATCCTTGAATAGTGATGGCCACCAATAACCATCTCTCAAAATTTTATGAATTATGACTTTAGGTGCAAAGTGGCCACCACATAATCTTCTATGGAAATCTTCAATCAAATTGATAGTTTGTTCCTCTACCAAGAATCTTAAGAGAACCCCATCTGGATTCTTCTTTGTTAGTCCACTTTTAATCAAGATATACTTTTGGGAAAAAATTTAAGATTTATCCTTTGGTTCTTATCCAATTCAGGGGGATAATTTAAATTTTATAAGTAATAAACATTGTCTTTATACCATGAAGATATGTTAATTCTATTTAAATAATCATCAACATTAAAAATAGCATTATTTACCTTAATAGCTTGCAAATTTGTCCCAACCATGAGATTAGATAGACCAATACCTCTCACCAACTTAGTGTTTTAAATATCTGAGTCATACTCTTGCAACTTATTGACCCACCTGCATCTCTTGTTTGATGCTTCAATCTAAGTCAAAATGTCCTTCACCATTGTATATGAGACATATACAATAATCTGCAAACTTAAAATATAAGGTCTAAACAATTAACATACTTCAATAGAGTGAAAAATTATTTTCCATGATGGTATAGTTTAGTTTAGAACCTTACATATAATTTATAAATAAAGTTATGGGATGATCATGACCATCATCATTCTTTTGCAACAAGATATCAACCACAGTATTATAGGATGAAAAAGAGAATATTTGAAATTCCTTAGTGTAATCAATCCTAGCCAAGATAGGGGTAGAATTTAAGGCATTTTTTATGTCATTGAATTCTTTCACATCCTTCTCTTCCCACTTGATGGTTTGGTCTTTATTCATCATGGAAGTAATAGGTAGAGTAAAATCTACAAAACTAGACAAAAACCTACTTACGAAGTTGATTTATCCAAAGGACTGAATTCCCTTCTTGAACTATGGGATAGGCATTTTGTCAATGGCTTATACTCACTCAAGATCAATCATGACACCATTTTTAGACACTATATGTCCCAAAAACTTGGCCTTTTGTACTCTGAATTGACACTTCTTAGGATTAAGTGAAATGCCTAACTCCCTACATCTAATGAACACTTTCTCTAGATGATATAAATGTTACTTTCTATTTTTAGAGTACATGGTAATTTCATCCTGATACACAACTATAGACTTGTTAATTTCCCCTACAAAAGCAACATCCATATCCCACTGAAACATTACACTAGTATTCATTAACCTGAAAGGCATCCTTATATAAAAATACATGCTTGAAGGCATTGTAAATGTGGTCTAGTGTCTCTTGGATTCTTTCACCAGAACCTGGTTACACCCTAAGAAATCATCCAAAGTGGATAATATTTTTGATCTAGTAACACTTTGAAACAAGTTATCCATATTAGGTAGGGGATAATTATCTTTCAAATAAGCTTTGTTCAAATTTTAGAAATCCACACATAAGCGGACGTCACCATTTTTTATTTTTCAAAGAAGCTTTGTTCAAATTTTATAAATCCACACACAAGAAAATGTCACCATTTTTATTTTATACATGAACTAGTCTCACCACCCATGATAAATACTTGATGGGTTGAAAAATTCTACCATCCCTTAGCTTCTTTAAATCATCTTGCATCTTGGTGGCTAAGATGGGGTTAATAAGTCTTTAGTTCTACCTGAAAGGCTTCCTATTAGGATATATTAGAATGACATGTTGAAATAAATCTTATATATATGCTTTCAACTCAAAATAATACCAATATAAGCAATCTTGGTACTTTTTTAGTAGTTGCACATAAGATTTCTTTCCTATTGTACTTAGATGAGTACCCAGCTAAACCTTTATAGGATGTTTGCTAGATCCCAAATTACATTTAATTACATCTTTTAAATAAATGAGTCTTGATTTTTAAATCAATTTAATCCATCAAAATATGATTCTAAAATCACTAATCTTGTAAGGAGCATGTTTGATTTTAGCTAAATATATCCTTCGCAAATAAGGTTTCTCTTCCATCACAAACTGAATAATGGATTCCAAATCTATGAGTTGATCTTAAGACTCAGTTTCATAATTTAGAAACCTTCTAATATGATCATCATCATCAAAAACTTTCTAATGATGGAAATTATATGGGATTGAATTTCTAACCAAAACCTCCACTTGATACTAATAATAAGAGTTCATATTTTCAATTTCAAATTGAGCACCTAACCCTGTAAATCTATTAGCTTCTTCATTGAAACTTCTATCACGATAAAAAAATATTGAATGCATCAAAGAACTCTAATAAATCCCATTCAAAATTTATATACTATTTAAACCATTTATTTTGTTTGGTATAAGAATTATGGACCCACTTAACAACAAGTTTAGAATCACCCTTTACAATCAAGCTTATTATTTTGTCTTCATAGGCAATTCATAAAACAAGAAAGAGTTCCTCACAATCAACAATATTATTCATGCACTAAAAGGATAGCTTGAAATAAAAAATGAAACACTTATTATTGGTGGCATAGAAGATAACCCCATATCCATTTCCAAGATTGGAAAAAGCCCCATCAAGAGACATTTTCCAAACTTCACCTTCATTTTCAAACTCATCATCAAGAATAGTTAGTTTTTAAAAAACATCCACATTCACAAGGAAACTACCCAGCTCCACATCTATGTAAAACACTTCATTTAGAGTTAATTTTTAATTTTTAAGTGCATGAAACATCTTAGGATCTCTATGAATTTTGACCATCTTACCCTTCAAAATAATGGTGGCATAATAAAGGTTCATTTTCACACTACCACCCATGTTGACATCCCATTTTTGTGATAGCAGCATCCCCCACTTAGGTGGGTAGTCCACAACTATACATCCATATTCAAAAAATTATCTGGATGAACTACCACCTACACTAAAAACCCTTTGACTTATCTAAAAACTACACTTCTCATGAATCCATGGCATAGCACTTGACAAAGGATAATGTGATTTTCACTCTAAGCTCAATAAGGACACCCAAGGGAATCACATTGCAAGAAGCTCTAGAGTCAAACATGAAATTTTGAATAATCAAGCAATTAATTAGTAGGTTGGTATAAAATGTATCAACATCAAGCTGACTCTTTATTAGTGCAATCCCCAAATAGACCTTTGGAGCTAGTTCAACAACCTCATCTAATTCTTCATCATAACCTAGGGGTGTTGGGGGTGAATTCATTTTATTTGTAATTGTACTCTAACCAAATTAAAAATATTCAAATGCCCTCTTCCTACATCCAAGTATTCATAACAACTCAATAAGTGGCATGATGATCATTAATTGACTCAAAACCTAATCTATATTACACACACTATAGTCAATAATGGGCATATTTGGACGGAGGGTAACAACACCTTCAACTGGAATATAGTCATTCAAAGTCAAAGGTGGAAAATTTTGGGATGAATTTAAAAATTTTATAGCATTCTTCATGAGTGGATTTATTCTAACATCACTCACACCCTTAGTAATAATAGATAAAAATCATTTTTTATTCTTGACTAGAGCACCTCTTTATTTGACAACTTGGGAAGTAGGTGCTAGTTTCAAAGAGTTTGGGACTACTATACTTTTTTTAACTTCCTTACATCCCTTGCCCTTGGATTTTTAGGGGGTAGTGTCTTGAGGAGAAACACCTTATTTCCTACTTCTAAGAATATATTCTTTCTCTTGGGTAACTATCACATTAACTAGTAGTTGCATGTCTTCAATTGAAGGAATTCCCCCATCATAGTTCTTACTCATCATAGATCTTTAAAACTAAAAATCATGATTGGGTAAATCATATGCTTGTGTCATATTAACATCACAAATAAATTCAAAATTTGGGGCACATAGCTTTTGTACCACACTCCAAAACTAATCAATAGTAGTAACACTTAACAATTTTGTGGAGGCAAACAATTTGCTTCAGGAGAATTGGCAATCAAACATCAAGATCTCATCATCTTACTACGTAGATTCAGGTTCATCCACATCTTCATCAACTCTCTTAGTAGTATCACATGGAGGATGGGGTATGAATCACATATCACACCAATAAATATCA
The DNA here is from genome assembly GCA_037957365.1 of Torreya grandis. Classification (NCBI taxonomy): domain Eukaryota; kingdom Viridiplantae; phylum Streptophyta; class Pinopsida; order Cupressales; family Taxaceae; genus Torreya; species Torreya grandis. Next base: position 453,532 of record JARHVA010000617.1, on the reverse strand, counting down.
AGTTCATAATTTATAGTATTAGCTTTGGCATTCAAAAAATCAAGAACCTCCTTTCTAGCACCTCTATTCTAATTTCTATCATTTATTTCATCTCAAGTAAGCATCTTCCGTCTATCATTATATCTAATGTGGAAAGGAGGCCTCCCTTATGCTTGATTCAAATTTTGAGTTCTTTCCTGACTTATAGATTCATGAGGTAGCCCCTTCTCAGCTCTAATTAGCTTGTAGGACATCTCTTTGATAGTGGAGGCCAAATTTTTAATATTTTCCTCAAGGTTGGCTATCTTAGCGGATTGCATTTTTTAGGATTGACTAACTTCATATCAGCCCACTTGTTCAAAGGTTTACCCATAACCTTTATGTTATTTTAAATTTGGATGGACATATTGAATGCCAATCTCAAGTTCATAGGATCATTGTCCCTCAAGTAGTATGTAAACTTCTTCTCAAAGGCATTACAATATTTAATCAAACAAGTTGTATCACTAGGTATGATATTCCCAAATATCCTCAACATAGTCTTACTGAACCTTGTATTAAAATAGTATACACATTCATTAGGGTTATTATTAATGTTTTCAAATTATACCAAAATAAACTTAAGATTAATCATATCATGATACTAAATTTTGAAAACATTCTTAATTTCTTCCCATGAATCGATGCATCAATGGGGAGGGGAATTGAAGCACTCACAAGCATCTTCTTCCAGCATGTACACAAATAACTTAATGTAGACATCCTCATGCTCAATGATGTAGATATTTCACCTAGCCTACAAGTGTTTAGGATATTTATCAAAGGAATATCAACTAAAATTACTCAACAATTTATCAAACACCTCAGGACTCTTTATCCTACTCATTCAACTCAATTATAACTTTTGAAACTCTCTCTCTCTCTCTATTATCTTTTCTCTATTTTCTCTCTCTAACCCTTGTCTTGGCTTATATCCCTATTTTATGGAAAATCACAATTTATATTCCATACACAAACACTTCAAGGAAATATAAATAGGTTTTTGAGCACCCTTTTCCATGCCATTACTTCACACAAAAACTTGAGTTAGGTTCCTGTTGACCAAATTTGACTTTTAGGTCAAATTAGGACACCCCTAGTAAAAAAATTGATTTTTTTAGCCTATAAGGGGGTATAATTCATTTTCATGAGGTTTTTTATATGTCATGAGATTTCAATTAATGTTGTACTATCTTTGTTTAATTAGTTTCTAGGTCCATTTATCATTTTTGGGTCATTTTAGGGGTCAAAATGGTGTATTTAACGTTTTGTATGGGTTTATTGGTAAATTTACACGTATAAATGGGTAATTTAATTCCCCATGTGTCCAAAAATGTCTTAATTAATTGAAAAAACTCAAATTTTTAGGTTCATCATAAGAAAAGTTATTTTTCCTAAAGAAAAGGAAGAAAATGAGACATATACAAATTTTTGGGAAATTTTCCATATGGGGGAAGATCATGGAATGCCTATAATTATTCCCAAAACTCATCTCTATTATTTTTTTGAGATTAAATTTCCATTTACAAACCAAAACCATTCATCTCTGTTCTTGCTCTTCATGGCAGACTGAAGTGACTTGTAGGTTTTTGATCAGTACAGTCAACATAAGGGGTTTCAATAAAAAATTATTTTTGGGACATATTATACACTAATATACCTTAAAATAAATATAATAATTTTTATAAATATTCAATTATTATTTAATAATCATTCATTTTAATTTGACTATTAAAAACTACCTGCTCATTTGTGCACCCTTCAAGTTTTGGTCTTGTTTGGAAAAGTCCATACAATATAGCTACTAATATTGATTCCAGATCATTTTTAATTCCTTTTCCAATTCTCCACACACTTGGTTTCATTTTTCATGAGGATTTGATATGCTTATCATCTCACTTGACAAAAGAAAACCACCATGAGTAGTTTTAGTCAATTTTCCACTTGCAGTAGTTTGAATTCCATATAGAGGTTTCATATGAATGGGAAATTATTTTTATCACATTTAAATATCATATAGGAAACCTAATTCCATGATTTGGTCTCATATATCCATGGTTTTACCAAACACATATGTCTTGATCATACCAAACAGTCATATTTGATGCCCCACCAACTCTACTCCATATGTCTGCAAGTGTTTTTCATATTGGAAGAGGATGAATTGTACCTATTTTCAAGTGTGTCTTGATGAAGATCATTAATATTGAGGTTTATAAGTGCATATTAAGTGTTTTTTTGGTTTTCCACAAACATGTTTTTCTCTAACCTCATACCCCTGCCTATATAACAATCCATATACACCTATAGTAAACATTGCTGACATCATGCTAAGGTGTGAGAGAGTTTACATGTGTTCAAACCTCTTGATATGGATAAATATTCATTGACATTCTTGGTGGAAAACTTTAATCTCACTTTCATATAAGTTTTCATCTTGCTCACACCTTTTCCACTATTTATGCACTAAAAAGTCCACCTACATGCGGTATAACAAGGAGTTAAAGAAGGCTTTTGATATATTTGATAGGTATTGAAACACACATTTAAAAAATAATAGGTAAAAATGTATACTAACATGAAAACTTAAGGTTTTGAATGGTTGGTAAGGTGAGAAACACCCTTTAAAGGTAAAGAGTGAGTTTTAGGGCTCTAATCCCTAAACTGACAAAACAAAGGCCCTAAAGGTTTTGGAGATATCATATAATATGGTTTCAAAGACCTTTGATGAATCTTAATTGATTGGATTTGTATACCATATCATATACTATTTCTATGCCAAGTATGAAGGGTATAAAATGAGAGACAATATATTGATGGAGGCCTCAAACATGCCCTAAAAGACACTAACAACATGTAATAATATCTACATGCCTAAGAGGAAGAAGAGACTTTTCATCAAAGTGGAAAAGTGGACTTCATTCCCATGGTTGGAAGGTTAAAATTATTTAAGGTGATATTTTATTACCTAAATATCATCCACTCAAGATGACAAGTGATTTCATTTACCCCTGCAAACACCTACAGTCCATACAAGGCATGATATGCACCTACAACAGGGTCAAACAACAACCAATCAAGGGTAAGGACTATGGAGATGTATCATTCTTATGAAATTGAGAATAATGTGATATTTATGGAACATGAGGTTCAAAATATTAAATTATTATATGTATTTTTATCTTATATACATTTTAATATTCTCTTTGATTTGACAATGAGAACCTACAACCAACTGTGGGCATATAGTAGGTTAAGCATAGTACATAGGTAATGGTATAGAGAGATGTTTCATGGGAAAAGGTATTAAATGGTGTTAATAAAAATATTTGTGTTCAATTATATGATAATAAATGGCATGATTCAATACATGACCCTAACATACACTTACAAGCCCCTTCCAAAAGGGCTAACACAATCAGTATTGGATAGATAGTCTTGAGAATCCAAGGATGGGAGAGAGTTTGTAATAAGTTATAATAGTGAATGTATCTTAAAAACTAAAATATTATTTTAAAACCTTTAATATACTCCAAATAATTCAAACCAACCAAAATAACAACCCTAACCATGCATCATACAGTCTACTCATAAAATCATGCATACAGTCCTCGCCTGGGAGGTTCAATAATGGAATTTAGAGCATTTGAGAGGTCGTATGACCTATAAAAATGTTTAATTTTGGTAGGGAAGATATATAAAATTTTTATTACCTCATTCAATACCTTTATTTTATAAATAAATAGGGAAAGTACCCCCTGTTTTGTCTTAAATAGGGGGTACTTGCTTTTGTGCATAAGAAAATAATTTTGAGGAAAGGAGGTAATAGAGTGAACCAGAAGATGTTATATGATTGATATAATGTGTTTGAAGTTTTAATATACATAAAAAAAGGTGTAAAACACCTCAAAATATTAGTTAGCCTAATAGGATAGTTTGACATACCAAGGTTGCAGACAAGCCTATTAGGCAAGGTGTTAGCATAAGGCCCAAATAGGAAAGCATTGCCATTCACAATTTGAATTAAGATTTATAGGATATTTTAACATTTATATTAGGTTATCATATATTTTTATTTTCTATCAGGTAGTAATGGAAAGCGTCATAGGCCATTTTGGGCTCTAAAGAATAGTCAAGCCCATTGGGCAAGGTTCACACTCAGGGTCAAATGATAAGTCACTTACACTCTAGCATAATATGGTCACTAAAACCTATTACAAAATTATTTTATTAACATATCATATATTATCAAGCTATATGTATGCAACTATAACATCAATAAAGTCATTTTGAGCCTTAGGTTGTAGGTAGACTTGTGTGACAAGGTTTAAGCCTAAGGCAAATGGTAGGTCAATTGCATCTATAGCATAATATGATCACTAAAATGGATGAGAAAATATTTATAGGGATAAAATATATGTGTATAATCTTTTTTTAGGATAGATAAAACTAGGGAAATCCATTTTTGGATTTTGAGACATCTCAAACCTATGCAAATTGGAAGAACAAACTTGATATGTCATTTTTTGAAGCTCATATCTTTCATGAGGATCTACATGATATCAAGATAATTTAGGTAATGTTATCAGGGGTCTTGAAGGAAAAATTAGTGAATTTTTTTGGTAGGTTTGATGTCATTTTTTTATGAAACAAGCTTAAGAGTCAAAACAAGTTAAAACCCTCCTAAACCCTCATCTAGAACCCAGTGGAGAAAATGAGATTAGAAGGATATTTAAATGGAATATTTTTACTATATTATCTATTGGATGTTGGATAGGACTACCTCAGGATACCTCATATGTCATCTATTTGTATGGAATTATATGGATAGAGATAGAAATAGAATTTTTCTCACTATTTTGTGTGTTTTTTAGGTTGTAGGAAGTTTCAAGAGATTAAAATCACATGTATTTAAATATTGAGACTTAATATAACCATAAATTTAATTTTAATTCCTTTAAAATTTCCCTAAGTGTCTCAAATAGGTCCTCCAACTTAGCCAGTCAAATTTGGCATATTGGGCAAGCTAGAGAGAAGGCAAGAAATCTTCAAGTAAAGTCATTTTAAGGTGCCACTTTTGATTACAAGGAAATTTATGGTCTTTAAAAATTTAAAACAATTCATTTTATGGAATTTAATGAACAAATGAAGCCAAATTTGAAGACAAGTGTGTAGGGTGCATGACAGGAAGGTTTCCTAGAGTGCAGGTGATGATGGCTCTCTTCAAGGTGATTCTAAAAGACTAAGTTTATAAAAAACAGCATGCATATTCATTTATAATATCCTTCCCTTCCATTATAATCATTTTAACTACCCTTTATTAGTTACAAGTCACTCAAACAAGCCTAATCATGACGGTGGTTTTATGTGCAAGAAAAGAAGTTTTATGCCACTTTGCAAGAGTCTAATGATTTGAGATGACATTTATAGCTCCTAATATTGCATGGATCATCCCATATCCTCTTCCAATACATGTATAACTGATATTATCATCTTTACAAGTGTCCTTATGACCCTCAGACTTCTCTCTTTCTATCTCTTACAAACTCTATAAGAGTTAGCCATTTTGGCATTGATGGGATGATCCACCTGAGTATGGTGAAGCCCTACTCATTTTTATACCTTTTGATCAATAAAATTAATAATTTTTACCTCTTCATGACTTTTCATAAGTTTGTTCCACTTGAATGATGAATCTTGTTTGGTGAAGACTATGGATTCTTAGCATGTGGTCTCATTCTTTCACCTTGTTTATAGTTAGAAAGCTTCTTCTTACAGGGTATGTGAAGTGTTTTAGGAGATTTTAAATTTTGAGTGAGTTATAATTTTTTTTAGTGCCACTCAATGCCTCTTTTCTGGTCCTCCTAGCCTTGTGTATTCATCCATGACCTCACAATGTAACATTGATGTGAGAAGATGAACATTGAAGGAGTGTACATTTTAGTTTATTTCTTAGTCTCAAGTCTACATTTAAATTGGTTATAATCCATCAAAATTATTTTATGTATCACCCCCTTCTTTGAGATTTTATTTCAATTATCTCTCTCCCTTTTCACCCCCCAAGTTTAGTTGTAGGCTCAATCCTAAGTGGTACATCAAGGGAGCTATCCTTATCTAGAGACTTACCTCATTATTTAGACTTCCCACAAGCCCAAACATAATTAAATTTTTCCACTTGGATAAGGAGAGCATTTCATCTCCTCAAAGGGTGCAAATCCAAGTGATAATAGTTCCTTTGTAAAATATTGTACCTTTAAGCTTACCTAACACTTCAATTATCCCTCCAAATGCACAAAAATCAAACTTTTAACCATTTTGGAAACTCTTTGACAAAAACAACACTTTATTTGACCACACTTTTGGCCAATACTATTTTTAAATAAATTTTTGACCTTAACTCTTCACCAAAATCAAATTTCTTACTTTAGTTTCTTTCTCACTAGGTCTTTTAGCCTAATAGACTACTAACATGGGGTACAAGTGGGAAAAGACTTTGATAATTTAGTATACCATAAGACACTCCAAATTATAATTTTTTAGGAATTTTTGAGGGTTTAGTATCTCCCAATGGTGAAAACCCTAAAAGTCAGGGTTTTAGGTAACTATGCAGGTTGAGACAAAATATAATTGTATATAATGATCAACCAGTAGTTTAAAGACTATCCAATGATTGTAATAGGTTTTTATTAGTTTATTAAAAAAATTTAATTCAATTTTCAAGTCCCTTTAACTCCCATATCATGTACAAACAAGAAAAAATTAGTCATTCAACGTTGTATACTGTATGTTAGCAACATGGGTATGCAGGGTCTCTAAGTTTTCAAACATCAAAGGAATGGGTTACAAGTGGGAAAATACTTTGATAATTTATTATACCATAAGAAACTCCAAATTATATTTTTTTAGGAATTTTTTAGGGTTTAATATCTCCCAATGGTGAAAACCCTAAAAGTCAAGGTTTTAGGTAACTATGCAGGTCGAGACAAAATATAATTATATATAATGATCAACCAGTAGTTTAAAGACTATCCAATGATTGTAATAGGTTTTTATTATTTTATTACAAATTTTTAATTCAATGGTCAAGTCCCTTTATCTCCCATATCATGCACAAACAAGAAAAACTTAGTCATTCAACGTTGTATATTGTATGTTAGCAACATGGGTATGCAGGGTCTCTAGGTTTTCAAACATCAAAGGACTATATAACTAACATTAAATTTATCACTACCTTATATAACCATTATAATTCTCTTTCAATAATTTTTTAATCAAACAAGATGTAATACAAAATATCTCAGTCTACAAAATTTTGAGTTTGTGGACTGTATGCTTTCAATGAGCAAAAATTATGACTAAAATGGATCATAACCAAATTACATCAACTGTATATGGAAATAATATTTTTCCAATTTTTAATACATTTTTTACACTTATAATTATCCACATAACTCAAGTGAGGAAAGGATCAAAGTCTCATATTATTCCTTAAACAAAACTATGTGAATGTATTCCCTGTTGACAGACTTGTCTCTCTCCTCAAAAGTGACTTATTCTAACTCAATTTGTGTTCCCTATCTAAAATTAGAGTATATAAATTGAAAATAAATAATATAAATAAACATACAATAAAAATGATTACCACTTTGACTATCCAATCACTTCTTGTGCTTTGTTCAACCATGCAAACTCAATTACACTCAGAAATCTTATATCTCAGACATTATTTGTTCAACTAGTTTATTTCCATCTCCATTCACCATCTACCTCAAATGGAATGTGTGATTAAGAAACCAAAATTGACACCAAAATAACTCCTATAAAGGTGAATAATTAATTTTTGGTTCTTTCCCTCTGAGTGGTCTCTTTGGTTGCATTACATTATTATTGATTTTACACAATATGACCTATATGAAACCATGATATTAGACTTATGAAATTTTATAAACCTTATTTAGTGTCTAAACCCCTTTAAAATATTTTCATGACACCTTAAAACCATTAAAAACATATAATAATCCTTAAAAAGTCTTAGTAATATTCAAATATTCAAAAAGGGGTTTTTGGTGAGAAAAGCCAAAATTCAAATTCTATCTTAGAACTACCTAGACTCAATCTTATGACTACTCAAGATTTATAACACCTATGAGACACTTAGTAGACTAATTAAATAGAAATAAATGAGTCAACATTTGGGTCCTTACAGGATGCCCCTTCATTACTCAATCTCATAATCTTCAATGATAATGTGAAAATATCTCAAATGTTGATCACTAGTCATTGCATTATTCCCCTAAAACTTAAGAAGGCAGTTCCTTAATTCAATTAGGACTTCATTAGGATAACCTTTTATTTCATCAAAATTAATTATTCTAAATTTAGAAATTTTTCATATAGGATGCTCATTCTCATCTTGATCCCTATGCCTCATGATTGGTTCAATGGTGGGTTTAAGATCAGATGATAAAGTGTTGTGAGTGGGGGAGTGAGGTGGACTTAGTGGATCAAACCTAGATCGAGATTCAGTTAGTTGAGAAGGTGTTGGGTAATAAATTGGACTATAAGGTTTTGAATAATTAGGATAACTATGATAATATTTAATTATAGGAAGTTTAACAAATAAAATTTTAGATGTACTAGAATCTTGACCATCCAAACACTCTTGTGTAACTAAACTTTGTCCTTCAAGTGGCCTCCAAAATATTCTCCTTATTTTTTGAACACTTAAGGGTAATAAAATATATTTTTATGAGTCAACTTTGAAGGTTGATGTCAACTCTTCCATCTTTGCAATCAAAAGAACACTCACAACTAAAAGTGTTTAAAAATGAGCATTGATCCTCCTTGAAACTAAAAGATATGTTGGAGTCACCACTAGAATAAAATTTCTAGACTATAATAGTTTACAAATTATTGTGATACATACTAAAAGTATAATTTTTTGAAGTCAGTGATGAGATATTCTAACAAAGACATTGAAAAATCTAGATTTATGTTCAAAGGGAGAAAACACCTTAAAATAGGCACAAGTTATAGTCCTTTAAAAAGAAATCAACATATGTCAATTTATCAAATATTTCAAGTCCCCAGTAATGGTGCCAATATATTCTTATAGTGTTGACAACCAAGATCACAAATTAATAAAATATAGGTATATAACTTGATAATACTTAACAAATAATGGCTCTCTATAAGAGTCCCTAATAACATGAGTGACAAAGATTATTCTCGGTAATAGTGCCAATAGAGTGTTGGTTCTTAGTTGTACACCTTTTGAACTTATCCTTGAACACTTGGGTAGTATGGAAAAAATATTTAAAACTTGAATATATGTCATTATAGCTAGGGAAGGGTTTAGCAATAGGATGGACTAAATTTGTAAAATGAGTGGAAGACTCTAGTAGAGGGTATGGTTAGATCCCTACTACTTCTGGGTCTACCTAAACCAAGGTGAGAGGACCTATAGGGTAGCTTGCATGCATAGATATATACTAAATTTCAATCTCCATGGGGATTATTCACACACAAACAAACATAAATCTAACTGGGGCATAACTAAGTTTGTTCACTCCACTCGGGAAGGGTTATCACATGGAATGAACAAATGCTCTAGGCCAGACACAAGCTACTAAAGACAGATGTAAATATAATTTCAAACTTCATTTTAAATAAATTTTAAACAACCCAAGGCCAAATGGGAGATTTAGTGTTGGGATTTAAAGCATAAAACATTGATACATTTTATATATGCAATATTTATTCATCTACAAGAAAATAACACTTAAAATATATAACAGGGTGTATTGTTTCTAGGGTAGAATAAGGTCGGACAAGTTAAGTAGATATAATATAGTGGTGTGTTGGTTTTCAAATAGCAATAAATCCTTCAATTGTCATGACATCATTCATTACAAGGAATGTAGAAGACTAAAATACAAGCTAACTAATAGAAATGATTTGCATCCATTGGTGCCAATACAATGCAAATATTCAAATGATTCTTGAAAGCATACACTGCAAGTAGATATTCAAGTGATTTATCCTATAAAATCCATAAACCTAAGGTGTCCTTAAGAGGCTATCGACAAAACATTTCCAAATCACAATGTAGAAAGGGGTTTATAACCTATATCTATACCCAAAATGAAAACTATTAATAAGCATTAAACTAGATATCCAATCAATAGAGCATGTAAAATGTATTATTGCATTTCATTATCATGAAAGAGTAAAAATCATATCTATTTACCATTACATTGAAAGTAAATCTTACATACATTAATGTTTTAGAATGCTACCATGAGGGGGAAAGCATGGTGAGTTTTCTCTTGAACAGGGGACATATACCATGCTCTCAGAGCTTGCTAATGGCTATACAACTGCAACCACCATAGCAAGAAAGACAAGAGGCACACAACAAGGATCATAAAATTTGAAATATCCTAAGACCTAGAAATATTAACACAACTAAAAAACTTTGAAAAGAGGAAAGTCCTAAAAATTTAAAAAAAAATCATTAAACCCTAAAATCAGAAAATTTTCACCCCATTTGCAATTTTCAATGTTACATATTTACAATCAGCTCTAAAAATTTTGCCAAGATGCTCCAACTAGAAGATGCTTTTTGTCATTCCTAGAAGCTCCTACCTTTATAAGGGAATCATTGAATCAACTACCTATCCATGCAATGATGAAGTTTATTAAAAAACCCTTGCTCTCCTTGGATGGAAACCCATTATAGCTAGGTTTGAGGGAGAATATTCCTATGGGAATAAACCCAACTCATTAGTTTCAAGTGTAACAACTTGGCCATGACTTTGACCACTCATTTTCATAGTTGGAAACTTTTGGATAGTTGACCTTCCTCTTGTGCATGCCAAATAATGACCATTGACTTTTGATGATTGTATTAGAATACTCTAGCTGTGTACGATCCATGGCCATTTGATAAATATGCTTGGAATTTCCCACTTTGACCTCACAAACCCTATATAATTCCTTCCATGGAGTTATTCAATACAAGAAAAACATTAGAAAAGCAACACTTAGTTCATTTTTACCTTTTTGATTTTTTTTTTATCAATGCCAAACATTCATGTGCCCTTTTCTTTTCCTATTTTTCCTTTGACCTTTAAATCCCTACTGACTTTACCTTGCATATCCCTCTATCCTGTCACATGGATTTTAGAATGCTTATGTGGCCTTATTTTATTTTCCATGTCAATTTTGTTCATAGCATTGGCTTTTATTTCTGCTGAATTTTTTCCTTTGGTGCCATGTGGATAATAGAAAGTCCATGCGGGCTTATAATTCCCAAGCTGTCTTTCTTCAAAAAGGGTAAAATTGCTTGGTGTAGATCTAGGTACCAACACATTGTATACTTGGTATGATCTTAAATTTTTAATACAAATATTAATGAATTATGATCTATATTTTAACATTAATAATTTATTTGGTAGATTAATAAAGGTAATTGATTATCTAGTTATGAGTTATTCTATAACAATTGTATATTTTAATTGTTGCTTGATCAATCTTGTGATCATAGTTGTTGGAAACATATATATTTTATAAATTACAAGTTGTTTTACTTTCACATTAAAATGTACTAAGTCAAGATCATTATCAATTTGATTTCCAACAGGACTCCTAGATTTGAACTCCTCCGGTATCCACCTTTCAAGACATTGAACAAGGTTTGTGATTACTCAGAGGTTATTGATGGTAGAAAAAGGTAGAAGGTTCTATAGAAAGAAGACTTGAATCATCTCCAAGCTCTTCTCCTACAATAATTAAACTTAACTCTTTAAAACTCTCACATCAACTTACTCATAAAAGAAGATATGATGATTTAGAAAGAAGATTCTAACAGGTTTTATTTAGTTAAATCTAGATATCTTTCTCTTTGGGAACATGTAGAACTTGACGAGAATTGGAGTGATCTTTAGATAAAACAATCCCATCCCAAAGATTAATTCCTTCTTTTGTTTGGCTACCCAGAATAAGATTCTAATGGTGGACAATTTAATGAGGAGGGGTATCCCTATCCCCAACCATTATGTGCTGTAAAAAAATGAGGTTGAATCCACTGAACATTTATTTCTCTCTTATCCTTTTTCTTCTTCCATTTTTTTATCTTTATTCATCCTTTCTAACATCTCATGGGTAACACCAAGAACCATCAAGGATCAGATCATCGAATGGAAGCCACCCTGGGATTCACCCTTGCTAAAACTCTGGTGGGACCTAGCCCTACCCCAAATTTTTTGAGGCATTTAGATTTCAAAAAAATTGATTATTTTCAATAACTATAAACTTAACCTCTCCTCTACCTTCAAGGGAATCAAGGCCTTTGTGAAAGAAAATTGGTTGTCTTTCACTTCTGCCTTTGATCAACCTAGTTCCCAATATTTCTCCCAAATTCTTAGTCAACTCAATCTTGTCATCCAGGTAAACCCCAAAAGTAGGCTATCGACATATCCAAGGTCAAGTGGTTTATTCCTCCCCCCACTTGATTTAAATTAAACATTAATGAGGATGTCAAAGGTAATTCAAGACCAACAGGAGTGGGAGGTGTCATCAGGGATTCTTATGAAAATATCAGGGTTATATATGCGGATCCTCTTAGAATTCAAATGAATCACATCTATAAATTGCAAGTATACTATGGGGTATTGATCTTGTATTAAATCTTGGCATGGAGTATCTCCAGATTGAGGGTGATTTAATTAATATTATAAATTGCTTAAAATCCCTGACTCAATCATCCTAGAATATTTTCAAGATTATCAATGATGCCAAAAGTTTGATGTCCCAATTCAAAATGGTGACAATAGCACATGTGTATAGAGAAGGGAGTAAGAGCACTAATAAAATGGCCAATATAGGGGTTCATAAAATCTCATTTACTAGCTGGTAAGATAATAATTTCCTTGTTGATGTCATTCTCTTTATCAATTTAGATAAAGGACACCATAATTTTTGAAATGATGGTCTTATCAATGAAGTTTCAAATCTAGATTAAGATATTATATGTCAATATGTGCAATTAAATCATAAATCAGTCCTTTCTCAAGTCCTAGCATGCTCAGCTCAATTTGGTCTCCCTTAGCAATAATTTATTTGGTTCCATTTCCAACATACACTTAGTTCTAAGGGTTTAAATAGGGATGTTTGTAGAAGAAGCTCATAGAAGCACATTGTGGGTGGTGACCATGTTCAAGTCAAACCCATATCTTACAAGGACATCAAGGGGGAAGAATATGTCTATCATAAGATGGTTAAAGGAGGTCTAGCAAACTTTATGGAGCAGTTGGTAGGACATGATACTAGGTTTTCAACAAAATTCACCCAATGGTGGAAGGATAGGGAAGTTTGTATGCATGGGTTAATAATTTTGATAATCAAGGCACTAATTGGGGAGATAATGGGTATGGACTATTTAGGGCTCAAAGCCTATAAGGATAAAAGAGGAAGGAGGAACTCATCAATATTTTATTCAAAAAAGAAGAAGAAGAAGAAGAAGAAGAAGAAACTCAAGGTTATGCCCCAGAAGGGGTTTGTGAGGACTAACCTACTAGAAAAATGGCCTGATGTTTGCCTACAAATCATGTGTTACATCACATTGGAGGGTAAACACAAGGTAATATTTTCTCACCACTTTTTCTTGCTTAATCACTTCAAAGGGCATACTATCATTATTCCATTTTCCTTTTAAAATCCTTGGAAGCTATTGTTATGAATTTAAAGTGCAATTCCTCAATAGATATTATCCACCAAGGGTTGATCTTATTACTGGTTAAGAAGGGGTAACCATTATGGTCAAAATTTGTCATGGAGGTGATTAATATCCCTAGTGAATAGGAAGAATTTGATAGGGAATATGATTTCTTCATGGAGTCTAAGTTTGATAAAGACAAGAAGGAACAAAGTGAAGGAGCTAGAGTTGAGTTATCACAAGAGGATTCCAAAGTGAGAGGTAAGGATAAGTGGATTCCTATATATGTGTCTCCCATTACTAGTACAGGCTGAAGGGTTATATATCCCAAGAGCAAAGAATAAATTTAACAATCCCTTGATAATAGTTTCACCAAAATTTTGATCCAAAATTTACTTTACAATGAAATTATGGATGAAATCAACAACTTTAAAGAAATTATAGCTCACAGGACAGAAAATGAAGTTTGGAAATGAACATGTAGGCTTCGATGTGGTCACCCCCCAAGGAAATAAAACCTCTTCGAAGGAGTCCAAAAATGAGAAGGAAGAACCTAAGCTTACCAATCAAAGCACAAGAGGTAGGGCAAGGAAAAAGATCAGTCTATTGGAAAACATACCAGAGGGAAAATGAGCAACAAAGAGGAAAGTCTTGAGGTCAAAAAATTAGTCATCTATTTTGAATGTGATTAGTTGGCACATTTTTGTTCTCTTTTGTCTATATTAGTTTTTTGTTGAAACTTAAAGTCTTTTAGGTGATAGGGGGTTTATCTTGTTTGGATCATTTTTTGTTCCTTTTTGTTGTGCTATTGTTCATGCTTATCTTCTAGATCCCCTTCATATGGGTATGGGCCCCTCTTGGCCTAGTTTTTAACCTATCTAATAAAGAAAAGATCATTATCAAGTGTTGGAAACATCATTTCAGCTTATTTATATATTTTTGTATAATCATGGTTGAGGGTATAATAATAGGTTCATTTTATATTTTAGAGAAGAATTTTGCATGAGTTTTATATAACTACACTTAAATTTATTTTTTAACTTTTGAAAGATTATTTTTGGCAAAGTACAAGTTGAGTTGAGACTAAGTTGTCTATAAAATGATATTTTATTTGGACCTTCCCTTGGCATGATACAACTAATTATAATAAAATTATCAATTAGATGTTGATGCAAAAACAAGTTGGATAATTTATGTTGCATCACTAAAATTGTCCAATATCAATTAGGGGCAAAATGAATAGATAGTGGTAGCATCATAATTATTTCATCTAATTATTGAAGTTATTTCATTTAAATTTTAAATTTGGAATTAATGTATTATTCATTAGATTTAGTAAATAATTGAATAAATGGAAATGATTTAAGTTTCAATAATGAAGTATCATTTTCTTAGTTAAATTTCTCTTCTTTTATAGAAAGTGAGAGTTTAGTAATGCATTGGAAACTATGTTTGATTTAATATTTCATAGATCCATTTAAAGGATAAAATTAATTATTAATTGAGTAAGTCTATAATAATTCCATCAAGGTCCGTAACATCACCTGTTAAAGTTCGTATCACCTATTGATGAAGTTTATAGCTAGGACTAATGAAGTTTGTAGCAACTAACAAAGTATGTATCTAGGATTGGTGAAGTCCATAGCTCTACCAAAATGTTGGATCCTCTACCATAATATTATTCTAAGTCCATCAGATCATACCAAGACTTTCTATCATTTATTTTATCCTGTTATATTACCTATATACACAAAAGTGGAAAAAGCTTGTCTAGTATTATGACTTAAATA
Source organism: Torreya grandis (assembly GCA_037957365.1). Lineage (NCBI taxonomy): Eukaryota > Viridiplantae > Streptophyta > Pinopsida > Cupressales > Taxaceae > Torreya > Torreya grandis. The sequence continues at coordinate 438,007 of JARHVA010000617.1, read as the reverse complement.
TGTTAAAGAATACAAAAGGTTTTTAGTATAAATGGTTTTTATGTTCTTAGAAGGACTAATTGTGGAAACTAAAGAAAAGAAAAAGGATTTCTAATCATATCAATTAATCTTAAATGATTTACTTTTATTAATGGTTTAAATTTAATCCTACACTATAATTGATTCATATAATAATGACCAAGTGACAAGTAGATAGTACTTTAGAGATTTAAACTCTAGATACTTACCTATATGATGGTCTAAGGTTACTATGAGAATGAGTTAAATATTATTGGTCAATGGTATGATGCTCACTTGTGTGAAGACATCGATCCTTTACAAAAACCTAATAACTTAGTTAAATCACAGTGATAAATTAATTTGTGCAAAATGATAAGTTGGAGCATGAAGAATAAGGACCTCTAAAACTCATAAATCATGGTATACTGATTTAAATAGGGATAATACTATAAATGGCTCTTTACTTACCCAAAATTCATTAATTTTTTATTAAAATTTTATTATTTTTAAAGAATATAATTCCCATTTTCTAATATGGCAGATGAACATCGTTGATTGAGTCAAATAGAGCAATGTTACTTCTATATTATAAATCATGGCTTATAAAGGAATGTCATAATGCCTAAACTTAGGAATAATAAACAATTACCTGGTTGTTTAATGCATCCCTAACATTTAATTATCCTAAGTGTCCTTAGTATGAATAAGAGGTAGATAATCTACTCTAACATATACCCATACTTACGTAGATGCGTCTCTTAGATAGGATAAGAACACCTAAGTGGTCCTATTGGGAAGCTGTCTACCTCCATATAGTTTATATTTTATTGCTATGGACTACATATTGATATGCCATGAATTTCATGTAGATTTCCTAGGGTATTAATCTTCCTTGTAGAATCTTGTAGGGGTAATTACCCTAATTAACGGTTGCATGTACATAAATCTAGTTATAGGAATTATGGTATGTCATGCAAAACCAAAGTTACATGTAGTGAACCATGTTGATTATTTTTTTGTGTGCTCTGAATGAAGTGATGATAAAAATGTTTTTGGGGTTGTCTCATAAATTTATTAATGTAAAAACATTGTATTCAATTTATTGAATATGGGAGATTAATTTGATTAAAGGAAATTTTTATTTCATTTATATATATATATATATATATATATATATATATATATATATATCTAATTTTTATTTTATTTTTTTCCCTATTAATAGGGTCAGTAATAGCTTTAAACAAAGTAGGAAAGATAATTGGAAACCACCCCAAGATCCGAGGATAAAGCTAAACTTTGACAAAGCAACTAAAGGCAATCTAGGCTGGGTTAGGGCAGGTAGTGTCTTCAAAGATTCCAAAGGTAATTTTTTGCTTGGATATAATGAATCTTTAATCAAATTCCCTAATAATAATGTGGAATTCAAAGCTCTATGGAGAGGAAATTGCATATCAATTCAAAAGAATTGGCTCAGTCTTGACATTGAAGGTGACTCTTGAATAATTGTGGAAGTAATGAATAAATAAAATTTTAGTGATGAGAATTTTAGAAATATATGGGAGGAGTGATCCAACCTTCAATAAAACTTCATCCATTTCTATCTACATCACATATTTCGTGAAGGCAACAAGGTGTCTAATCTTTTTGCTAATGAGTGGGTGAGACTAAATTCCAAAGACACTAAGTTGGAACTAGTGCACTCTCTTATGTTGGGCTTAAAATATTTGTAGCTTGTTGAGTAAAACAATCATAATGTCAAAATAAATGTAGATAATAATTGAAGTGTGTAGTTTGGTGTGTGGTTTTAATGAGGCATGAGTAATCGAGACTAGTGGCTAAGGACAATCATAAGTCAGATTGGCAATCTTTCCATTGACATCTGGCATGTCCCATCTTCCTCTCTCTTCACCCTCACCTCATTAAATTGGAAGTTCACATTTGGCTCAACCAACAACACAAAAGGGAAAAGAGTGGTCTCAGAGATATGGACAACCCCATAGGCAAAGCAAGGGCAAATATGGGTTCTCTATTTTATAAGCTATCTTCCTCTCTATTTTATAAACTTGTTAAAGCTCTCTAGATCTAGTTGTTCATTGTTGTGTCTCCCTGTCTAATCAAGGTTTTTGGAAAATATTATAAATAGACGGGCTCACCACCTTTTTTGACTTATTAAAAAAAATAATAATAAACTTAACAATATATAAGGTATTTTTTCTCATAGGTTAAATTGAATAGTTTGTTTTAAATGTTTTTATATGGATTTTGAAATATTTTAATTAATATGTTATTTTTTAAATCAAAAAGTTTGATTCGATTTGTTGAGTTTGAGGGATCATTTTGATTTCAAAGGAAAATTTTATTATATATTTTATTCTTTTAAAATTTTGAAAGATTACTTACATATCTATAATATTTTATTAAATTTAAATTTAAGGTTAGATTATTTATTTTTTACATTAACTAAATTGAATAGTTTATTTAAAATAATTTTATATATATTTAAAATATAAATAAAATATTATATTATTTTTTAAAATAAGAATTTTTCTTCAAATATGTTTAATTATAATTAATTTTTAATGGTCATATTGACGCATAGTTATGGTTTTCATTGTAAGATATAAGATAACGTGCAATGGTTTTGTTATATACAATGTAATGAAGTTTAAACGAATTGTTATGTTAAATATATTGTAGATTTAAATGAATTATTGTGTTCATTATGTGACAAACATCTATACACTCCATTAAATAATATAATCTGATACTTAATTTGTTCGAATTCGTATAGTTAATTTATCTTTGCTATAATTGTAAAATTTTGAACTTTTCATGTATTCAATTGAGCTTTTTGTGGGGTTTTAAAGAATAAATATTTTATTTTTTCTTCTGACATTTGTATTTGGTATTTACTAAGATTTTTTTTAGTACCTGTTGGTACTATTGCATTCCCCTAAGGGGAATTAAATTACTGTGGCCATTTCAGATCCGCCAACAGCTGTGGCAGATGTTCTAATTCCGTAATCTTGAGGGAAAATAACTTTTTAACTTCCTGAAATGATTATTACTATCTTCTTGCTATTCACTAATTTTGAAATTGCCAGTGGGAATTTGTAATTTAGAATATATTAAAATATAAAAAATGCATCATCGAATCATAACTGTCCGAGAAAACTGCCGTAAGGTTGCTGGGAATAATGAATATTTATTTATGTTAGAATGCGTAGCATCCAAGAAACTCATATCACACATCCCCTGTATGCTTCTCAAACATTTATAGCAGAAAGATATTGCTCTGGCATAATGGCAAGGCTTTTGAGTGTTAGTTAACGATGGTTTTATTTATATTTATTATTGTTTTATTTTTTTGAAAAAATATATATACTAAAAAAAACATGTTACATAAATATTATTTTGTATGTATGTATGTATATATGTATGTATGTATATTGACAAGGTAATCGTGTAGGATTTCAAAGGTCCCAAAACTTTGATTAAAGAATAAAAATATAAAACATTAAATCTCACATATTACGCATCTTCCAGCGGCTCAAGGGACACAACATCAAACCAACAAATAACTACTACACATATACCAACTAAATAAAAAATAGTAAATTGAAAATCTATAGAAAATAAAAAGAAATCAATGAAAAATGTGTTTATCTTCCACTAACTACCTTCTCAACTTCAATAGATCTTTAGTATTATTAATTTGCTCTACTGACCCTCTAAAAGGAACATGGTAATTTTTTAGTCTTCCTTTCTTATTTCTTCTCACCATAGTCCAATATTCATTTGCATCTCATTTTAACTCAAAGGAAAGGGATAAAATTTTTGATTTAACTTGATTCCTTCTAATTTTTCTTAGATATTTTAGTTTTAGGTAGGGAGTTTAAAACTACCGCTAAGATTCCATCCAATTGAGCATGATACTTTTCAGCTAAAGGTTTTTTCTTTGGTTTAATGGATTTTAAATCTTATAACGAAGATTTTAATCATGTGCTATCCAACTCATCCCCTTTTATTATAAGGTGGAAGGAATGAAAAATTCCACTAAGAGTTTTATTTTTTTTTCTTAAAATATGTGTGGATATGTATGTATGTATATTTATATGTGTATATGTGTATGTATATATATATGTATACATAAATGCATGCATACATACATAAATGCATATATACATACATATAATTTGCAATGTTTGGGTTAAGAGGATTTTTATTAGAATGATAAGAATTTATATTGACATGATAATTATATATTGAAATGGAAAAATTGTTTATTTATTTTTAAAATGAGACCTTGAAAAAAAGCTTATTTGACAATATTAGAGATATTGTATATCTGCTCACTTTTAAGAATATATATGTCTTTTTATTTACAATGGCTTACATTTGTAAATAGGCCTTTAATTTAGATCTCTTATTGTATCTAATCATCTAAAAGAAGGATTTATTTTTTAACCTTATTAAAATTCAATGTATAAATCCCAAAAATGAATAGTAAGTTTGTTGTTTTGTATTCCCTTTTGTGTGAAAGTAATGCTTTTTTGTTTTGTTTTTTTCTTACAAAATGAAAATTGAATTTATTTTCAAATAGGACTATTTGGATACAATATTAAACTAGCAGTTGCCTCCATGGTACCAGAAAAGTTGAAGGTTAGATAAAAGTAGTTCAAATGAGGTTTATTGTAACAATAAAGTACTTTAATTTGTGTTTTTTTTAAGTGTTTTCTTTTTATTTGTAGGACAAATGAACTAGCACACTATAAATGTTTTATATATTTTAGTCTAAGTGGCACTAGTAACACTTGTATGTAGCTCTTAAAATGATATTTCTAATAAGACAATTGCCATGCCAAATGAATCCCTAGATCAAAATATATGGGAAAAAAACCATCTTTGCTTCCTTTAGCCACACTCATGCCTTTATAAAATTAAAATTGTTAGATTTTAATTTTCGATACATTTAATTAATTTCAAAGATATAATTCTTTTGTTATCCCAAAAGAAAATTGTCACTTATCATCACATGATTTCTCTAGCCAATTTTAACTAAGACCATGTTTTATAAATTAATAACTATAATTGATAAGGCACCAAAACATGAATTTATGCCTTTCATCTATGATTTAGTGATCAACGACCATACTTTGAGCTTTTTAAATAAACGGTTTCCATCAATTTTTTATTAATTAATGGATATTTGGTCTCTATTACATGTTATATATTATAATTTATTTCATAATACAATTAATGATTACTATTTGAACCTTGGAAAAAATGGAAATAGGAAAACAATAATCAATAGGAAGAATCACACATATATAACTTCAAATGGAAGGAAAATATACCAAAATAAATATATGTGCAAGCTAAGGCTAACAAAATATTATTGACATGTGTCTTCCATTTGTCATGAAGATAGCAACGACAGATATTGCAAAGCATGCCACATAGCCATAAAAAACAAATCATGCTCACTATTTTAAACAAATTAAGGCTTGAGATCTAGTTCAATTGATATTCTTATTATGTTTTGGGTTTGTCATTAATAACTGAAATCTTAGTAGATTAGTGATGAGTAGAGAAACCGTTATATGTCTTATAACACATGACTTCACCTTCATAAAATTTGTTGATGCCTATCTTTTAGCATGTCATCCTAGTGTTCAAAGGTTATTTAGCACATTGACTCATTACTATTTACTAAATATGAGAATGAGACAATGAATTCATTGAAAATTTTGAGAGCTTCTATGTCATGCTAGATGTTATTTTAATTTATTGACACGTGTTTGTTATTATTCCCTTCTAAACCGCTTTTTTTTTTTACTTTAATCCAATTGTGGTTAATTTATTAGATTAAAAAATGTGTGTAGGTTTAGAAATGACATCAAACACTTATAAGGCAAATCAATAATGTCTTACAAAAAAAATTAACCATCATCCTTAAAAACCAGAATTTAAAGGAATAAACAACTTTCATTTTACCTTTATTGGTCCTAGCAAACGATGGAATGAGGTGGTAGCACATATGACAAAACCAAGGTGATTTAACTAGAGATTAAATTTTTAGTGTAATGTAGGTGGGGGTAAGAGCAAGGGAGTGTGTGTGTGTGTGTGTGTGTGTGTGTGCGTGCGTGCGTGCGTGCGTGTGTGTGTAAATACAGAGGTCTGAACATAAAAGTCAGGCCTGCAGTTGATGCTTGTCAAAAAGTGACTCTATAATTTAGAGTCCCTTTTTGACAAGCATCAGTTGTTCTTCTAACTTTTATGTTCATCCCTCTGTGTGTGTGTGTGTGTGTGTGTGTGTGTGTGTGTGTTGTATGTATACATTTGTATGTGTGTATATATATTCATAGGTATACATACATACATACATATATAGGGATGAACATAAAATTCAGGGTTGCAACTAATGCTTGTCAAAAAGTGACTCTGTAATTTAGTGTGTGCCCCTTTCTATTTTGGGTTTCTAGAAGGGGTAAAATTAAATGCACTGAAAATTGGTATGTACCCACTTTTTTGTTTGATCCTATTCAACACTATAGAAGGGATGAAATTTAGTGCACAAGTAATTGGGGTGTACCCACTTGTGTGTTTACTACTATTTGGCTCTCTAGAGCGCTAAAGTTTGGCTTACAAAAATGGTACAGATGGCTATTAGTGGGGTTTTTTCTCCTTTAAATGCTCCACAAAAGGGAGTAAGAGTGTTGGTTGTGCATTGTTCATCTTCGTTGTGTGATTTTTATGGTGAGAAGTTGAAGCTGTCGTTGAAGAATGGAATTTTAGTTGTGAATGGGAATGAGAAGAACATTAATAAAACCAGAGTGGTGTATGCAGTGTTCACTAACATTTCAAAAGAGATCATGGTATAAAAGTACAAGTATTTTTTAGTTTCTATAGAGCATGCATTAATGGCTTCCTATGCTTCTCTTAATCATATCTTTTTTGTTTTTTTGTTTATAGTAAATATTGTTTGTTGTGTTTTATTCATGGAAAGATTGTTATTGGGTTGTTGTGCATTTTTTTTATGTGGGTGTTGTTTAATGGTGAGAGTGTTATTGGGGTTTTGTGTAGTAATTTTTATCGACTCCAATTCATGGTCGAGGTCCCATGCTATAGCCATGCCCTCCCTTTCCTCATGGGGGGCAGCAACAAAGTGTTAGATTTGGACCTCCTCAACCATGTTGCCTTCAGGGAATGTATTAGCACCCAACTTTGGATAGCCAATACCAGCTTTCTTTACCCATTTCCATGATTGCAAAGGATGTTAAACCCGATAGTCTATACTGCATTTGAATGGTGAAAATAGAAAATTTGTTTCCCTTGTCATTTGTAAGATGAATCCGGAGCTTTGCCCCACCATATAAACCTCCAACTTAAAAACATACCTGTATTGAAAATATTTAATTTACATTTACATTTGAATTATCAAAATATATTACGATCGTGAAATATATCACCTGTATTTTTATTTTATTTATTATGAACATCAAAATATATATCGTGTATTGTCAGGGTATTGGTCCTTTATCACCATAATACGATAACTAACCTTGTCTTACCAGCTGTTAGCTATTGTACTTTTGCTTCGTTAACTTTTGGTAGTGTTTATGTTCATTTAATTGTCAGGACTTGGGACTCGGGGCTCGGGGGTAGAAAGGGGCCCACTAGCGGTCTACGTGTCATTCGGCATGCTCTCAATTTGGATGAGGGGCTTTAATATCATCTTTTCACCAAATATGAAGTTGACCTTGAGATAAGCCCCCTAGCCTTTGGGCACATTGTTCGGGTTATCTGTAGATTTTGGTGATTTTATGCTTTGTGCAGAAACTGTGTAAGATAATTGGAAACAAGTAGGAATCAAAAGAGGGGAAAAGAATTGTTGATAATGCCAACCGTAAATTGTCCCTGTGAATCATTTCAGCTTGCATGCATCGACCTCTCCAATCCATATCAATAAGCAATTGCTACACAAATTTGCAAGGTAAAAACAACATTATTTTTATATGAAATTAGTTTTATGCCATGATTTGGTGTTTGAGTTGGTGCAACAATGATCAGCTATGAAATGTTGAACGTGAATTTAGACATGTATATATAGTCAATCATGGAATTGAGAAAAATCTATTTGACAAAGTATTCGATAAAAGTTAGTGTTTTTTAATGTTTTTATAGGAAGAGAAGATGAAATTTGTATGGAATGAAAATCATCGAGGTTAGACTCTGTTTTAGGCTAAAGTGCTTGACCCATCCATGCAATCTGAAGCTGAGAATTTTATCTTCAAAACTCATCCCAATGTAGTTCCAAGTTTTGCTTACGAGAATTTTATATTTTATTTTGTATTGTCTATTGATTTGCATAGTGAATTGAAAGGTGATTTCCTATATTGACGCAAAAAAATTTGAAACGAGTGCCAACCAAAGAAAGAAATTCCATGAACCTAATCAGTGGCAGGAATTCAGTGAAAATGGAATATTCATTTTCTTTGTTGTTTGTGATATGAATATGGGGCTTTGCCCACTATATAAGCCTCCATCTTAATTATTATTACATCCAAATACAACAATATTGATAACCAAACATGTATATCAAACATATTCAATATTATTATAGTGTCAAGTTCCATTTTTCATAGACAATAATTAGCACAATAAAAACTATTGTAATGATTGCCATGAGTAATAATGATAATAATTTATTTATCATGTCTTTGATTTAATTATTGTTAAAATAAAATGGTCAATAAATGGAAGCATGTTGGCCAAGATTGAGTTTATAGAATATGACAAGAAGGAAAAAAAATGAAAGATTGTTTGTATTTGATTAATAGTGATAATGTAGAAAAATATATAACATGTTTCAATGAATTTACTAGTAGAATTTATAACCTGATTAAAAATGAAATCTTTTATGTAGTATCAAATATAATTGTTAAAAAATCAAAGAAGACATTTAATCATTTTGAACATTCTTATAAAACAATCTTATAATTATCATAAAGAATAAGTCCCTTTACTAAATATAATAAAGATATAGTAATGCATAAATTCGATTTCAATACTAATTTCGATAATTCATAAATGCTAAATAGAGATATGTTGGATTTTATTGGTGTAGTCATGTATATCTATTATATATAAAAATATATATCAAATGAATGGTTCGAAAGGAAAAACAGTAATAACTCAAATCAAAGATATGTTAAGAAAAGCATTTTTATTTATTGTGAGGTAAACATTTAAATTGAACTGTCATATCATTAAGTGAAATTACTTATGACCTAATATTAATTTTTATTTAAATGAAAAAAAAAATAATCTTATTTCAATAGAGTTTTTTTGGTTTAATACTACATCTAATATTAAATGATCTATTAACCATTCTATTATAGAGGTTGAGAATTATATCATTGGCTAGATTCTAGAAGTTTGAATGTGCATTTTCCTTTGCTTACAAATAATTTTTTTTAACCACAGGAAACCTTGACTTCTAAATAAACATTGTTCAAAATAAGGTATATGAAAATTCAAAATAAAGTGAAATATGATTTAATGAAGAAAATGTGATCTAATTTAATATGGTTATATTTTTTTAACTTTCTTTCCCTTTTATGGTGGATGAAAGGCCATTTTAAATTATATAGAAAAGTAATTTTTTTGCAATTGCCTAAATATGGTGTGGATTTCACTAAGTTGAATTAAAATTATTATCTTTGGTTACTTGTGTAGATGATACGAAAATAAAACTAAATCCATTGTTTTCCTTTGATGAACTATCAAAGTCAATTGTGTTTATTCCGCTAAGGATTTGCAGTTTCTTACTATGTGCTAGAAGTATTAATTATCTTGTGTGGCAAGTCTCTATGTTTAAAATTCCAATCAATAGATAAAATTATAATGGGGAATAAAATTTATTATGTTATTTTAAATCATGAAATTTTTTAAAAAAATGTCCATACAAATTAAAATCAAACTGATTATTTTTTTATCTTTTAACAATTGGTTTGATTAGATAGATATTTCTTTTAAAAATAGATATTATGTGTCACCTTCCATATATATATATATATATATATATATATATAGCATACTCAATTACTCATAAATAATTTTATGATTTTAATATACATTTTTTATTTTTATTATATATATATGATTACTAATAAAAAAATATTATTAATTAATTACTTAATTAACTTTTACTGATAATATTTTTAACTTATTATATTTTTAGCTATTTATTTGAAATCCAACTTTAATTTTATCCTTCTTTATTATCTATATAAGGACACAGAGGGACAGTAGGTGAGGGATATTGTGGTTAATATTTAATATTATATTGGGAGAATTAAATCAATGTTTTTAATCAAAATAACTATTTGTGTTATTTAAGTGAATCTACATGTATTGTGAGTGTTTATCTTATAGTAATTAAGATGATTTTAGACCTTACCATGATGTTGTAATATAATTTAGATTTATAATATACTTTAAAAGATCATTTTTATGTTTGAGCATCAAAACATTATATAGATAATTGATCTTATTGATTTTAATTAATATATATGGAAAAAAATATACATTATTGTTTCAAAAAATATTAAATTTCACATATCATTTTATTGTGTTTTTCAAATATTTTTTAAAAATATAATATTATCATTCTTATTTTTTGACTTTTTATTTAACATAATATTTTATGTAATAATATTTTTAATATATAATTTAAGATTGAATTATTATATAATAATATTTTTATTTAATTGAAATTTTACATACATTTTATTTATGTAAAAAAATGGATTAGACTAAAAAAATGATTAATTTACAAAAGAAAAAAAATACATACATATTATTTGAAAAATAAATAATATCTTAATGTAAGGAAAATGTATCTATACCAACTATAAAATATGTTATCAATAAACAATAACAACCACCGTAATCAAATTCAATAAATATTGAACTTATTATTTATAATCATAAAAATGGCATATTCAAAACTATACAAAAGGAAGCCTCAAGTACAAATTATTTCACATTTTCTTAAACATTTTATAGTATATAGAAGGAAATTCTTGTTAATTCTGTGTTTCCTATGAGGTAAATCCCTATTGATTTTCCATTTGATGCTGTTAAAATAAAATACAAAAAGTTTTTATTGTTAGTATATATAATTCATACGTTATTGAGACACGATCAATTTCACCATAAAGTGGATCAATTTATTTATATTTGAACATATTTTATACGAATGAAAAATTATTTAAATATGAAAAATAAAATATCAAATGAATTATTAATTTTTATAGATGATTTTTTAAATAAAAATATTATCAATTCTAAAAATAGAATAAAATGGTTCGTAAAGAACAATCTATAGTTTTATGGATGTTAACATGTTAATTTAATTTTTTAAGTAAAACTTGTTTGTAAATATTAGTTTTATGAGTCTTAATACAATTTAAGAGAATACTTATACAATATGTTAATTTAATTTTTTAAGTAAAACTTGTTTGTAAATATTAATAAAAACATTTTAGACATAATTTAACCTTTTATCAAGATATTAGTACCACGATTCAAATTTCTCCAATGAAAAATCAATTAGCTACACGTAATTCTTGTCAAAAGTTAAAAGAGAAAAAAAAAATTATTTTTTAGGTTAGTAAATCATATGGTAAAAATTCTTTAGAATACAAACTATAACATGATCTATATTAAAAAGATGTCTTTTTCAATGATGATTTACTGATATCATTTCTTAATGGACAAATTGATGTCTCGAATATGCCTCTATACATATGAATTAGCATTGAAGAATCCCTCGCCCCCTAAAAAAAAATGAATCAACTTTAAATTAAACAAAAGCTACATAAATACATAGTAGAATCACATTCCTCATTTTTCCTTATTATACTAAACACATTCATTCTTGTTCCTATTCCTATTGAGTCCAAAAACTTTTGGTGGCCCATATGACAATGGTACTATTGTGATTATCTCATCAAGATGATTATTTCATTGTGTATTTCAATTTTTCAAAAAACTTTACATACAATGGCTTTTTCACATGCATTCTAAAAATCACATTTTGGGAATTATTTTATCCCATTAACTAATTGCATCATTTTTTTAATTTCTTAACAATATGATAATTTTACCTCACGTTTTTATGAGTTTATATTTAAAACTAATACACATAACAAGACTTTATGGGATCTACATATTTGGCATCGAATTTTAACAAGCTATGTGAGAAAAGAGAATAAGGAATTATTATTTTTATTGGAGAAATATAAAATAAATGTACTAAGTATCATATATTAATGGTTAATGATAATGATGCAAGGTCGCAACACAAATTTGGTAAAGATAAAGGAATTACCAAGAAAAATGTAGAAGTAGGGTTAAGTATAAGGACAATCAATTGGATCATCAGAATCCAATCTTGTCTTATTAAAAAAAGTAAAGAGAAATAAAATTTAAATGTCAATCAAGAGTGTTATAATTGATATAATAAACTAAGACATGTTTAAACATAATTTTTTTGAGAAAATGAAATATATAGAAATAGGGATGTAAAATATCTACCTCCCCCTTTTTAATATTAGAAGAACACTTTTTAGAAAAGGGATCATTGGTGTTTAAATCAATTATGTATTCAATAGCCTCTCACCATATGGTGAATGATGGATTATTGTTGAAAATATTTAGCAATGCCATGAAACTAATTTTTTTGGTGGGAAACTATATTCTTCTAATTGTTTAGGAAAAATGGATAGTTGAGATGTAGAATGAAACATTTATCGGAATGGATCATGTATGCAAATGAAAATGAAACTGATCTATAAATCAATCTTAGCTTTAAGATAAATATTACTTACACTTTTTATTGTTGATATATTAAATATTTAGGGTCATGACCAAGATAGATCTGCTAGACCTAGCCAAAACATCTTTTACCACAATAATATTATTAGGAAGGGTTCCAAAGCCTCTAGTCAAAAAAAGTATGCAATAACCATTGTTAGGTCCTATGTTTCATATTCAAAAAATAAATAATAAGTAAATTAAAATATAACTTAGTGCTCACTAAATGATCCGGGCAACAATTCGAGCGACGCTTCTATCTCAATTGGTGGTAGAACTTCCAGAAGCCATAACTTTTACACTATAGCTCTGTTTGACTCCCCGTTTGAACCATTGGGAAGCTAAGAATGAGGAGACCATGATGAGATGGCATGTAGCTATGCTCTATGGGTTTTAACTCCCAAAATCCCAATGTAAATGTCCTATATTTTAATTTTAATAATGTAGTCTAAAAATAGTAAATTTCTAAAAATAGTAATCTCTCAAATTTTATAATGTTGTAAATTTTGGAAGTCAAACCACTTCATCTCTCTCAATATTGGTGACCTTACACATCCTCCTCTTGCCTTCAAAGTGTGTATAAAACTAGATGTATCACAAAAATATAATTAGACATCTCTTCTCAGAGATAAGCATGTGTTTGAATCTACAAATTTAATCAATAAAATATCTCTTCTCAAAGATAGCATTATTAAAATTGTGTTATTCTTATTTCTTGAATTATCTTTCAACCAAAGCTCTTGAGTTTTGGATCACTAAAGCTTGTGGCCCAAAACAAGGGTAATAAACATTAAAAGTAAACATGCATAGGAGATATATTCACATTGATGTATATGAAATCTTACTGCATAAGAGAAAAGTAAAAATTCAAATATATCTACTCTTACAAAGGAGGAAAAATGTTATGAAAACTTACCTTTGAAGATGAACCCACCAAGACTCAATCTCTCCCTTGGCCAAGGTTATTCGCAAGAGGTTGTTATGGTATGTAAGGATGACAAAGATAAATCATCTTTAGGGTATGCAACCTATCTATGCATCTAAAAGACTTATCCATAAGATAAGATCCATGTCTCCAAAGAAAGTATGAAACCCTAATCTATGTTTCTCAAATAGAATAATGGATAATCAGATGTGTAATATATATCTCTTCTTCTTCTCTTCCTTAATAAATGATGAAATGAATGTTTATATATAGATAGATCTAAAGTTTTATGAAAGTTTAACTAATAGGGTCAGCCCAATCGACTCTATATCATTATTGACAAAGTCAAATCATGTCTTGGTCTAGGTCAGCCAGAAGCCAACCTAGACCTTAAATGAGTTTTATCAATTAGATTATAAGGTTCATTAGGGTTGACATTATATTGTAAACCATAAAAAAGGACTTTAGGTTAAGGAAGGGATAATGAAGGCATAAAATGAGTTAAGGATGGTGAAACATAGGAGGCAAATTTTAGGGAAATATTTTTAGGAGATGGTTATGTAGATAGAATGTAGTAGTTTAGGGACAACAATCTTGTGAAACACCAATGTTTTACCCACCCCTTTCTTGGTGCACCTCTTAAGGCATGCACTCGGAGAGATTGAGACTTGATGGGTTCTTACAATACAGAAAGCATTAATAATTAATAAAGTTTAAAAGTATTATGTGTATGCATATTTTCTACTCGAATCTCATCACATGTTATTCAATTGTAATAGGTAATGGTGCTTCAATAAATAACATAGCAACACATAATGTTGAAGCTAAATAAATTACATTAAGGAGAAAATAAGATAAATAATAGAATAGAATTGAAAGACACATACATTTAATTACCTTAGTGTTATAGATAAAGAAGGAGATGCAAGAAATGTGAAGGTGTCTAATGTAGGGAACATTACGCAAACCTATATAAATTAGCAAAAAATTAATTTTTTTGCAACATATAAATATATTAGGGTAAAATATTCTCTATGATGTTAGAATTCTAGAATATTTTATAGTTTTAAAAAAGAGCTAGTAGAAACAAAGATATGATCAAAATATATAATTTAATAGTAAATATTTGAAATGTAAATAATTTTAAATAGAAAAATATAAATAGGGTGAAAAATAATTCAGTTTTTATTTTTACTATCTTGATAAAATAGAGCTATGAGAAACCTACTTGGATACCAAAGAGTCATCATGGTGAGGATATAATAGCTAAGATGGGTAGGATGCATAGCAATTGAAACTAGTGCAGCATAGGTAAACAATTGTGAATTTTAATTTTTTAGATATTTTTAATTGAAATTGAGTTTAAAAATATAAAATTAACGAGTAGATAAAATCTAGGCACCAGAATGAACCCTAAGAAAATTTTAGATAAACTAGGGGTAAAAGGGGTATTTGTTAGGAAGAAGTCAAACCAATTAATGCCTAAGGCATTTAAGGTAAATGGTTAAAAATTCACCATTATGGAACAACAGAGTTGACCTAGTTGACTTAGTCCATAAGGCAAGCCAAAAAGATAAGGTCAACTATTTAGCAGTGGGTCAATTTAATATGTTAATAGGTGGCTAACTGCATAATAATTATTTGACTTAGTTGGTAAGGGGGAAAAGTTTGACTACACATGATAGGACCAACTTAGTTTATTGGGTAGCGCTGATGTAGTATCATAAAATGAGGCTAACTGTGTATGACATGGCCAATATAGTATCACAAAGTAATAAGATGGATGATGTAGTATTGCATAAGTTAATCTAGTTAGAAATAGAAGTGGTTAATTTGGTATCATGAATAAAATACATGGTTGATTTAGTATTAAATGGGTTAATTCTATATAAAATTGAAAACAAAATCAAACCAGTTGATTTGAGTGACTAATTTGATAAATTTTAAGAATGTATTTTGATTACTTATGACATGGAGATCTGATACATCCTTTTTTATTTGATATTATATGTAGTTGAAGGTATTATAACCTAATAAATGTGTCATGGCTTCCAGACCTGCTGGATCAATTGACCAATATAGATAGAGTGTGACTGGTCATACTAGGTTTTAGAAGTATCATGGAGATGAAGTAGATCTTGCTTAGTGTTGATCTTATTATCATGTTCCTTGGAGTATGGGAATGATTGACCAACATGTTTTGATAGGTTGTGGATGGGGATACCATTGATATGGGTATCATATTAGAAGATGTCCATGCATTATTGGGACTATTGATAGGAGGGACACTAATGATTATTCAGACACCAAATGCTCTAGAGGAGAGATGAACACTAGCTTGATGGGTTAAGTGATAAGATAGGATATACTCTAGATTAAGGATGAGTTTGTTTTTTATATATATTATAGATATTTTAAACATTTTAAATGACATGATAGGACTTGTAATAGCATGAATGTTGTGTCACAAGTCAGATGACAAGGTATCGCTATACATGATAGCCTTATGTCAGTCCATATTAGATCAGGGGAACTCTATGATTTTGGGGTTATCATTTGGGTCTA
This sequence comes from Torreya grandis, assembly GCA_037957365.1. NCBI lineage: Eukaryota > Viridiplantae > Streptophyta > Pinopsida > Cupressales > Taxaceae > Torreya > Torreya grandis. Next base: position 421,629 of record JARHVA010000617.1, on the reverse strand, counting down.
GCTCATACATGATATGTATGGGATGCTATCTAAAGGGTAGAAGACCATGGGGCTTATTGTTTTGTTGAGCACATGGACATATGAGAGCTTTCCCATGTATCCGTCAACTCAATTACCCCATGTGGTCGATGATAGGTTGTCTCAAGTCATGCAATCAAAACAATACCATGTAGATTGGATCATACCCCACATACAATCATTGTAGACTATCACATATATGGAGATCATGTGGTATCCCTAAATTCATATTATTATTATATGGCCTACTTAGTTAGCCATTATAATAGGGCAAGCACAGGTGAGGATCACATGCCACTACACCTGATAGGTAGATCTACATTTGATGGCACATTTGCTAGGGTAGTTCACATTACAACATCTAGTATCCCCTCTAATATTACCATATTATTGGGCACATCATGCATGAGATCCAAGGGGGAGAGGAGGAGGAGTACTAGTGGAGATACTTGTGATTAGGTCATAGTATGCTAGACCATGGACTAGTCAAGCATGATAGCATGTGGTATTGGGAGAAGATGACATGGATGTATATGTAGGCATAAAGTATGCACCATAGTAGGAACTATAACAACAATGACCACCCCAACCACACCACAGATGGAGGTACCATTGGTGAGAGTAGGCACAGGTGAGGGATATAGTACAAGAGGACCCATCAGTCACTTTAGGACATAAATGGTCCATAGATACACCTCTAAAGAGGAGATCATAGTGTGTTCAAGTGGTGACTCCTATTTTTATACTAGTATAGAGGTGACCTATAGAGGATTCACTCAGTGATTGAGTAGATGGAGATATTGTGCTCAATGGATGAGTAGATGTGGAGATGGTGATTGGTGACACCAACATTAGTGAGAAATGTTGTAATATGGTTTTAAATTTTTGATATAGGACACTAGTTGCATGTGATTATAGTAGATAGATAGATTTTGAGATATATATGTGATGTAATACCTATGGAGGAGATCATATGGAGATCTCTAGTTATGGTTATGCACCATGACATTTTAGATGGGTTGATAGCTCCATATGACCCCACCACACTAGATGATCTTATTATTTCATCTACCCCAGCCTATGTAGGTTGGTTTAGACTGGTGGGGGAGGATTTGAGGCAATTGTAAGAACATGAAAATGTATTGTAGCCATTAGTAGGGGTGATAGAGGGACAAACATAGACTTGGTAGGCTTTGGCTCAGGAAAAAGTGGCACACATGGATACCACTATACAAATTAGACAAGTGTAGGACTAGGTGGACAATCTATAAGGACATCTAGTAGGCTTGAAATCCTAAACTAACTCATTACAATGTATCATGTAGAAAAGATAGTCATATGCATTTATGGTTAGCATGGCTAGGCCACATGATAGGCATGATGTGGTCCATCCTTAGAGCTAGAGTTATTTTGTATTTCGTACTTTATATTTTATAAAAATTGTGATGTATAGATATATTAATTTTGATAGTTGGATTTGATCTAATGAATTTTAATTGGTTGCAGATGTTGATGCATGGATATATCTTTTCTAGCACATGTGTTTAGCTTGTGTTGTATATGTTATGGTAAATATATGTGGAGTGTTTTAGTTTCTAGCATTATGTGATACACATTCATGGTTAAAAATAAAAAGGCAAAATTCACTTGGAAAAGTATAAGTAATTAAAAACAAATGTACTACACACTATATCAAAATGGGAAATGTGTAAAAACAAAAGATGACTAAAAATAATAAACCAAATATGGTAAAAAAAAAGGTAATAAGTGTTTTTAAATCATGTAAAAGATTTGTACCAAGTTAAAATAAGAAAAATCACACTATATCATGTTGGTAAGTATTAAAATAATGTAATAAAATGGAAGGCACAAGAAAACCAAATTGTATAAAAACAAAATAATTAAGTTAATTAATCATACTTAATCACATTGGGAAGTAGAAAAGAGAAAAAAAAATGGAAAAATGAACTTAAATTGATTTCACTAATTCAAGCTAGGAAGTATGAAAATTTTAGAAAAATGATTGTAATCATACATGCAATCAAAAAATAAGAAGATAAAAGTGAAAGATCAATTATGTAATCATAAAACATACTATATCAAGATGGGAAGTAGGTTAATGACCTATAATTCATAATCAATCACTACTTATCTCAAAATTGACACATGTAATTTCATTATGACTTGGAAATTAGAATATTTTGAGAGGAAGACCTAGTCCTATCCATGGTCTTACATTGCAACTCACAAAAGGAACACCAAATGAGATGTAAAAAATTATGGAACTATTTTAAAATAAATGTTTCTAATGTGGTAATTTATGAGGAAGGCTTGGTCCTACCCATGGTCTTACAATGCAACTCACAAATTGAATCCCTAGGGGGAATTATGAGTTAAAGATTTATATTTCTCAAGGGTAAATATTAGGAGTGGTATAAATGAAAAATGGAATGTCAAAATCACAAGGTATGCATCTATGAGAAGAAATTAGGAAACATGAGGCATACTAAGGACATAGAAAAGACATTAAGAGGTTAGTGACCATTAGTATACAAAGGATACCCATTCTCAATAAACACTAATATGTATATGCAAATAACTGAGATAATAATATTGACTCATGTTGATTGGATGAACAAGAAAATTAAAATGGACCTACCTTCCCACAATGTGTTCCCCATTCCTTGAGACCTATTATAGAGCCGTTAGTCTACTACGAAGATTAGGTACTTGTGTGAGAAAGTAGGTGGAAATAAAAGATATTTTTTATTCTCCTTTTCTAATCTACTTACCTACTTTACCCCAATAGACCTCAACTCTATCATGAGGTAAAATGTGGAGTTTGATCTTTGATTAGAACAAGGATATATACTTTGAATCACATCTTTTTCAGTATTATTTAACTTTTGAAATTTGAATGTTCCCTTTTGTATCATTGGTTTTTGTTAAATGATTTCGATTTTAAATTTTAATGGTTTTAAGATTACTCCTCCATACGAACTTGAAATAACCAATAGGAGGGACAAAGTGATACACATGAATGAGCTTTGGACTTTGGATAAAGGAAGATATGTATCCAAAGACATGACTGACTAAACATTTAGGCTTACCTATGAACTAGTAAGTTATCTCAAGTTTTAACGATGTGTATGCTTAGTTTGAAAAAGGAAATATGGGGAATAAAGGGAGATCCAAAGTGGACTGGTAAAATGGGATTACAACAAGAGGACTTGTTTGCTAACTGATCAGATGGTAAATAAGGATTTAAAAATGTGACAAAGGTTTATATAATCAAATCATAGTAATAATTATCTATGTTATGGAGATAAGGTAGAAAACAAACATGAGAAAAGATAGATAACCATGGAAATAAATGCACTTATAAAGAGAAGCATGTAATCATGAAAAGAATCCATAAGAGATCAAAAGGAAATAAAATCAAACCATAGACAAAAATAATGTGAAATATAAAGATCCATGTAAGATAGATAAAATGAATGAGAATTTGACACATAGTCAAATGATAGAAAGTATGTAGATATAAAAGTGGAGAAAACTTCCAGTCTAGAACCATAATGAAGAAGAAAGTGAAAGATCACCATGTTATGTTCATAAATGCTGTTAAATCTATCCACAAACATTATCCATAACATCCTATATATCTCTATGAATATGGATCCTAACTACAATGAGGGTCTCATCAATATTTGGTGAAATCTATGAAAAGACCTCTCATTGAATCTCCTCTATAAAAAATGTAGGTATAGTTGAAGGATCATGCTTGTGAATACCATCATGCATAGAATACTTAGGAAAATTAATAAAAGTAGGATCTATTGGATAAGAAGGAGCCACTGGTGGAGAAGGGACCATAAGTAAATGAGGATCTAAGAATAGAGAGGGAATCACAGGTGGAGAAGAGTCTACAGGTGGGGGAACCATAAGTAGATGAACCACAGGGGAAGAAAGGACCACATGGGAATAAGGAGGAGCCTTCTTATGTGGGAGACTTGTTAGAGGAGTAATATTAGGCAAACAAAAGGTCATAAGGTGATTTTGAATATGTTTCTTGAGGATGCATTAATAATCAATGTGATGGGTACTGCACTAGTGTCACAAATAATATACCTCTCCATATTTGGGAATATACTCACATAATAACTTGGGAGAAGGTATAGCCTTATAATTAGGATAAAGAAGGGTAGGATGTAATGTGTTGATATATTACATAATCTTTTGACAATGGGTGAAGGAATTATTATGTGTCATGGAAGCAATAGAAACACTTAGTAGTAGACTTTGCAAGTTTATTCACAAAGGTAATATAATCAGGAGATGAGGAATGATGGTATAGTTGGTAGTATCTAGTTCAATGATAGATAACTCTATGAATGTCATAGTAATCTTGATTGGCCCCTTGGGTGATTAAGAAATCAAGCTATAATATATGAAGTAGGCCATAGCCAAGGGGAGTTGGGGATGGTAGAAAGACTAGGCAAGAATCATCTAAAGGAGAAAAGAATTAGATATAGGAAGAGGCTCAAATAAAGGTAGAGAAGGAGAAGAATCCATATTAGTATCAGCTAATGAATGATTAGGATGCATGGAGGACTTAAGGATGGTATCAAGCATCTTAGGGAAAGTAGGCTATCGAGATCTTGGTATCCAGAAAAATGATAGGGATTAGTCATAGCATGATCTATAAGCATGATCCTAAGAGGTTCTAAGGAAAATAGAGGTGTCCCATGAAAACTCACCATATCTACCATATGAACAAGAGGAGTAATTATAAAATTAGGACCTATATAAGATGGAATATGATAAGATGAATGGAAATACTAAAATAAAGAAAAATGAGAACAAAAGATATTAGCATCTCTAGCCTAGACAAGACCTACTGGAAATGCATCATCTAAAGTATAACCATCATCATAATCTGGTGTATGAAGGCTAATGTCATAATTAGGTATGAACTCATCAGAGGTTTTATGATGAATAGAGTGGCAAGTCTTACTTAATATCATGGGTATATCATCGATAGGTGGCTGGCAAGAATGCAGCTTTAAGGATGGTGTAAACTGGGCAATGAGATGAGGAGATAGATCCAAAGATTTTATTTTAATGTTGATCTCATATATATCATCATCATCATCAGAGTCTAATAGGTTAGGTGGTATGTTCCCAATGAGTTCAGGGAGACCATGATAACCTCACGTAGAATTGATAGGGAAATTGAAACATTGAGATTCCTAGAATGGAACACTCAGAAAGGGTTCAAGGGTTTGAATTTTGAATATACCATGGTCTTTGAATTGTTTAAAATTATAAGGTTTGGTGTTTTCATGAATCCTATAGATACCACCATTGTGTGGAAACTTGACACATTGGCAAGCATAAGAGGTAACAATATGTATGTGATGAGTCCAATGCTTGTAAAGTAAGATATTTTAGGAAATGGTAAGCTTAAATATCATAACCTTCACTCGAATAGTGACAAGTGGGATGGTAATAGGGATCCACACACAACCTAAAGGAGGAATTTTCCTTTGATCATAACCTTGACACATGTTTCATGTAGACTTAATAGTACACTAAGAATATCCAATGGTTTTAATAAAGTCAATAGAGGAAACATAAGTACATGAAGCCTCATCAATCAAACCATGATTGACTTGGATATTATTGATTTTGATGCTTATAAATAGTGGTGGATCATCCACATGAAGCATAATCTCATTTAGGATCTATAGACACTCAAAAATGTCCCTAACAGTTTTTGATGTCACTATAACTTGGACCTGTTCCTAACCTTAGTTACTTAATCACCTAGTCACCTCACCCTTCGAAACACCCTTTACACCTATCCACCCTTTTGGAAAACATTTCTAAAACATCATCTCCTTTAACCCATTTAACCCTTTTTCATGTAGGGGTCGATTGTCAATGATTGACTAACCATCGATGGTTACACCTAACTGTTGATGGTTACCCTTAACCATTGATGGTTGGGTACCCACTCCTAAAAAACTAAAAGCACATCCAGTTGTGGGTGAGATTTCAAGGGAAAAATATAAAATTTCCCATGCACACCTCACACCTTTCTTTCCCTTTGAATTGGAATCTTCATCTACTCCCAACTTAGCAACTTTCCCTCAATCTTCCCTCTCCTTACTTAGAAACTTTATGATATAAATGCAGGGCTCTTGGAGGAGTTGATAATCCCTAAAAAATAGTTTTAGGCTCTCTTATTTTCTTTGTGTGGGTACTTATCAGCCTTAAGATCTATCCATGTAAATTTTGAAGGTTCAAACACTGTTATGTTTCCCAACTCTCTTCAAGTCCTCAACTATCATTCACTTGGAATTACTTAGGTATGTTTATTTTATTTTTAGTGTTTTCCTTTCCTTATCAAGTTTTCTTATTTCATTATATTCACCTACACACCACCCCTCATCCAACAATCCACACTCTAACTCCTACCCCTCAGCCATTCCATTTTCACCTCAATATCAAAAATCATAAAAGTTTATAGGCAACCATCACCGGTTGGGAATGACCTTCATCAATTACCCAAACCGTCATTGGTTACCTAACTGTAGTCAATCGTACCCATTTGTCATTGATCACCTCTACTGTTGATGGTCACTATCAAAGAAAATAATAGATTGTTATTTTATCCACTTTTACCCAATCAAATCCTTATTTTTGTTCCTTATCTACCTTCATACCCTACCCAGACCCTTTGAACCTAACCTTGGTGTATTTTTGCATGGTGTTTATCTACCATTGAAACATATTATATCCAATAGGTTTATCATTTATTTATTTTCATACGTATTTATGTTCATATCAGTTTATTATCTTCCAATTTTATTTTCAAAACATTTCTATCATTAGGGGAGTGGATTGACAGTGATCCAAGGGAGCTTTTGCTTCCTAGATCTAGCACTATTAGGAAATCCACCCTTCATACCTATCTAATAAATGAGTTTTTTTAGTGTTTTCTTATTTTAGGTAGTCCTTCCTTTCCAAAAAGGAGTTCTCACTTTGTTTGGTCATCAACATGCACAATTTATTAGGTACACACCCTAATACTCACTTTCTTTTATCTACTTTCAAAACTAAGAAATGAAGGAAATAAATTGAAACATTTTGGCACACTTGATGGGATCTTAGTTCCCTTTCTTCCTTAACTATTTTCTCATCAAATGAAATCATTTATTTTTGGGATTAAAAATAAACCATTTACATTCATTGATTATTTGCTAATTTTAGGTCACCCCATAACTTAGGAGGCATAATAATCTTATCATATCATTCACACTTGTTATCACACATAAGACCAAACCAAAAAATAATTTACACATCAAAAAAATAATTAAGACAAGGACCAACCAAGATTTCATCACATGATGGCAACCTTACCCTCTCATGACTATCCCACTTTGATTTCACCACCAAGGGGGGAACCAACTCAACTCTCTAGTTGACTATAAACTCTAGACTCAGCATAGCTTGGCTAAGAACCTAACACCCTTATCACTATAGGATTATAAATTAAAGGGGTAGGCCCCAACACTAAGCCATGTACTAAAGTTCAATAGAAATCTTCCTTCTGTGTGCCTAAACAACTTGAAACCATCTATAGACTTCCTCTTTAGTACCCATTTTGCAAGCCAACCTCCCTTATCACACTCTTTAAGTCATAAACCAAAAGCAATTTGAAAGTAACCCTAAGGTTAAAAGGCACTTCTTAGTGTATGTATTTATTTCTTTGAAATTATTTTAGGTTTTCTCTCTATTTGAAGTGTGAGTATCACCATAACATTCCCTATTTTCTCATATATTTTAACTAGACAACAAGTGAGAAATCAAGACAACCAACCACCACCTTCTTCTTCATCCATGGATTATACCTCAAATGTTGATAAATCTCATCACACTTCACCTCACCATTCCCCTCGACCACCTTATCCTTCCAAAATCCCAACCATATCTGAAGGAGATATAGACTTCACTATATTTCTTGACAATAATCCAGTTGCTTTAAAACATTACCTCAATACCTTGCCTCACTGTATCCCCCCTAATTTGGTTCCTTCTTCTGATCATTCTCTTGGCATGCCACCACCTCATGGTAGGTACCATTTCAACCCAACCATTGATTCACGCCTCTTCTAACATCCCATCCACCCAAACTCATACCAACCTTCCCGTTCCTAACCAAACACCTCCTGTCACACCCCATATGGGTTCAACCTTACCATTACTCACCTACACCTCATCTACTATGTAATTATCTTCCACTTTAGCTTCTATCTTCCCTTTGGTTGCAACTAATCCCTTGACCATAGTCCTACTTCAGAACCTAGTGCTCTCCATATGTCAATACCTTCCCCCAATTATCACTAGGGTAACTACCCAACCTTAACCTTCCTAACTTCCTCCTACCTCAACCATACCAACCACATCTTTTCCTCAATAAGTGCCTATGACAACTTACCAATATGTCCCTAACCCACAAGGGTACATACCACCCTCCACCCAATCTTTCATACCAAGTAGTTCTTATGTACCACCATCTCAACCACTTGACACCACTTATCGGTATGTGTCTTCTTCGATACCATTTTTTGCCTATTCATACATTACCATAATCCAACCCCAATAAAATGTACCTCCTACTTATGTGGCTTCTCAACCCCAACCTGATCTAATCAAAATGCTCATGGATAAAATGACTAGTTTGGAGTCATCCATCTCTACCTCAACCAATATTTTGTCTTACAACCAAATTTGTAATGAGCCTATCCACCCCTCCATGCCCATCCATGTTTATCCTTCTTAATGGGAATTACCCAAATTTTCTAAATTCCAAGGTAAAGAGAATCCTCAACAACACATAAGAGCTTTCCATCATGCTTGCTACTTAATCTCTTATGATGACTCTCTCCTCCTCTAAACCTTTCCCATGTCATTATTTAGTGTTTCCCTTGATTGCTATAGTTCCCTTTCCACTCATTCTATCTTTTATTTCTCTCAATTGGTACAAACCTTTTTAGAACACTTTTTAGTAAACATATATTAAAAGGTTTCCGTTATGGACCTATATTCCATCAAATAGTTTGAAGATGAATCCATTGTTGATTTCATTGTCAAATGGAGGGACCTCATTAATAAACTCACCTTACCATTACCCCAACCTAAATTAATTGAATTATTCTCTCAAGGGTGTGCTAAGTACATTTCTCCAACTCTCCAAGTCCAAACCTTTAGGACCTTTGACAAAGCATTTACTATGGCCCACAAATTGGAAAACTATGCTATCAATGAAAGGATGTTAAAGCTTTGAAATAAAGATTCTAGTTTCAAATCCAATTAGTCATCCTCCACCAAAACCACAAACCCAACTAGTTCTAAATCAAAAGCATCAATACACTCAATTGTCTCAAAATTGTACCTCCTCTAATTGTCAACCAAACACCTCAAACCAACAATCCTTCCAATCACCAAAACTGTACCCAAAACTAGCTTCCTTCAAAACCATTTACCTTGATTGGGGAATCATATTCATCGGTGTTGTAAAAACTCCTTAAATCCAATCTAATCCAACTTCCACCCATCAAGCCCCCTCAACAATTTGATACTTCTCACCCCCTTCTCAAGTGGTACAATGAGAATGATCATTATGATTATCATCAGGTTGTTGGGCATGATACCAATAGATACAATACCTTTAAGAGCATTGTCCATGACCTAATTAATAAAGGGGAGCTTGTGTTTGATAACCCAAATGTACTTTCCAACTAATCTCTTGATATTTTCTAAAAACCATTCCCAAATCATCCACCTTTAACCCAACACCATGAAGTCCAACTTGAATCTTCCAACTCACATGATGCACATGTAATTAATGTCATTAGTAATGTGCCCACTAGTTAAGAAGTCATCACCTCTATCACCCAAATAGAAGGAAACAACCCACCACCTATTCCTTCAAATGCCCAAAGGAAGAGAGTAGCTACCCCTTTCTCTTCCTTAGATGAAACCATGGTTACATCTACCCCTCCTATGATGGACATACCCAAGGATATAACCACTTCATTAACCATTCTATCCATTCTTACAAACCAAATAGAAGAACCACCTACTTCTTTAGACAACCAAACCAAGGAAGAAGTTATACCAACCATTACTCTTACTGCACTAATTACAAAATTATTTGTACCTCCCTTGGAAACCATTTCCCACAAGACCATACCCTTACCTTCTACCAAAGTTAGCAACATTGAAACCACTCATTCTTATTTTCCAAAGTGATTGATCTTTGAAAGTAATGATCAAGGAACAAAACCCATTTATAAACCTTTTTCTTGACTAGTTTAAAGTTTGAAATTCACCTGCCAACCTAAATTTGATAGATCCACCTTTTGGCATTAACTTGGACTCTTGTATCAAAATAAAACTAAACCTTCTACTTCACTAGAGTCCACTATCAAGCCTGTTGCTACAACTCCACCAGCTACCCCTCCCAAATTCACCACAGAACCATCTCAATTACCCCCACCTAAAATTGTCAAATCACCATATGCTTCTTTTATCAAGCCAATCAATAATTTGGGGATCCTTCCCATGCCCAATCTTGTTCACCCTCCTTTGAGATTGAATTTAACCACATCAACCCAACCAATACCTAATATAATTAATCCCATTAAGAAATAAGGATTACATAGACCACAACCTCAATGAAAGACCAAACTAAATCCTTTACATTTACCTTCTATTTTAGGACCACATCCTTGTATCATTCCCATTACTTACTCTTCCTCTAAGAAACCATCTCCTCTTTCTCCATCTATAACAAGCCCATCTCTTAGTTCATCATCATTCCTTACCAACATTTCTCCATTCACTTTCCCATCCATTAAATCCTCATCATCTAGATCCCTAATTCCTAAACCAAATATATATAGGCCAATTCTTTCTAAACTACTAGCCAAGCTCAATCCACTAACCATACCTCCCATCACAAAGTATTTTCCCAATAAGGTTCATACACCAAAAATCCAAACTCTACCACCTCTTAAATCTTTATCATAATCTTATACAACTATTTTATAGAGTCTCATATAAGCTTCTACCATTAGCCTAGCACCAATCAAGCCTTTTGACCCCACTCACCAAAAGCCAACCTAGTTTAATGACAATTTGATTTGTCTTTACCATTGGACTCCTGAGCATGATACAAATAATTTTAAAGCTCTCCAAACTATCGTCCATGGCCTTTTAGAGGAGGATTATCTATTAGATGAACCTTCTTTAAGCCCCTTTCCTCTTTTACCACCCATCTAATCTACCTACCAATCATCTACTTCTCTAGTCTTGCCAAGGAGTGAAATAGAGGAATCAAAGCAAGCAATTGGTCCCCTTATCCATACTATTCATATGTTGACTCAATCTTGAGTCTAACAAAAGGATAAGTGTAAAATAGTCCAACTAAATGAAAGGCACAAAGCCAAGGCAACAATTCCATGGTCTTACCCTTCAAATCCCCAACCAACCAACCAAATCCAAACAACTACACCTTCACCTTTACCCTCACAACCATCCAAGACTAAAGTATCCATTTTGGGATCCCCTGTATCTTCAAATGCATCTCCATTTGTCTAATGCTTAGTATTAAAATATGTACTAAACACCATTCAAAATGAATCTTTATGACTTAATTATAACCTCAGCTTAACATCACCAAGCTTTAATCAAAGTGTTTTATTCTATAAAAGTACAACTAAATGATCCTAAACCTTTTGCATCTTTGATATGAGTTGTCTAACACACTTCCATGATCAACTTTCAAGAGTCTAAAAATCCACCATATCATAGCAAAGACCTCGATCCCTCTCTTTTTATCACAACATCCATCAATCATATGCATGTCAAAAGAGTTGTGATTGATGGGGGAGAGAGTATCAAAATCATCTCCTCCCATGCCTATGATCAACTCCAACTACCTAAAAACATCATATCAAAAATCTTGGTAGTTCTTCAATAATTCAATGATACCTTGTCCACCACTTTGGGAATAGTTGTTCTCCACAATTGTTTGGGACCTAAAACCATTCTTGAACTATTTTATGTCATATAGGGTGAATTTCAATATAATGTGTCACTCGGTCGCCCTTGGATCCATGCCATGGAATGCATTCCTTCTACCCTTCACCGATGTGTCAAATTTGAACATGAGAGATAAGTCATTATAATCAAAGCCAATCCAAGTCCATTTGTTGCTTGTAATATGACATATCAGCCCAATGACATTCTTATTCCACCTTCATCCTCTTCACAACCAACCTCTAGCTAAATCACCACATCAACCTAACTTGCCAACACTTATATCTTCAATAATGATGAAGCATCCACTAGTTAAACTATTCTTTCATCATAAATCCTGATCAAGCACTGGGGGAATCTCAACTTTTAGCCTTAGACACTTTCCCTTCTCCACATTAATTTGGGAAACTTAAAAATGATCTATCTTATAATCCCAATATTAGTACCCTTGTCCCTTTGGCCTTCCCAACAATAGAACATATTTTATTTATGGGGGACTTGATAAACACTCCTTACTCCCACCACCATGCCTTATATCCATCCATTCACTTCCAAATTTTCTTATCTTATCAACCCAACCTTTGCCAAAATGTACCTTCATTGGTACACTTGGAAAGGGTTTGGTTTTGGCCTCTATGAACAAGGACCCCACAAACTTCCCATTATCAAAACCCAAAAACCTTGTGATTTCTTTGGCCTAGGATATGTTCCTCTAGAATAACCCACATCACCCAAACCAATTATCACCATTACTAATGAACCTCTACCCTTGCCAACTCCCCTTTTCTAGTTTGACAAACCTCTACCTTCACTAGCCTCACTTTTCTAATTTGAAGAACCTCTGCCCTTGCTAACCCCACTTTTCCACTTTGATGAATCTCTACCTTCACTAACCCCATCACTCCAATTTGAAGACATCGACATCATCCCACGTAACTTTTTTTATCAATACCATTATTTTGGGTCCCCTAAATTATCAATGGGAAGGCCAAACCAAAACCATTCCTCTTATCCACCCTAAAATGATTACATGTGACTCACCCCCTATTAACACTATCCAATGTCAAGATGGAAATTTTATTCTTACCTATCTGGGTGTAATGGAATCTTCTCTTAAAAAAGCCCTCCCTCCTAAAAACCAAATAATGTTAAATGAATTGACCACATAACTTAATCTAGGAACTCAAGAAGACCCTCATATTGTCAATATTGGCCAATCCTTAACCCTGAAGGAACAACAAGACTGTCAATATTTTCTTTGTGACCATAACATAGCATTTTCTTGGTCTTATAAGGATATGCCTAGAATTGACCCTTCCATCACTCTTCATAACATCATTACCCATTCTGAAGTTAAGCCCATTCGACAAAAGCTTCATTGTATGCACCCTCACATAACATTTCTCATTAAAAAAAAGCTTTAACACCTTCTATATGTTTATTTCATTCAAGCCATTGACTATCTATAATGGGTCTCCAACATTGTTCATGATACTAAACCCATTGGGGGACTCTGTCTTTATGTATATTTCTATGATTTTAACCTTGCATGCCCCAAAGATGACTTTCCTCTACCTAACATAGACCAACTTTTTGATCTCACTATTGGCTTTGAAATGTTATCCCTTATGGATGGATTTTTAGGATATAACCTAGTCTTGATCACCCCTCAAGATCAACATAAAACATCCTTTATCACCCCATGGGGAACTTTCTACTATTGTGTCATACCCTTTAGCTTGAAGAATGTAGGGACCACTTATCAGTGGGCCATGACTTACACATTTCATGACCTCATCCACAAAATATTTGAGGATTATGTTGATGATCTACTCAATAAATCCAAACACTGCCAAGATCACCTCATTTTTCTCTCTATCATCTTCAAAATACTTATCCATTATCATGTCAGGCTCAACCCAAAGAAGTGTATCTTCATGGTCTTATTAGGAAAACTTTTGGGCTTTATTTTTTCCATCTATAGAATAGAAATAAACCCCACAAAATTCTGATCCATTTTAGAAATGCCTCCCCCTACTAACCTAAAATAACTTCATAGCCTATAAGGCAAACTTCAATCAATCCACTACTTTATCTCTTAGCTATCTGATCACTGTCAGCCTTTTCACCACCTCCTTTAAATGGACCAATAAATGTCAGCAGGCCTTCGATGCAATCAAGGAGTATCTTCTCTCTCCACTAGTCCTTATTCCTCAAAAATAGGATCAACCTTTTTATCTATATATATCTACCACCAATCATTCTTTGGGGGCCATGCTTGCTCATTGTGATGATCAATTTAAAGAGAAATCCATTTATTATATTATTCTTACCCTCATTGACTATGAAACTTGATACACACATCGTCAAAAACTTTGCCTTGCCTTAGTTTTTTTGCCTCTAAACTTCATCACTACCTTCTCAACCACAAAACTTATGTCATCAATAATACTAACCCCCTTAACTACATATACTCCAAGCCATATCAAAACCAATGTATGGTCAAGTGACTCATGCTATTATCAATTTTCTATCTTGATTTTATTCTACAAAAGTCCATTAAGGGGTAGGTGATTCTGGAATAGCTTGATGAAGCTCCACTCCTCAATAATCAAACTCCCCTTCTTACCTTTCTAGATGAATCTATACCTACCCTTTCTTTAGAATAAACTACCTACCAAATGACTGTGTATTTTTATGGCTCTAAATGTCAAAATGGTGGGGTTGCTGACATAATCCTTATTCCTCCAAATGGGGAACCTCTTCCCATATCATTCAAACTTGATTTCAAATGCACCAATAATATAACTAAATATGTGGCCTTGGTCATAGGTCTCCAAACTACTCTAGATTTGGGAATCAAAACCATTAGCATCTTTGGAGACTCTCAACTCATCATTAGCCAAGTCATAAGAGCCTATCAATGCAAAATGATGATATTATAAAATATAAAAAACTTATCAACAAACTATTAGCCTCATTTGATGATTATATCATCCAATCAATCCCTCATTCTATCAAAAAAATTGTAGACACAATGAATTCCCTTGTATCCCAAATTCCATCTCAACCTACCAATTCTAAACTATTTGTCATCATCCATCATTTCATCACACCATCCTACCTTAGTCTTGATCTTCCTACCATTTACCAAATAGAGATATCATCTTCTAAGATTTGGTATAATCAAATCTTTGATTATCTTAACATCGGTATCCTCCCTTTAGATATTTATACAAATGGTCATAGATCTTTCATTCAAATCACCTCTTATTACTTAATATTAGGGGTCATTCTTTATAAATGAGGCTTTTATGGTCTCCTCCTTCATTTCCTTCACAGTAGTGAAGCTTCTCATGCTATCAAAGAAGTACATGATGGCATCTGTGGGGGGAACTTTAGTGGTTTAGACATTGCTAAATGTATCCTTTACCTAGGTTACTATTGGCCCACACTCAATCAAGATTGTTGTCACTATGTCAAGAAATGTGTCAAGTGTTAACAACATGCTAACCTTCATCATGCACCCCCTCATGGCCTTCAAGTATCAACTAATTATTAGCCTTTTTCACAATGGGGTCTTGATCTTATCATAGAAATCAATCCACATTCCTCATAATGACATCAATATATCATCACCACTATGAAATATTTCACCAAATGGGTAGAATCCATCTCACTAATCTCAATCAAAGCTACAAAAATAATTGATTTTATCAACCACCACATCATTTTTCACTTTGGTGTTCCTCACAAAATCATCACTAATAATGGTAAATATTTTCAAAATAAACAACTCTAAGAACTTTATGACACTTTTGGTATCAACCTAATCTTCTCCTCACCTTATCATCCACAAGCCAATGGACAGATTGAGGCTTCCAATAAAAACCTCATCAAAATCCTCACTAAAGTAGTCAGTGCTTCGAGAAAAGATTGGCACCTCTATATCCCATTTGCTTTATGGGATTATCACACTAGTAGCCACATTTCTATGGATGTAATGCCTTTTTCTCTTGTCTTTAGATCCAAGGAGATCTTACCTCTTGATGTCCAAATTTGATCTCTTCATATATCCTTGCATGAGATTCTTTCTAAAAGTGACTATCATCACGAACATTTAACATGCTTATAACTTCTTGATGAACATCGCTTTGATTCCCTTAATCACCTTCACATTTATTAAGAGTGTATCAAATTAGTGCATAACAACATCTAACATGAGAATTCAACATTGAAGATCTTGTCCTCAAGGAAAACCAACATGTCACTAACATGGAAAAGACTAAGAAAGGCAAGTTCTATTTTAATTCATTAAGACCCTACATTATAGCTCGTAAGTATGGATTAGGTGCTTTTCATCTATCCTCTCTTGAAGGTAGGCTAGAACCTAAACCTATTAATGCCTTGCATTTATGTCTCTTTCATTATTAAAATAAGTTTCAAACATACTTTCATGTCTCACTTAAGCTCATCCCTTGGTTCATTAACCTTCTTTTCTATCTCTTTTAAGATCAATTAATTATACAAATCCATGTGATTCATCCATCATAGTAATAACCTAATCCTAAATATGGGCACCCTAGATCTACCCATAGCACGGTTCTCATGGATACTTTTCATCTTTTTCATAGATGGAATCCCATGTTTAGTTGTTTCTCAAAACCCCTTTCTCTAACTTTCCATGTCTAGGGATTGATTTTACATTGGTAGACCTTTTATACCTAAATAGACTTATCCATGCCTAATTTTAGTCTAAAATATATCCGTAATTTAAAAATAAATAGTAGATTGTTCCCTTGGAGGATAAATACCACATCAAATTAAAACTTGCTTAAAGTAGACTACTCCCTTAAAGGATAGTTATGCCAAAATAAAATATTAGACCACTCCCTTGAGGGATGGATAAAACAAATGTTCATTATAATATTCCTGCAATGATCAACTTTAGTGACTTATAATGCAAAAGAGATAAAGCAAAATCCAAAATTAGTAGGCTATAATCAGCTCTTAGGGTGAACGAATGTAGACTTCCCACATTGATTAGTATTCCTACTATATAATTAAGCTTCCATAAACTTTTATAGCACAAATAGACTTCCCACATTAATTAGTCTACACATTATTATATGATATACCAATGGCATGGATTGGTCTGCTAAGGTTCTTTGGTCACCTATGGAAAAGCCAATCACTCCACTACCTATAAATTCCATTTTCCTCTACCCATATATTTACATCCCTAATGAACCTAAGGTATTATGAACGTACTTGGCATGAAGTGGTCAAGATATGGGTTTTCTCAATAAATCACATTGTTACAATGCATTTTATAGGTTTTCATTCACTACAACATTCCAACTATGGATTCTTATTGTTTGGTTCTCTTTAGTAGAGCACTTCCCACTTTCTTATCCAAAATGTGGATGTAAACATTTCCTCTACCTATACCAACCCAACATATATTAATCAAGCATTACATTCACACTGTCCCATAAATATTCTCATCAACATTACTATCATGCCAAAAAGTATCATTAATGACCAAACAATCATACTCCTTATCAATCAAGTAATAAATCTTAAATAAAATTTATAATCTATAATTAGTAACATTAAATCAAAATAAATATGCAAAATTATACCATAGTCGTCATCTATAACATCTAAAAACATCATCACTCATATTAAACACATCATCAAAACATAATAATCCATCTCATCAAAATATAAACCCAAAAAACATCTCAATACATCTAAACATCACATATATATATAAACAATCAAAACATGTCTATACATGAAACACACATCACTCATAAATAAATCTCGTATCTTTGACATGCAAGCCTATATAAAAATCATAAACAAAAGTCTAGAATATATGTATCATGACCCAGGAGCACCTACACCACTACTACTAGTCCCATCCACACTTTTCCCTAGTAGAGGCCCTATGACTGACCCATTACCATCACCCATTGACCTAGGGCCATAATCACTACTCCACCTACCAATCTGACTTGATACTCTCCCCATCATATCTCATTAGGACACTATTCTAACATAATCCCTCATAATAGCGTAACTCTTATATGGTCACTAGATACCTAACCTATGCCACAAAACTTGGTTGTGCCACCACTGCCCCACCTATCTACCATAAAGAGTCTCTCTCTTATGTTACCAAACTAAGTAAGGTCCTTGCCTAATCCTTCTTTCCTATCACTAACATAATCTACTCCTATAAACTAGCCACTTGACCTTGTAAAGTGGTGACTTATGCCTGTGCCTAGTCTCTCTATATTGTCACTCCTCCTAACTAGCCCTAAAGAGTGGAAATTTATCCTTGAATATTTACAATATATCCTTGTAAATTTGATATCTAAACCTATGCCATCATAATATCTACCACTACCTATGGGTCACCCTATGTTGGTACTCCTACTGGGTCAACATCCATAGGCCCCTAGCCTCCATCTCCCCAACCAAAGTTTACTACTACATATCTACATTGAAACCATGATAGATAATCTACAGTAACACTGACATCATCTCTCACCCTATCAAGAAGTTCCTCATAAACTAATACCTCCTCTTGAGGCTATGCCTCTGGTAATAAAAACTTGGCATCCTCTCTCCTGTAATGAGGAAAATCTAGTGGAATACACTGCTAGAGTCCAAACTATCATCATACTCTCTCCCCAAGAATGATCTCTATCTCACCATCTCATCTACCATATACCCATCTCCAAATCTATAAAACATATGTATTCCACATGTATCCATCCCATATATGCCAAGTTATATACTACCTCCATACTATATCTCTTAGTGCTAGACTCTCTAAAGTACCCCAAAACCACTCTAGATCCATCGTACCACCACCTACTCCTATGATCACACCTTCTCTCCTCCATTTCAAAAACTCCACCCTATAGTCTATCAGTAGATATATATCCATAAGTAGTCCCAAATGCCTCAATACATGTATGTGATCATATGCCTAGTAGTGGAAAATAAATCCAATGCTAATACCATAGTGCCTGTGAACTCTGAAACCCCATAACTCCCTATAAATCTATAATAACAATACCTATCCCCATCCAAATACTATCCTCCCAAGTATCTGTTGATGGTGTTAAATTGTGCTAGATCTTAACCAATCAACAATGGGAAGTTTCAAGCTGTGGGACAATGCAGCTTGAAACAACCTCCAGGTTTTAAAGAAGCTGGTCTCTTTTGTTTTATAGGTGTTGGGGAAAAGGGATAGGAGACTAAATAGAAACACAAAATGAAAGAATTAAAACCTAACTATGGTGATGAACCTGAGTGTAATCCTAATCCTAACCTGAGCACAGAGTGACTATTATAGAATTCAATTACATTTAAGAGCAAACAAGTGCATGATCAATGTAAAAGGTCAAAATAATAGAAACAAAGGCTCACAACAGGGAAGTCTTTAGCTGAGACACAGAGAATGTCAACAAAGGCATACTATTCAATCTTCTTAATTATTTCAATCACATAAGAGGCATAGAAGTCACGTACAGTTATGTAAACCTTCTAATTCAAGAAAATGAGACAAAAGAAAATGACATTCTAAATCACAACTACAAAAAATCTATAACATAAACTACTTTGCCAATGACACAGACAACACCAACCAAGGCATGGAGCTCAAATTTCCTTAATTCATTTAGCCACATAAAGGGCACAGAAACATGCATGGTTATAACAACTTTACAATTCAAGAAAATTGAGACAAGAGCAAATGATGTTCTTGGTCAAGAACTTTAGCTAGTCTAATATTATATAAAATCCCCCCCCCCCTTTTTATTAGATTTTACAATCATGCTTATATAACCATGGATTTCTCCTTTGATCACTATCTTTCCCATGTAATTCCACTCCATCCTTCACTCACAAGGGACAAAACATATGACACATTCAATGCCTTGGATGCATTCTGGTCTTATCAGGAACTGCCCTAACTGTGGCATGGTAATCCATGTCTAGTACCTCTCTTCACACCTAAAATTCCTCATTCCATCACCTCTTTGGCTGCTCAACTATCTACTCTACCTCTGCTATTAGGGGACAAACAGACAACACCTTCAATACTTGCAAGCCCTAAAAATCTACCCAATGCATTGTCTTACCTACCAAGAATAACTCTCACCGAATTTCCCTCTATCTTGCTGTAATAGGTAGATGGGCACTCTATTTTGTTGAAATGGAAGAGGACACTTAGCCAATTTATGAAAACTCTCTCCTTTTGTCTAGGAGGCACCAGAGGATGACACTTGACCATTTCCACTTTCTCTACATTCTACTCAGGAATGCTCTACCTTTGACACCTGTCACAATCCACTTCCTTGATACTTTGTAGTTTTATCGAAATAAAACTCACTGCATTCCTTACTCGGGTAACCTCTAAGAAAGGATGGATGAATGTGGCAGTCTTTACTCATTGACACTTGGCACTTCCATAGTCCTTTGGAATATCATATGGGTCCCACCACCATCTTTATTCAGCAATTGGGCTCATGATGGTTTCTTGGAGGGTGACACATGGTGAGCTCTACTGCTCTTGGGAAGATACGTGGCATCTTCCACTTCTCCTTTAGGGGGGATTTGGTGCCTTCCACTTTCTTTGGAGATGGAGTAGAGAGGGATTTGGAAGGTGACACTTGGTAGCCTCTATTATACTTTGACACTTAGAAAAATGAAATGACACTCCTATACATTAAATGAAAGCATTGGACCAAAATATCTTGGATGCTGACACATGGTGTCTTCTGTTGCTTCTTCAAAAAGGTAATTCAGGGCCTCCATAATTGCCACCTGGCACTTTTTGTTGCTTCAAAGCTTGGCTCATTAAAACTCTTTGTCAAAAGGAGGAATGAAACATGGGTGCCTCTATGATACGTATATGCTGACACGTGGTGCGTTTCGCTTAACTACTACTAGGTACATGGCACGATTCGTGGTTCTCTAGAAAGCTACAAAAGGGTCCTCAAAAGTCACCAGCTAGCCAGATCTGTCCTCAAAAAATGACACTTGGTAGCTTCTGCTTGAATCTAATACTTAGGAAAAAATTGAAATGAAAGGAACAAAAGGGAAAAAAGGAACCATGCTCTGAGGATGACACTTGGCAGCTTCCACTGCATTTTGACACTTAGGCAAAATGAACCCATCCTCTACTCCAAAATTTTGATGCTTCACTCAAAGAGCAAAGGAACCAAAATTGCAGTGCTCCAATCAAAAATCAATTAAATATGACATAGAGTAAGAAATTACTCTATAGTTATTGGAGACCTCCAAGACTTTTGAGCCTGCTCAAAAAGAATATGACTCCCACTCGATCAAAATTTCAAAATTTACAACTTCAAAAGAGCTGTCTGGAAGATAGACCACTCATGGTTAGATAATCCTTGCTTGCTTTGCAACTCATCAAAAGCCAAGTCCAAGCTAATGAGATCTTTGTGCAAAAAGGTTTGTAAAACCTGGACAGTGGCTTTCAGCTTGGATTCTAGCTATAAAATAGGAATTAGAACAGTCTCAACTTCCAGGGTTGAGGAATCATCTTATAAGCTCTGGAAAACTATCTGATCCCTTTATTTAGCCAGCAGCAATGGTTGAAGTTGATCAGCCATTAAGACCATCTTTGCATCTAGAAATGGGGAAGGGAGGCCTAGTTGCACCATATCTTCAATGTGGCACCTCATCTCACTGATTCCTTCCTTCGCGACATCGAGACAGCTTTTGTAACTATTAGTTGTGGCGTTATGACTGAGCTCTTCATTAACCCATTTTGTGGCAGCCATTCTATTATGGATCCCTATGGCTACCAATATTGCATCCCTTGAGCTGTAGATCTTTTCCAATAATGAATGGGAGTCTATGAATCTCCTGGGGATCATGGCTAGAATGTTATGTACTGGATTCTCTACCCTTTCACACAGCTGCTATGCATTGTGTAGGAAGGTGAAAAGTGGCCTAAGCTAGATAATCTCAGAAGAGATCCTTGCCCACATTGACTCATAGAGATCCTTCACCATCTACGTGACTCTAACACCTCAGCCTATTGGCCAGCTCAATCGCCAGTTGCATTGTCCTCTATTGCTCTACTTGGAACTGGGCTTGAAAAGCCACAGCCTTATTCTATTCTTCTAGTAGCTTTTGCTGTGATTGGGTAACCTACAGTTGGAGTCCTTCGACTCTTCCCTATAATGTTGCATTTTCCCATCTTAGAGCTATAGATGCATCTTTTGCAAGTGTGAGCTCTATCTTCGATGAATCATTTTGGGCCTAAATTGCCAGTTGAGTCTGAAAGGAAATAGTATCTTGCAACTGTTTCTATAGACTAGCTATTTCACTATCCTTTTTTTAATTTGTTCAGCCAAACTGTTATAGTTTGCATTTTCCTGGGCCAAATCAGCCTCCATCTTCTATAGTCTCCTTGATTTCTTCAAATAATCTTCTATGATCACAGAAGTGGATTCAGTCAGTAGCTCAACTCTATCTTGGGGCCTTAATAGGGACATGTCAATGGCCACTACATTCATGGTGTAGTCTTTTGATTGCATTTGTTCACTCAGCCTGGCAATTTGGGTGACAAATGGGTCACCATCAGCTGCTATTGAATGGGATCAAATTGTGACCTCAAATGTGGAACCGTCGGTGCTTTATTCTCTTTACTCCTCTTCTTCTCCAATCAGGCTTCTCTTGCCTTCCTAGTGGCATCAGCTTGCATCTAGAAGGTGGAAGGGGATGTAATATGTCCCCTTGCAAAGGGAAATCCTTATGGTAGGCCGTATTGGAGAGCCATTGGCTGGCTAGGGGTAAGTTCTAGGGGCACCTTTCTAGGAATGGAAGGAGAAAATTGGGGTAATGTGAGGGCCTGAGGCACTGATGAGGGGGTGGCTTGTGAAATAGGGATGGCAGTAGTGGCGGGAGGTGTCACTTGGCTAGGTGAAGGCACCATGCCAATAGGGTTAGGAATAGATTGAGAGGGGGGAGGGGGAGGAATACCTACCTATGGGGAAGTTGTAGTGCTCTGCATTGGGCACTATGAAGG
Source organism: Torreya grandis (assembly GCA_037957365.1). Taxonomy (NCBI): domain Eukaryota; kingdom Viridiplantae; phylum Streptophyta; class Pinopsida; order Cupressales; family Taxaceae; genus Torreya; species Torreya grandis. The sequence goes on along the minus strand of JARHVA010000617.1, from coordinate 398,417 downwards.
CTCTTCTTCTTCCTTTGGATCTAATGGGAACTACACCCTCCTCCTTTTTCTAGGTGTCTCCGCCTCTGGTTGTGTTTGTCTCCCTTCCACCTTTGTTGTTGTCAGTGGCACATGTGTAGAACTAGGGACTTCAATTATTCCTACCTGAGGGGTGGCCTTTGGTGGTGATACCCCACCTCTTTTCTATTATGTGGCTTTTGCAACTTACTCTAAAGCCTGCATTTTTTGGCTTGGTCCTTCTTTAGCTGCTTCCTATTTTGCCTTGAGTGTCAGCATTTGGCTTGTGTCTAGGCTAGAAATAGGGGATGGATGCCATTCATCCCAAAGTTCTTCCCACCTTTCATCTAAGTCTATGCCTCTGAAGGCATGGGTGGTCTAGGAGATTTCTTGCCTATATCTCCAATAGGCTTCAATTTTCTCTACATCCCAACCTTTGTTCCTCGGTGTCCTTCTCAAACCAGAGGTCATCCTAGCCTTAGGATCATACTCCCTCTATTTATCATAGAAGGTCTCCCATGGCCTATTCGGTGGGAGAGGCAAGTCCATCAACTCAACATAGAGACCAGGGGTGTCTTTCGCAAGATTTTTCCTAGTTTCCTAATAGGGGTGGCTTTCATGCACAATCCTTGCTCCAATTTTGTTTGTCCTCACTATGGAGGCTATGTAATTAGCTAGGTCATAAACCCACTTATCTTCGATCAATAGGAAGCCCAAGGAGGTCAGCTTCCTCAGTAGCACAGTCTCAGCTTCTTTGGCTTCTAGGCTTACATTGTCTGCCATCCATGGGAGATTGTACATTCTCCTTTTCTTCTTCTTAGAGCCATATTCATTGTCAACAACTAAAACCTACCTAGTGATTTCCAAGAATGCTAACTGAAGAGTTAAAACTTTGGGTAGCAATACTGGCTCCCCACAAAATCCATGGACCCTTAAGGTCGTGTGATGGGCCCCAAAATGGAAATCACATAGGATTGGGTAACTGATCAGGAGGTTCGTGACACTTGGGAATAACCTATTTATAATAGGCTCATGACTGAGGTAATGGAGGATAGGGGTGATGAATAGCTCCCAAAAATCATACGTGTTAGTGGTTTTTGACAAAATATGGGTCCATGCAGATACAGGGATGGTTCTTTGAGGGTCGAAAGTTGGGTCATATAAGTTTAGGGTCATAAATTAGAAGAGGTCAGGGTTCTAGTGTAGAATGAGATGGAACAAAAAGGAGGAATACCTAAATATCCCTTTTGACCTGAATTGGGTCAGCTGCTCGACCATCAAGAAGGTGAGTCGCTCAACGAAGTCAAGATGGTACTCCTACATCTTGTCAACTATTTTTAGCCTGAAGAGGATGGCCATTTATTCTACATATAATGCCGTGTCATCCTTCATGTCAAAGATGAGAGCCATCATCGATAGTGCATCTTGGCTTATAGGCGTGAACTAAGTTCTTGAAGTGGGGAGTGTGGGCATCATTGTGTCACCATATGCTATTCGCAACTCAGACCTCAGAAACCTAGTCTAATTATTGATGTTTGCCCACATCCTCGACATTTTATTGATGGTGGGGAAGGTGGCAGTATCGTCATATCATAGGGTGAGCATGTCCCTGATAGCTTGCGAGGTGACTTGCAGCATGAAGGGGCCTTACTGGATGGTGCAAGATTGTGGGTGAAGCAAGTCCATGTATAGTTCAATTATATCTGAGCATGGGTGCACAGTTGGGATGACAAATTGTGCTAGTTGCAAGGTCTATATCCTCATCTCAAATGTCTCATATTGTCTTGCCTTGGTTCTTTATAGACACCTCTGGTGTGCTCCCTCCCTAAGGTTCTTGCCATTGGCTCTTTGCAGAATTGGGTCCATAATTCCATCTACATAATCCCTTACCTTGGATGGGTCACTAATTTGGCCAACTCCCAGGGCTTTAGTTCTTGGGTAGCTCTTTGGTGGCTGCACGAGAGCTATAGTGTATGATTTACTAGCCAGTAATCTATCGAGATATCCTGGTGCCCCTGTTCCTTGTTGAGAAGATGATGCTCGTATCTCTTGTGTAATATCTGGTATATGAGTCTTGTGTAGGATAGAAAACACGCTTGCTAAAACAAATTTCACTAGGTGCTAACAATCACAATGAGCAAGATATTTTTGCAAGAATGCTTGAGAGTTGTAAACTTTAAAATTTTCTAAGGGGGTATTTATGAGCCTATCAAGTCCTAAATGGCGTTAATTTCAGGTGACCGTTAGCAAATCCTACTCAATCTTCAAGAAATAGCAAGGTAGACATGTTATGCGGTGTAAGGTACCTTGGGAATCTCAAAAGATTTAGGGAAGCAATTATTGCAGCAAAATTAAAGAATTAAAATATTCTAAGATGTCGACTCTGAGTTTAAAATGCTTTATTTAAAAGAAAAGTGAGAAATAAATAAATGAAAACCAATCAATGCGAAAATGGAAACCTACCTAACTACATTAATTGAATATTCTTATTTCCCTCCAAGATCAAAAATGAACTTTCCCACGTCCTCTTTATGACTATCCACCTTACGTTGCCATACCAGTGATTACAATGGGTATACCTTTGATGGGATGTCCTCCGTGTTGGCCACGTAGTTTTGTTTGCATTCGAGGAAGTCTAAGTAAAATGTGTATTCGACATCCATCAACTCTTCTTGTCTTTGAAAGCCTATTGAATACTAGTTCATGTTGTTGTGTGTCATCAAGAAATCATCAGCTATTGGTTCTTCACACTGTGCCTTTTGATATCCATTATCTTTCAGCTCATCTTCTTCAAATTCTAGCTTTATTGCATCAGCATGCTCCGTGATGACTGCATCCTTTTGAAAGGATGAATCTAAAAGATGGCATACTTTTTGCATACTTAGATGAGTGTCATAGTTGTCTTCCCCATATTTGGCCAATCCATAGCCTTCATGAATGATAGTGTCATCTGTCTCAATGGCTTGATCAAGGGAGTGTCCATACTCCTCCATATCTTCTTGCAGGGTGAAAAAAAAGTTAGAAATGATCTCTTCCTCATCTGAAGTGAAGGAAAAATCTTGTGGCTTATCCTCTTTCTCATCAAAAGGGGAATTTATGGTGATTTCCTTCTCATCTGTACTTATGGAATCCTCTTGACTAGCCATAAATTGAGCATATTCCTCTACGTACTCAACTGATTCCTTCAAAACATATTCTTCTCTGAAAAGGGATGAAGAAGGCTATGATGGAAAACAAGGAGCTTCTTGAGTAAGGGTGGAAGGGACTTGAGGAGATAGTGAGAGTTTAGGGTCCTCTTGACCTGCTGCTATTATAGACTCTACATTATCAGGGAATTGGCCTTGACAGATTTGATTTGGCTCATGAATAGGGGTGGCATATGTTTGATATGGTATTTGTGGTGGTGGATATGAAGTCTGGTAGACTTGGTAAGGCTGGTTCTCATGAACGCTTAACCTTTCTTCTAGAAATGTAATCAATCCACACACATCCAACATTTCATAAGTAAGCTCTTGCCAATTTTCCCTTTCAATGGGATCCCACTCACTTTTGATTAGGTATATTGCTTCCCTCACTTGATAGATGACATGATAGGGAATTTCTTGGCCATATCCCCTCCTATTGTCAAGCTCTAACACATATTTTTTAAATCCCAGCAATGCTTTCTTGAAGGTGAAAATGAGATTAGGATGGGCATAAAACTAGTATAGCTCATGACCATGTGCATCCTCATTACTTGACATAATTCTAAGAGAATTTTATCCTTGATTAAACATATTTGAAGGATAATAAGACTCATAGCTATGAGTAACAGAAGTATTCACACCAAAAGGAATTTCTTGATGATATTTGCCTGATCAATTGATGACCTAGAGTCATTGTTGGTGTTGCTGAAAAACCTCCAAAGGCTATTTTGCTGAAGAATACACCAAAATTTATTCAACTCCTTGAAAAGATAGGTCCCATCAGGTGTGCCAAAAACTATTGATGGCATAAAATTGTGCTAGATCTTAACAAATCGATAATGGGAAGTTTCAAGTTGTGGGACAATGCGGCTTGAAACAACCTCCAGGTTTAAAGAAGCTGGTCTCTTCTATTTTATAGGTGTTGGGGAAAAGGGATAGGAGACTAAACAAAAATGCAAAATGTAGGAATTAAAACCTAACTATGGTGATGCACCTGAGTGTAATCCTAATCCTAACCTAAGCACAGAGTGACTATTATATAATTCAATTACATATAAGAGCAGACAAGTGCATGATCAATGTAAAAGGTCAAAATAATAGAAACAAAGGCTCACAACAGGGAATTCTTTAGCTGAGACATAGAGAATGTCAACAAAGACATAGTGTTCAATCTTCCTAACAGAGTCTTTCAATCACATAAGAGGCACAAAATTCACGTACAATTATGTAAACCTTCTAATTCAAGAAAATGAGAGAAAAGCAAATGACATTCTAAATCACAACTACAAAAAATCTATAGCATAAACTACTTTGCCAATGACACAGACAACACCAATGATGGCATGGATCTCAAATTTCCTTAATTCTTCAGTCACATAAAGGGCACATAAACATGCACGGTTATAGCAACATTACAATTCAAGAAAATTGAGACAAGAGTAAATGATGTTCCTAGTCAAGAACTTTAGCTAGTCTAATATTATAGAAAATTCCCCCCCTTTTTTTAGATTTTACAATCCTACTTATATATCCTTGGATATCTACTTTGATCATTATCTTTTTCGTGCAATTCCACTCCATCCTTCACTCACAAGGGACAAAATAGATGGCACATTCAATGTCTTGGATGCATTCTAGTCTTATCGGGAACTGCTCTGACTGTGGCATGACAATCCATGTCTAGTACCTCTCTTTATGCCTAAAATTCCTCATTCCATCACCTCTTTGGCTGCTCAACTGTCTACTCTACCTCTGCTATTAGGGGACAAATAGATGGTGCCTTCAATGCTCACAAGCCCCAAAAATATACCTGATGCACTATCCTACCTACCAAGAATAACTCTCACTGAATTTCTCTCTATCTTGTTGTAACAGGTAGATGGGCACTCTATTCTGTTGAAATGGAAGAGGACACTTAGCCAATTTATGAAAACTCTCTCCTTTTGTCTAGGAGGCACTGGAGGATGACACTTGGCTATTTCTACTTTCTCTACATTCTACTTAGGAATGCTCTACCTTTAACACCTGTCACAATATGCTTCCTTGATACTTTGTAGTTTTATCAAAACAAAACTCATTGCATTCCTTACTTGGGCAACCTCTAAGAAAGGATGGATACACATGGTAGTATTTACTCGTTGACACTCAGCACTTCCATAGTCCTTTGGAATATCATCTGGGTCCCACCACCATCTTTATTTGGTAATTGGGCTCATGATGGTTTCTTGGAGGGTGACACGTGGTGACCTCCACTAATCCTGGGAAGATACGTGGTATCTTCTACTTCTCCTTCTAGGGGGATGTGGTGCCTTCCATTTTCTTTGGAGATGGAGTAGAGAGGGATCCAGAAGGTGACACTTGGCAGCCTCCATTGTACTTCAACACTAAGCAAAATGAAATGATGCTCCTATGCATTGAATGAAAGCATTGGACAAAAATCTCTTGGATTCTAACATGTGGTGGCTTCTGTTGCTTCTTCAAAAAGGTAATTTAGGGCCTTTGTAACTGCCACTTGGCGCTTTCTGCTACTTTAAAGCTTGGCTCATTGAAAGTCTTTATCAAAAGGTGGAATGAAATATGGGTGCCTCTATGATACATGGATGCTGACACATGGTGCATTCTACTTAACTACTATTGGGTATGTGGCATGATCCATGGTTCTCTAGAAAGCTACAATAGGGTCCTCAAAAGTTATTAATTGGCTGGCTATGTCCTCAAAAAATGACACTTGGCAGCTTCTGATTGAATCCAATACTTAGGCCAAAATTGAAATGAAAGGAATCAAAGGGAAAAAAGGAATCATGCTCTGAGGATGACACTTGGTAGCTTTCACTACATTTTGACTCTTAGGCAAAATGAACCCTTCTGCTCCAAAATTTTGTTGCTTCACTCAAAGTGTGCAATAACCAAAATTGTAGTGCTCGAATCAAAAATCAATTAAATACAATGTAGAGTAAGAAATTACTCTACAGTATCAACTCCACTAACACCCCTAAAATCACACCAAGGAATCTCCCTCCCAAAAAATTTGGTAGTGCATAACAGGTAACTACCAGTTATAGCATCATCAATAAATGCCTATCTCTAGGAACCCTCTGATATAGAGGCCTGATGTTAAAGCCTCCTAAGTGAAACTATGCATCAACTCCATCATATTTGTATAAGATCTCCATACACTCATCGATCTCCTCCCCCTCTATGTGATAGATAGGATCTCCACAAATAAGTAGGCATGTAATCTGATGGACATCTTATAATAGGATGCTCATCTCCCCTATCGATAACTAGAAAGTGTTAGTCATCAGTTCCCATCTCTTGATGAGGATGACTATCATAGTGGAATCCCTAGGAAGGTGTTATTAGTGGTGCATCATTCCAAATCCTACTGCCTCCATGTGATTCCAGTCCTCCACTGACATAACATCCCTCACCTTAGAAAAAATCTTAGTGACTTGATCTTGTAATTGGATCTACTCCCATGCCTGTAATGACACATATATCATGAATCAAATAAATAAATAACCTATCTTGACCATTACCTATATATGCAAAAAATGTTTTACACATTGAACCTCTTCTCTCTTATTCCATCTATACCTATTACTTATCCTTATATGCATTTCCACCAAGTTTACCATATGCAACTTCACTATTCCTATTTCTATTACCTCTTCCTTAAACTATCCCATCTCTAATCCACTCCTACCCTCCTATCTTATCCTACACCAAACCATCCCCTCAACTCTTTTATCCCACACTAAATCCCCCCACTTGTTTTTTCCCATCCCAACTCCTATTCTCCTAACCCACCTCATTAACCATTACTAGTTCTCCTTGATGGTCGATGATCACCTTGAGCCCTTTTTCCCTTAGGGTTAATCATCACTAGTTGAGGTTAACCATCAATGGTCACTACTAGGTGATTGTAGGTGGTGATATTTAACCACCCGAACTCTTCTTATAACCCTACACTCCCTCTCTTCCACTAAAACCCTTCTATAACCAACACTTACACACTTAAACACTTTTCACATACATCTACAACCAACCTATTTCCTTTTATAAGCACGCTATACAAATCCCAAAACCCTAACACCCAATTTTGTCTCCCCTAAATTTCTTCAAATACCTTCCATTTTTTCCCATGAAATTCACTAATTATGCTTTATTTTTCAGTTTACAACATGACCTACCTCATTTCATGATCGATGGCATTGCCTCAATCTGTGCCCCACCACTTATCCCAGAGCACCTCTTATGTCCATCTTTCCCCCACCATTCCTCCTACATGCCAATCTCCTCTTGAAAAATCATAATTACTCCTAAACACTCATTGATAATTTTCATACAAACACCAGACAAACATAGCACAAGTTTCTAAATTATAAATGCAACCCAAATGGGCCTAATTGACCTTTTTGTCCACATAATTAGGGGTTTTCCCCAACCATCAATGTTTACCTAATTATGGATGGTTGACCCTAAACATCATCGATTGAAACCACTTCCATCACCAACCTCAACCATCGATGGTTCCCACCTACCTCGATGTTGGTGCCATTTACCTTCACCTAGCTTGATGTTGGTGCCCACCTCTTTATACACCTTATGCCAACCTTGCTTTGGTCATAATGACTACCTCAACCAAATTTTCCATGATGGACCTTTTTCATAATGTACCACCTCATGCATGACCTAACCATTTACATTTTTCTTGGGTGCACTTCCTACCCTAGATACTCAAGCTAACACTGACCCTTTCTAGGACAACTAACAAGTGTGACCCAATCATCTGTACCCAACACTAAGGACTAGTTACCTTCTCACTTATCTTAATACCTGACCTTATTATTACCAACATAACATTGATAGCCTTTGCATGATTTTGATCTTGCACTTAGTTGCACTCTACACATAGTGGCATCAACAACCTTGTGACCTCTATTTTACCTTTTATCAACCCATGACGTAATTTTGATGTTACCTCATTAACTCCTAGTTTGAGAGGGAATACCCTCTTCTCATACTTAGGTAAATCAAACCTTGACCTAAAAATAGCTTTTTTTTGTTTTATGGCTTATTAGCCTAAAGCCACACAACAAAAAGGGGGAAAATGTAAACACTCAAAAATGTCCCCTATAGTTTTCAATTTCACTATACCTTAGACCTATTCTTGACCTTATTTACTTAATCACCTAGTTATCTCACCCTTAGAAACACCCTTTACACCTAGCCACCCTTTTGGCAAACATTTCAAAAACATCCTCTCCTTTAACCCATTTAACCCTTTTACACGTAGGGGTCAACCATCAATGGTTGACTAACCATCAATGGTTACACTTAACCATCGACAGTTACCCTTAACCATCGATGGTTGGGTCCTCACTCCTAAAAAAATAAAATCACATCTAACTATGGGTGAGCTTGAAAGGGTAAAATAAAAACTTTCCCATGCACACCTCACAACTTTTTTGCCCTTCAAATTAGCATCTTCATCTCCTCCCAACTTAGTAACTTTCTCTCAATCTTCCCTCTCCTTACTTAGAAACTTTATGTTATAAATAAAAGGCTCTTAGAGGAATTGAGAATCCAAAATATTTTCATCTAGGCTCTCTTTTTTCTTTATGCAGGTACTTAGCATCTTGAAGATCTGTTTGCATAACTTTTGAAGGTTCAAGCATTGTTATGTTGTCTAACTCTCTTTAAGTACTCAAATATCATTCACTTGAAATCACTTAGGTATATTTCTTTTATTTTTAGTGTTTTCCTTTCCTTATCGGGTTTTTTATTTCATTATGCTCACCTACACACCACCCTTCATCTAAAAATCCACACTCTAACTCCTACCCCTCAACCATTCCATTTTCACCTCCATCTCAAAAATCACCAAATTTTATAGGCAACCATTTCTAGTTATCAATGACCATCATTGGTTACCCAAACCATCATCGATTACCTAATCATCAACAGTTATACCCAACTATCACTAGTCACCCTAAATGTTGATGGTCATTGTCAAGGAAAATAATAGATTGTTATTTTCTCTCATTTTACCTAATAAAATCCCTATTTATATTCTTGGTCTACCTACATACCCTACCTAGACCTTCTAAACCTAATCTTGGTGTATTTGTACATGGTGCTGACCCACCATTGCAACATTTTCTATCAAATAAGTATATCATTTATTTCTTTCTATATGCATTTATGTTCATATCAATTTATTATCTTCCAATTTTATTTTTAGAACATTTATATCATTAGGGGAGTGGATTAATATCCATCCAAGGGAGATTTCACTTCTTGGATCTAGTACTGCTAGGTAGTCCACCTTTCATACATGTCTAACAAATGAGTTTGTTTAGTGCGGTCTTATTACAGGTAGTCCTTCTTTGCTAGAAAGGAGTTCTCACTTCATTTGGTCATCAACACATCCATTTTATTAGGTACACACCATAATACTAAATTTATTTTATCTAATTTCAAAACTAAGAAATGAAGGAAATAAATTGAAACATTATTTTGTCAACATGTTTAGACATATCTTTCCATTATTTCATGATACTTTATTTTGACCTAGATAAGGTAGCTTCATCTCCTATTATGGGAGGTGAGGGGATGTTTAATTTGAATAAAATTTTTATAAGGTAGTTTTGATGATATGGAGAAGTCTACATGAGTTTAAGAAGAGGAATTTGATATGGGAGATTAGTAAGCTCCAAGATAGGGTTCCATTCATCATAACACATGGGTGGACTACTAGATAGAGGTGTATAATGTTATATGAGCTCCTATGAAGGAGGATTATAAGTGCATGTAAAATTAAGTTGATAAGATGTGTTTGGTTTAGTTTGGGGACAAATCAGTTAATTATATTTAGAGGATGGGGTAGTTGATTTAGGTTTGTCTAGTGATTGATTTGAATAAGTGTTATTAGAAGATTGATGAGTTTTGTCGATGGGTATAAAGGCTAGGGAGTTTATGGAAATAGTATGAGATGTGTTATCTAATAGAGGTGTTGGAATTGGTTATTAAAAAGAGATAAGGAAGGTCATCTTGCCCCAACTCTATTAGGTGATTTGGGGAAGAATCATGGATAACACAGAAAGTTTGAGATGATGGGTGTAGTTGTGTAGGATTAGAATAAATTAAATCAACTACCCTTCATAAATTAGTCATATTTACCACATTTTCTTTGGTATTTTGGTTTATAAGGCTTTTAGCATTGTTGGTGGAAGGAGTAGGTTTGTCATTATTGTCTTGATGATTATGAAGAGGGTCTTTATATATGGTCAGATGAGCATTAGCCTAATTCAAAGCTTGATTTTGACTTTATATTTTGTGAGATTTAAAGGTGATGTCATAAGCTTGTTGGAATTTACAAATGAGGGAATCATGATCAAAATTTGGACCAAGGAGGAAATCCATAGCTAAATTATGTAATTACCTACAAGTCTCATGAGAGTGACCCTAACTAGCATGAAACAAACAAAATTTATTTGGATCATACCATGATTTCATAGGGTGAGTGGGGTCAAACTCTCATGGAAGAGGCCTTGGTAGACACTTTTGGATTTCTACTAAGGATAATGCCTTATGAACATTAAAGTTATTTATTTGAGAAAATTGAGGATTAGGGGTATGGTTTAAAGTAGAAGCTTCCTCCAGAATAGGGTTAGCACCAATAACTTGAATATTGTGAATGGTATCATAGGAATCAGTGACACCATCATTGGTAGTGTGATGATTTTTATTTTTGATGAGCATGTGAGTTCCCATAGGAGTTTGGGATGGCTCAAAATAATGCATGATAAAATATTGATGCTTGACTTGGTCAAGGGTATCTTCTAAATTTTATGGATAGATATTCTTAACCTGATATTTCAACTTAGGATAAATAATGTTATTGAATATATGAAAGAGGTTATCTTCCACCATGTTATGTTCACTCTTATTAGATAAGTTTTTACAAATTTTGATTAAATCTTGGGTTTTTTTAGTTTCAAGTTGCTTATAATTGATAAAATGAGCCAAGGTATTCTCAGGGAGGTCACTATTTTAAAACTCTTGTACTAGAGTATTTACTATATCTTCAAAACTAGTGATAGAATGGGACTTGATTTGACTATACCAATCTAAACAATCTCTGAATATGATTTTTTCTAAGATATTGATAATGTCAAAAGTGTTTAATTTAACCTAATATTTCTAGATACTACCAAAAAAAATTAAATGTAAGGTAGGATCAATTGACTTGTTGTAACTAATGGTAGTTATGATACCTCATATATCTATGTTGCTAATTTGAGGCATAAGAGTTTCATTTTGAAGATGTTTAATCCTTTTATTAACAAGGGGTGGTTTGAGGAATGAGGTTGGCATTGGAATCCCTAAGGGGGTGTGGGGGAATTTTGATTTTGCACTCCCCATAAAACTTGTTGAGAAGGTAAATAAGGTGATTCTGCATTTGCATAATTTATTTGTCATTATTATCTTAAAAAGTGTTCATTTGATTAAGAGTTTGTAATAAGAGTTGATGGGTTTGAGTCATAATTTTAACTAGTTTGCATAGCATGTGAAGCATTAACATTGGTATTAGTGGCTTAGGTAGCACTATTAGTGGTGGCATGCAAGACACTCATGACTTGAGAGGCAACGGTAAAAATGGAGGCACTAGTGGAATGATTGAAGAGGGTGGATCTTAGAAAAGTCCCACTAGATGTTAAACGTAACATGTTAGTAGAGATACTTGGCATGAAAGCTGAAGAAATAAAATAAAAATAATTCATAGTGTTAGGAGTCAAAATAGAAGGGAGAGGTTTAGAAGCAAAAAAGGTATCACCCCCAAATCCATGAAATAATGTGGGAGAAGGTGAGTGAGGTTATTATTCTTGACCATTCATTAGAATGTTATAAATATTTAAAGGGTATTTTCCCCTATGTTGAGGAAAATCATTAATGAATAAAAGAATTTCCAAAGTATACTCTAATTCAAGATGATCTTATAATGATAAAAGAGGGTGATGAACTGAAGATGAATGAGGAGAAATCCATAATTTTTAGTGTGATTGACCACATGCACATTTCTCTCATCTAAAGTGGAATCCACAAGTTGTTTATGGGGAAACCTATTAGGATTGGTAAATATCATCATATCTATTGATTTCAACTCTGTGTTGTCCTCTTACAATAAGTTTATGATGAAACAAGGAAGCTAAAAGGAAATGATGATGTAAAGACAAATTCAAAAAATAGGATACAGAGTTGAAATGGTAAATTTTGTTTTGTAACCTAGGGAAGAGAACATAAATATAAGGATATATATTCATTCAAGTCAATTTTTTGTTGCAAATAGGAAGGCTAAAAAATATTTTAAAAATACACAGTTATGCAGGTCAATTGTGTATTATTGAATAGATAACTAAATAGGAGGATATGAATACATAGTCATGTAGGTTGACTATGTATTTTTGGTAAGAAGGTGGAACAATCTATAATAGACTATATCGACCAAGATGATACTATTCTAAAATAGGGTAAATTTTTTTAATATAATTTAAATCAATAATGGAAGTAAACACATAAATAATTGGACCAATGTGACTGATCCAATTGGAGTACATATGACAAACCTTACATCAATGTTAACCAATGCAAGTTTTGAAATGTAACACTAAATGATCAAAGGGAAAACAAAAACTAAAAATTAAATGCTAATTAATTGGTCACCCCAAGTGTTATTATATTATAATAAAGTTTGATTTTAATATGATAGGAAAGTTGGATGAAATAGGGAACTGGAAATCAATCTAATATTGGTTTCAGAATGTTTGAGATAAAAGGGATTTGTATTGCCAATGGTATTGGCTTAGTATTGGAGCCTACCCCCTCACTTCATAATCCCATAGTGATAAGGGTGTTGGGTTATTGGCCAATATATACCATTAACCATGTATTTATACTTAGCCATAAAACCAAGTCATCTTCCCCCTTCGTGATAAAATCTAAGTAGGTAGACTTTGAAAAGATAAATGTTTAATGATTTTTGAATGTACATTGGTTTGGTAGTGTGTGAAAAAGAGTAAAATAGTGTAACTAAAATGGTAATTTTTAAAACCACCTATTTATAATATGTGATTTTCTCTAAGCATACAGCAACTAAAAAGAAAATGTGAATTAATTACTAACAAATAGATGTTAATCATTTATTGAGAATAGTACATAGTTAGTTTAGACAACATTGTATGCAAATAATATATAATAGAGTCGAATCGATCATTATTTTTTTTCAATCAAGGTCTTTCAAAATAAATTTGAGTAGGTTGACTATGTCTCTTAGACATAAGATATACTATAAAGTTGACTAGGTTGACCTAGTTAGATTTAAGGTTGCAATTTTTTAGACTATAAACTTGTAAGAAATAATACTAAAGGAAGAAAAAAATTATAGAGAGAAAAAAATTAATCTTATTGGGCTTGAAGATGATTTATATTGTAAATTTTTATGATATCATGCTTAATTTCTTCTTTCAAATTTTTCCAACTAGGTCAACTGGTTCGACCAAGTTTACAAAACCTTGTATAGAAGAAAAAATAAACAAAAAGAGTCAACCTGTTTAATAATATTTGTAGACCTATATGTTGACATAAGAAAATATTAGTTAGGGTCAACATATTTGACTATGTATGCTAATCTATAATTAAAGAGAAATATTATGTCAAACTACTTGATCCATTAACCTCTAATTAGTGAATATCTGCATAGATAAAACAAAGTAGTTTTGAAGTGATTTTGTGTTAAAATTACACATAGAAATTTAGAACTATACTAAATAATTCAATATATTACTACAAATATATAAAAATATAAATATGAATATGGAATTGATGGAATGAAATAAAACATACAAGTGTTAGATTCATGGCTGGTTCACTAAAATGTATGCAAAAGAAAATGAAACTGATCTATAAATCAGTCCTAGCTCAAAGAAGATAAATCTTAATTTCACTTTTGATTGTTGATACATTAAATCTTCAAGGTCATGACCAATATGGATCCACTATACCTAGCCAAGATATCTCTTACCACAATAATATTACTAGCAAGGTTTCCAAAGCCTCTAGTCAAGCAAAACTATGTAATAACCCTAGTTAGGTCCTATGTTTGCATATTCAAAAAGTAAATTAAAAGTAAATTAAAATATAACCTATTACTCACAAAATATTTTGGTATAAAGTGGGGCCAATAAACACTAAAACTAAACATGCATAAGATATATAAACTCAAAATAATGTATATGAAATCCTAATGCATGGGAGAGACGTACAAATGCAAATCTATCTAATCTTACAAAGGAGGAATAAAAATTCAGAATACTTACCCTTGAATATGAATCCATTGAGCCTAAATCTCTCCCTTGGCCAAGGTGATTCATAAAATGTTATTGTGGTATGTTAGGATGATAAGGATAAATAATCTTTAAGCTACATAATCTATCTATGTATCTAAAAAACTTCTCTACAAGATAAGACTACTATCTTCAAAAAAAGTATGAAACCCTAAGCTATGTTCCTAAAGTATAATGGTGGATAAGAAGATGTGAAATATATCTCTTATTTTTCTCTTTCTTAATAAATGATGAAATTAATGTGTATATATATTTGGATCTAACCCAAAACCTTTCTAAAAGTTTAGCTGATAGGGTTGGCCCAATCGACTCTATATCATTATTGACAAAATCAAATTAGGTCTTAGTCTATGTTGGCTAGGAGTTGACCTAGACCCTAAATGAGTTTTTTCAATTAGATTAAATGGTTGATGGGGCCAACATTATATCATAAACATTAAAAATTACTTTAGTTTAGTAAAGGGCTAATGAAGATTAAAAATGACTAGAGGATGGTGAAAGATAGGAGGAAAATCTTAGGGGAATGTTTTTAAGAGATGGTTGTGTAGATAAAAAGTGGTAGTAAATGTAAAACAATCCTACAAAGCACCAATGGTATACCCACCCCTTTCTCAATTCACCCCTTAAGGTGTATTGAGCTATATGGGTTCCTGAAAGAGAGAAATCATCAATAATTGATAAAGTTTGAAAATATTATGTTTATACAAGTCACACTTGAGGATAAATAAATAGATAGGATAAAATTCATGGTGAAACTATATGGAGTATTTAAATCATGAACACATGAGAGGAGGAAACTTCATAATGTGTAAAAAAATATTCAATGTAATAACACTCTAGGTTATTTAGCCAAATAGATTTAGAAAAACTACATATATAGGTGGAAGATAGACATGATCACCCATCTTAATGAATGTGGGGTTTGTATGTAAAGGTAAATGCAACTGATCCATAAATCAATCCTAGCTCAGAGAATATAAATCCTACTTACAGTTACAATTGTTGATACATTATATATTCAAGGTCATGACCAAGATGGATCCATTAGACCTAGCCAAAGGATATCTTGCCATAAAAATATCACTAGGAAGGGTTCCAAAGCCTCTAGTCAAGAAAAACTATTCAATAACCCTAACTAGGTCTTATGTTTTCATATTCACAAAGTATAATGAAAATTAAAGTAAAGTCTAATATAGTGCTAACCAAAGTTTATTGCAAAAATTGGGGGTAATGAACAATAAATTTAACAATACATAGGAGATATATAGCCACATCAATGTTTATGAAATCCTAATTCATGGGAGATAATTAAAAATGTAAATCTATCTACTCTTACAAAGGAAGAATAAATTTAGGAATAATTACCTTTAAAGATGAACCCACCGAGCCTCAATCTCTCCCTTGGCTAAGGTACTTTGCAAGAGGTGGTTGTGGTATGTAAAGATAATAAGGATAAGTCATCTCTAAGATACATAACCTATCTATGCATCCAAAATACTTATCCACAAGACATGATTCATATCTCCAAAGAAAGTATTGAAACCTTAAGATATGTTCCTCAAGTAGAATGGTGGAAAAGTAGATGCATAATATAATACTTTTCTTAGTCTCTTCCTTAATGAAAATGGAAAAAAGGATGTGTATATATAGTTGAATCTAACCCTAAACCATTTTGAAATTCTAGCTAACAGAGTCATCCCAATCGACTATGTATTATTATTTGGTAAACTTTCAAAATAGAGTCATCCTAAGTCGACAGTGTATTATAGATGGTAAAAGAAGTTTTTGGCTTAAGCAAGGAATAAAAAAAGGTAGTATAAATATAAAATAAACATATAAGTATAATAACTATATGTCATGTCTAAATGCCAACTTATACTTTAAGTTATTTTATATTTATACTTTAAGGATGTTTGAGAGTGGTTTCTGACTTCTAGGATCCATAATGCAATTTATGTATTTTGGAGGTACTATTGGATTTTAGACTTAGCCACATTTTAGGGTATAATATTTTAGATGTAGCCATATTTCAAGATTTTAGGATTTCAAGAAGGCATCATAGGAATAAAATGGATAGACACTATAAGTAATTTGGACAAATGATAGGAATAATACACATCCACAATAATCTTGTGAAGAACCAATGGTCTACCCACCCTTTTCTCAGTGCACCCTTTAAGACGTGCACTTAGAGAGATTGAAACTTGATAGGTTATTATAAGATAGAAAGTGTTATTAAATGGTAAAGTTAATAAAAATATTATGTTTATATAGGTTTATCTTCCCTAATGACCTTTATTAAACACCTAAGTGACACCCAAGCTATCTAACTAGATTGTGTAGGTAAAACAACATAGTAGGAAAAAGCCTACACCAACTCAACCCTCCCCCTCCTCTAATTGCAGCTTAGGTGGGTAGCAGTATTGGGTCATGAAAACAAGGACTAATGAGGTACCCAAATACATAGTAGATAGATAACTAAGAAATCCCCATATAAGATGTTGAAACTACCTATAGTAGAGCTTTCTAAATGTCAAATGTCGATGATTTGATCCTCTACCGAAATATTGAATAAACTCAATCTGCATCAAAAAAAATTCTTACCTTTACAAAAGGAAGAACATGATGTGTGTTTTTAAATTCTATCCATTCCATAATGGAAGATGAAAACATCAATATGAATATCTCTAAGTATGGTCTAAAATTGAATTGTCATATAGGTCTAACAAGATCATGTATAAGAATTGATTGTAATGCCACTAAAGTGAACATGTCATAAGAATGGACTGAAATATTCACTAAAATAATTTCCATGTGAAGTGTAGATCATGGATCGTGAATTGAGTAAGGATAATCTATAAAAAGAGATGAGTCATCGATGTTATCAATAAGTCTACTCACACTATAAATTAAGATGAGATGATATTATAAATAACAAATTTATTATGACTCTAAAAGAGCAAAACTATATATTATAACTAATGTAGATTATTTAAGAGATAACTAAGGCCTAGATGAAAATCATTCACTAGTGGTGGACTGAGAGAAGGAAGAGCATTATCCACCTAGAAATAATCATCACAATAAGTATGAGTAGGAGTAGGAAGTACAATAGTGTCTAAAGATACAATAGGAAGAGGAGGAGGATGGGTGATAAAAATATCAACATGATCTCTGAAAAGAGTGTAAAGAGTAATCCAAATAGTGTAAGGACACTTCGCATTCTCCAGATGATGGTATAGATCCCACAAAACATGCATTAATAAGTGACCATAGACACAATCATAAGAGTTAGCCCAATCATTGTATTTATAAGGGTTAATGGGTAAAAGAATCTATCCATATAAAAAAGGAATGAGGTCATATTCTATGATCAAGCATTCCATGTACATCCACCATGGAGGATAGTTGGTATTTATAAGAAGATACACTAAAGTAAAATCAACTATCCTAATTTGGTATCTCTCAATTGGATATAGGTGAGTTGACATGACCACAAGTAATCAAGCACATTCAATGTGTGTAACAACCTATTTTTTAAAACAACTATGGATTATGCAACGTGGTTCCAAACCTAACAAAAAGGAAACTAATTTTCACAAGCATGATTAGGTCCATAATTATGTTAGACCAAAAAAAGTATTTGACTAAGGTTACATACTCCTAATATACATTGTTAGGAAGTTAATTTAACCAATAAATATGCATATTTGGGTATACCAATTTACTTAACATACACTCGTACACTCAAATCTATATACTTATCTTATTGCCTTCCTAATAAGACATAATACCAACTTTTAGCCTTAACCAAATGCATGTACTTGAAATAATACAATTTACACCTTGTCCATTTAAAATATGGTAATCTAATCTAAAATTAATAGTCATATATCAAGAAGTATCACAACAAGATAATGCATAAATAATTCAATTCATAACATAAGAATTGTCATAATAAGCTGACACATTCAATGATTTGCATAATTACATGAACAACAAGACCTAAGGTTTAGGTTTATTTTCAAAATTAATACAAGGAAATTTGTTTTGACACATTTCCATAATTACATGTTGTGAGAAGGATATTTCCACAAATTCTTGATACCTACCTACGTCATCATGATTCAAGCTAGGATAATAACCCTCATGGATTTTATATTAATAAATTTCAACAGATTTAAAAATATAATATGAATTAAATAAATATACATTATTGATTATTATTATTGATGAGCATTACCATAAAAGTGGTTGTAATGTCAAATGGAATCCCATCTAATTATACATAACATAACTAGTTAGAATTAAAAACAATCTACTAAGTGTACTAGCTTGACGATCCCTTAATTTCATATAGAAATAACTTACTATATGTAAAGCATCCCATTCATATGGTCTAATTGTACAACATCAAGATAAATAATGAATGATTATCAATAATTCATTTAAGAATTAAACAATATATTGATGCTTTAATAAACATGTTTACACTTGCATAAAGATAGCTTAATAAATTTCATGAAGACTTACATTTCCTGAGCCTTGTTACACAAACCAAAAATCATACTTATATTTACTTAATGAAATTTTCTTTTTAAATTATGAATGACTAAGCCATAATACTCTTCCTTATTTACTTGAGTTTCACAACTAGGAATCACCTGATATTTTTTTCTCTTAGTAATTTATGATTTTTTTTTTAAATGTCCACTAACTTATTACAATATTTGAATAGAAAAATAAACATGTATATTTTTTATATAAATTCAATAATAATATTATTCTTAGGGATCAATTTTAATACATGTGAGTCTGCATATGTAATGAAACAAAATAATAAGATAAATTATCATTATATAAAAATATTAATAAAACTTGTTATATCTAACATACACATTGTATTTTATTCTTCAACATGATATATATAAATCTATATACCAAAAATAAAATTATGTAATGGTTCTACAAACTTTTCCTTAAACTCTTATACATAGTCAAGAGTGAGTACGGACTTCATTTCATTTCATTATGAATTAAAATACCAATGTAAAGAGAACATCATGTATATTATTTATATAAGTTAAATTGAATAATTAGAACTCTCTAAGTTAATACAAATACAATAATCATCCAAAGTACCTTATCATTCAATTTGATTAGTTTTTCATCCATTGAAGTATCATAACAAATGAATAACAGTAAAAAATAATCAACTAAATAAAATTGATTAAACTAATACTCTTGACAATAAAAAATACCAAAATTATCCTCAAATCATTAAATAACAAATTTTTGGTGCATATTCCATCCAATATCTAGATAAAGAGAGAGATTGGATGGCACATACCCCCAACCTTGGAGAAAAGGTGAGTTACCACATGGAAGTTGAGATTAACTATATTATGAAACCCAATGATCATACTAATAACTTGGTAATCATATATGATAAAATAAATTATAACCTAAAAAATTGGTGATATTAATTTATTTAATAACCTAAACCATACCAAAAAGTGAACAAACTAATGTGGTAGTTTGGTTCAATATAGCCCATAAAAGTTTGTCCTAGGTATCAGTGCATAAAAGTCCATGATATGGTAATAGTCTATAGAAGTGTTTTGAAATCTGAAATTGATTTGGATTTATAAATATTAGGCAGACATTTCATAGCATATGCACCTTAGATATGTCTCGTGCTAAAACTATGTACAATAATGGTACCAATGTACAAAATTCTACCACAACTATGAATATGAATTTATATATTAGTGTGATTTGAATAATTCAAAAAAATTGTAATTCTGGTGAACATGATTTCAAATAATTCCCCCACTATATATGGATAATATGGAAACTAAAATAATTACTAATGTGGAGAACATTTTATTGAAACATGCCTCCATTATAATCTAGAGATGTTAAATATTGAATAAGTGTGGAGAACATGCTTCCAAAGCATGCTCCCAGTGGATATAAAAATGTAAATGTGTGGAATCCATGCCTATATTACATTCCTATAATAAATATAAAAATTGATGTAAGTACCAAATATTTAGTAAGTGCGGAAAACATGCTTCTAAAACATGTCCCCACTAAATCTTAAAACTATGTCAAGTGTGGAGAACATGTTTCTGAAACATGCTGCCACTAATATGCCTCCTATTTGAGGTTAGGGAATAATAAAAAATATTATTTTTCTCACCTCAAAAAATATAATACAATAGTATAATATATGAATTTAACCATGTAGAATATAGAAGGAACATGTCTATGTAAATGTAACGCTGAAGTGCATAAAATATGTAAGATAATGATCATGGAAACATATAGATAGTAATAGTATAAACTAAAAAAAAATCACACACATAATAACACTCAAAATCAATCCAACATATAATGTTTGAAAGAGACTTTGAATAAGAGGAATGTTAAAATGATGTACACTCATAGGGACATGACTTAGTCAAATATCCATAAAAGCTAAAATGAATATTCAAATGTCCATATAAAAATAAATGAAATGTTAAAATGTCAAATAAAGTGAATAAATGTATAGGGGATGAAAAAAATTATCATATTCAAATGCTCGAATGAGAAAGATAATAGCAAGGAAAGAGACTTAAGGAAGTGTATACATGACAACGATGAATCCTGCATTGCACTTTTAGAAATACATGACAATGAGTGTGGTGGGAATTTTAGTAGACATGCCATGTCTAAAAAATTATTAATCTAAGGCTATTATTATCCTACCATGAAACAAGAATGTATTTAACATGTTAAACTATGTTTACAATGCCAAAAATATAACAATTTTAATCATGGGCCATCACATTAGTTACAATCAATTGTTTCACCATGGCATTTTTCCTTATGGGATTTTCTAATTGGAAAGGTAAATATAGTATTTGTTGGTTGACATAAATTAATCATCATAGATAAAAATATATATTTTTAAAAATGGGTGGAAGTAATTCCACTTGAATTTACCATAGGGGATGGCATATATGGATTTATGATAAATATTATTTCCCATTTTGACATACCTCCAAATATTATATATGATAGTATACGATAATTTAAGAACAACTTGTCTACACCTTATTACCCATAGGGAAATGGCCAAGTAGAGGCAACCAATATAAAAATTGTCAAAATACTTTGTAAAATAGTTGAATGATAAAACATTGGTTAGCTCTAGAAGATGGTATATACTTTATGGATAAACCAAATCAATGTCTGCACACATGATTAGGGTAAACTTTACTCTTTTATCTATGATATAGAGAAAATTTTACTACATTTGAATACATAATTTCTATTAATAACATAATAAAGTTCCTCATGTTGTAATTTATATTTATCATTTCATACAAAATGGCCTAGTATATAGCATCGATACAGAAAATTATCAATCACATTTTACTATGCAACATTTATATTATTGTGAGTAATAGTAACAAAACCCAAGGTATTTATTTTATTATAATAAAAGGAAGGATATCATAAATTTCTTATGGTAAAGTCTATGTGATCATCATTAATATCAAAAACCATCATGGATGTTGCACTTGACATGGAATCTACATGGTGGTTATCTTTATGTGGAATAATATCAATAGAAAATATATCAAACCATTTGTTTATATGTCTGAAGATGTTCTTCTTTGGTTTGTTAATGATAGGTAAATTGATTAAAAACCAATTGGGAATCACCAAAAAATTATGTCTCTTATATGAATCTTGTACGTTATGAATAATGTGATAAACAACACCTCATATTGAGCTATATTGTTGGTGAAATAAAAGGATAATTTTTAATAAAAAGAGATGTATTCACCCTCTTAGGTAAAAAATATAATACCAATGCTCACCCCTGCTATACATTTTGATACGTCAAAGAACATAATCCATGGATGAGAAGATATATTATATGCCTCAAACTCATCTTTAAAATATTTAGTGAGTGGAAAATAATCTGGTAAGGGAACCACATCCAATTAGTTAACTAAGACTTGACCTTGTATTGACTATTTGGATACAAATTTGATATCAAATTCTATATGATGCATCACCCATTTTATGATACAACTGATTAGGTACATTGTATTCATAAGGAACCTTAAAGGATCTTCTTTAATAGTAACATGAACCTCATTGTTGAGAAAATAACGGTGTAGCTTTTGAGTAGGAAAAACTAAGGATAAACATATTTTTCCATTTTTCTATATTTACATTTATAATTGACTAGCTAGAGACTAATAGAATAGATCACATGCTCTTTACGATTATCATCAAATTGTGCTAAGAGGGCCCGAAGGGCCTCATGGGTGGATAATATGTAAATAATTAGTGGTATATCTAGAATATAAGGCATAAGTAATGGTGGGTTTGATAAATATGTTTTTATTTTATCAAAAATTCTTTGACACATATCATTCGAGATTATTTTTGTCTCCTTTTTTATCAAATGCATGAAAATAATTATTTTATTAGCCATGTAAGCAATGAAATGTTGAATAGCCTAAATTTGGCCATGTAAACATTGCAACTATTTTAGATTGGATGGCAGTGGCATTTATATAATGGATTTTACCTTTTTTGGATCAACACTTAATGTCACACTGAGAAATAACGTATCCTAGGATCTTTCGAAGATACCCTAAAGACACATTTTATTGAATTTAATTAAACATTAAACTTTTTCATGTGCTCTAATATTTTTCATAAATCAATAACAAGGTCTTGGTATTATTTTTATTTTTCGAGTAGATCATCAACATGATCCTATATAATTTTGTGTATAAAATAATGGAATATATGATTCATGACCTTTTTCCTATATTTTTTAATCCAAAAGACACGATTGTATAACAAAGTGTACCCTAAGGAGTGGTAAATGTAGTCTTTTATTGATTTTTAGGGTTAATTTTTATTTGGTTATATCCCATGAATCCATAAATAAAATAAAATTTCTCATATCTAATTATATCATATAAAATCATGTCGATAGTAGGTAATAGAAAATCAACTTTAGGGCAATCCTTGTTTTAATCATAATAATTAGTGCAACATAAAAATTCACCATTGGGTTTATTAATATGGTTAATGTGAGAAACCTAATTAGAATGTGCAATGGATCTTATAAATCTGACATCTATGAAATTTTTAATTTCATCATTTACCAATAACACCTTTTTAGAATGCATTTTTTATTTTTTTGCTTTATAGGTTTAGCATTTGGAAGCAATAATATGTTATGCATTACAATAAATGGATCAATTTTAGGCATATCTAAATAATCCAAAGTAAATAGTTTAGTAAAATCATAGAGGACCTATTGATAGGTTTTTATATCATCTTACATCATTATTATAAGTAAAATTAGTCAAGGTTCTTTATTTGTTCCAAACTTAAATTTGATAGTTTATCTTTTTAACAAAATAGATCTTTTTATGATAAAAGGTGTGGTAGTAATAGTGTTTGACTCATCATGTTGGAATTTAGTATCATCACTCTCACCAAAGTATGAACTAAGGTTGAATGAGAAAACATATTTTTATGATAAAAGGAAGAGAGATCCTCATATGCCCCCAAGTACTCTAGTAATTAATCATCATTGGATAACTCATAAATTGTTAAAATGTTTTGGGAGGCACCCTCATCGATTACATGATGGTTGACCAATTTGATCTTAGGTGGTAAAGATATGCATAGATTCCATTTTTGCCTTTTCAAAATAAGTTATACTATGAGATATATGCTTGTGTCTTTTATTTTTTTATAAAAATCCCAAACCTTGCCAATTTGTATTATTTGAATGAATAATGGACTAAGCTATGCACTGCTCATTTTTTCCCAACCCTTATCCCTTGTATGCATATTTTAGTAAATATAGAGAACCAAAATTAGGATTAAAGGATTGTGGTGTAGTAGTATTGGGTTGTTAAACCATTTGACAATATTTGAATGGATTAGTATCCATTAGGCATGTGTAAATAGATATATGATGATTAAATTTTAATCATGCATACAACATACAGGGAACTACATAAATCTCATGTATCTAAGTTTGTACCAAGAGAATGTTATATTTTGAATTGTTTGGCGTAACTTGGAATAAAGTGGGTAATATATGAGTAAAAAAAGTGATATTTAATGTTATTCATCCCAATACTCATCATAGAATATTATTAGTTCCCTTGATCCTCATATTAAATGGTTATAAATATTAATGTCAAGTGCCAATTAAGGAGAGAAAGGATATGTTCTAAATGTTGAGACTTGAACCATTATCCCAAAAAACTAATTTTACCATTTTATTTAAAATGCACACATGGATGTAGAGTGGAAAATAAATGTTTATAAGATTTTGTGGTAGTAAATCCTATTTTGTGAAGGATATATTATGCTTGGTCCATTTGATTGAATTTAACATAGAATCCACATATGGTGGTTTGACATTATAAGGGAGTGTAGTCATATGCAATGCATCCAAAATGGCATCTTTATAATGGGATGAATGGTGTATAATTGAGAGCAATACCAAAAGTCTATGTTTTACAAGTGTATAATACTTAGGTGTTATATAATTCATAAATAGTGTCTATAAGCTATAGGGGCAAATCCCAACATAACATTCATAGAAAAATATAATCCATGCCTAGGAGGAACTCTAGGTAAATTTTCATAAAAACAATAAAAAATCAGTCAAAAAAGGTAAATTCTAATAAATATTTTCCTTATCCAAGGATGTTTCTTACATTTTAATGACATAAATCGTATGGCCTTTATGCATAACCCTTTTCATCTAGATGGCTAAAAGTACCTTTCACACTTTAAGTTTATCAACACCTTGGATTTTAATAATTTTTCCCAAGTCATCACATAATTATTCCACTTTATTACTGAAATTCAATGTGGCTTTATGTTGTTTCATCCAATCCATTCCCAAAATAACATTATAATATCCCAAATCTACTAAAAAAATTTTACTCTAGTTGAGAAAACTCCTAAGTTAAGCTCTATTTATTTGAAGCATTTCTAAATCGGCACCCTTTTACCTATACCAAATTCATCCTCCCATATTTATCTTCAACTAATATGATTAATTTTTCATTTATTAAGATCAAGAGAGACAAATCTATCAGTTGCATTACAATTAATCAAAACTTAAACTATAAAATTAGATAGATTACCTCTAATTTCAATAGGGGTGACCTAAAATTCAGTATTCCAATTATCCATAGCCACATACACCCTAATATTATATGATTACCCTTTTTTTAACATAGGATATTCATTATGGTAGTGTTTATATCCATATTCCCAACATACTATTGTTATATGAGGTGCTAAAGGTATAATGTTTTTCCTTATGGTTGGTAAATTTTGATTTCTCTAAGACTGATTTTTCTTGAGAGTCCTAGTTTTGGAAGAATTTTAAAACATTAATTTTTTTATTCTATCCTTGAAACTTATTAAAACTACTACTTCTCATAGTAAATCTATAGTTTAGATAATATTTCTTAAAATTCTTGAGTGAAGGATAAATATTTGTAGCTTTAGACTGTTAACTATTAAGTTTTAAATATTGTCTCACTTTCTACCAAGACCTTTATTTCTCTTCCTCCCTATAAGCAGATTAAATGGCCAACAATCAATGTTTTTAGATTGATCATATTGACATCATGCATTAATATTTCCCTCAATCCAAATTTAAACTTTATTACCTTAGTTTCCTCATCATGCATATAGTTCACATGACACATCAAATTCAAGAACTTATTCTCATATTATGTCACAAAAATGTTTTCTTGTTTTAATAACTAAAAACTATTACCTTTTACTCTTTAAAATTGGAAATAAAATAATTTTTTTGAAATTACTTATCAAAAATAGGCCATGTAAGTGTCAAAGGATTATAACCCTCTAAATCATAGAGACACATCTAACATAGAGTTGTAGTTCTAACTAGATGATAATCAGCTACCTTAGCATTCACATTTGAGAGCATGTTATTTATATTGAAGTAATACTTAAAGTTATCTAGCCATGTATCAACGACATCACCAGATTCTTCACCTAAGAACATAGGAGGTGTGAAATTTTAAGTTCTTTAATGATTAGGTCCACCATTGTTAAATGCATCTCTTGTATTACTTGCTCTCAAAATTTCTATTCATTTATTAAGGGCAATTATTACTATGGAACACCCTTAAAATTATTCAACATATGTTCCTAGGATTCCAACTTACTTTTCAAAGAATTCAGAGTATTTAGTATCCCTTTGAGGAATTCTACTTGATTAGAATTTGGGTTTCCTCTAGGAGTATTAAAAAAAAATTTCACCTATATTTTTATCAACATTATTAACATGAAATTCTTCTATTGGAAATATTGTCATTGATGTCAAAGGTATAGCATTGGCAATAAAGACCCCATTGCATTTAATGGTGTTTTTAAGATTCATATCTTGGCTAATGTGTGTTAATATTTATTTAATATTAACTAATATATTTTTGGTTTCATATAAGTCAAAAGAGGGACCATGTAGAAGTCAAAGAGTCACAAGGTAAAGATAAAAGAAGAATGGGATGCATTGTCTCATGAAGAGTCATCTTGAGGAATTCTAAGAGTCACCATGTGAATAAAAAAGAGGGTATGGCACATTTTTCATGAAGGGACACTTTGAGGAGTATGAAAATTCACCAAGATAAAGACAAAAGAGGAAATAATGCATTTTCTTATGAAGGGTCACCATGTGACTTTTCAAATGCACGGATACAAAGGGTTATGCAAGTTTGGTGCCATTTTCCATGAGGATTGAAGGGTCACAAAGGGTGAATGCCAAAGGTAATTTGTAAATATATAAATAAAATATTGAGAAGCCATTTGTTAGATGCAAAAGAGTGTATGGTTTATATATTTTTTAGAGGAGAAAAAAGCATGAGATATTGTAGAGTTATATCATTTGTTGAGTAAGCAACATTGAGAGATAGTTGTGTTTTATACACAAGAGGGGTTGACGCTCCTATGGTTTGGTGCTCAAAAATATTTGAAAGGGTTTGGTGCTCCTATGGGTTGGTTATCATAAATATTTACAAGGGTTTGGTGCTCTTGTAGGTTTGTACTCATAAATAGTTATTATGTTAGTGCTCAACAAAGGGGTTGGTGCTCCTCCAAGTTAGTGCTCATTTATATACTTGAGATTGTCTCTATGGTTTTTCTCACTTTGGGTTTCCACATAAAAATTTTCTCTCTCTCTCTCTCTCTCTCTCTCTCTCTCTCTCTCTCTCTCTCTCTCTCTCTCTCTCTCTCTCTCTCTCTCTCTCTCTCTCTCGTGTGGTGCATGTTATTATTTAATTTTTATGGCATATCTTGAATGTGTGATTAAGTGATTAAAGAAAAGAAATAATATTAAGTAAAATATATATAATATACTTATTCACCCACCCCCTCTTAGTATATTTCATGCTAAATAATTGGTATCAGAGCAGGTTCCTTTTTGAAAAAGTTTTACAACTTGAAGGTAGATCAGGGAAAGCACAATGGCTAGATCACATGAAGGTTTTTATGAAAATAAAGCACCTTTGTTTGATGGGACAGATTGTGATTTTTAGAGCATAAGGATGATGACTTATTTGATGGCCCTAGGATTCAACATTTGGTAAGCAGTGGTGGAGGAATATGAACAACCATAGACACTTGTAACTACTCCAATGGAAAAGAAGGAAAATGAAAATAATTTTAAATATTTAAATGCTATTTTATGTGATTTATGTGAATTATAATTTGTTAAATTTATGCAATGTAAATATGCCCATGAAACTTAGGTAAAACTTGATAATATTTACAAGGTGATGGAAAGGTTCAGCAAGCTAAACTTCAAACTTTAAGAAGATAGTTTGAGAGTTTGAAGATGGAAGAGGAAGAAAATATAGAAAGTTACCTTTTGTGGGTTGATCAAATAGTTAATCAGATTTAAGGTCTTTGAGAAAAGTTATAAGAATCAATTATGGTACAAAGAGTTTTGAGATCTCTACCATTGAGATATGATGTAAAAGTTTTGGCAATTAAAGAGAAGAAGAATTTAGCCAAGCTAAAGATGGATGAACTACATAATATTCTTAGGGCATATGAGATGCAAACCAAACAAGAGGAACCCTCAAAGAGAGAAGTTGATTTCAAGACATCAAATAAAGAGAAGGCTAAGATTCAAGAATCAAGTGACAGTTATGACAATGATGACAAAGGATCTCTATTCATTTGCAAGATGAAAAGGGGAATAGGTAATTATCAAAGAAAATTAACTTTTAAATGTTTTAATTGTATAAATATTGGATATTTTATAGCTAAGTTCCCAAATAAGGGTAATGGTGATAATGAACAAGAAAAGTATACATACAAGAAGAATATTAAATGAAAAATGAAGAAGGGATTCAAAAGAAGAGTTTGTATTCTAAAGATCTTAGCTCAGTCGAAGATAGTAGATTCAGTGATTCAAAAGAAGAAGAGATTCTATTCATGGCCATACATGAAGATGCATCTGTAAGAAAAAGTATAGATGATCAAATAGAAGAACAAGATGAAGCTGAAGTGAATCTAGAAACAAAACTCATTTGTGCCTTAGAAAAGTTAAAATCTCTTGAGAAGAAGAATCAAAGATTAAAGCTCCAAATCGATAAAAATAAAAAGGAGTCGAAGGAAATAATTAAAGATTTACAAGCACACTTTGAAGAAGCCAAGAAAAATGAAAAATATCTAATGACACAATTTCAAAATGTAAGTGAATAATGTGAAAGGTATGTTATTTAAATTGCTTCTTTAAAAATAGATCTTGAGAAAATAAATAAAGCAATCAATGATATAGCAGCTAATGATTCAAAATTTGAGAATAACACTAATATGTTGAATAAGATTTTAGAAAGTCAAAGATCAATTTCAAATAAGATAGGTATTAGATTTAAAAAAGAGAAAGAGGAGGACACAAATAAGGTTAACACAAAAAAAGGAAAGAGCTATGTTGAAGCTCTTACAAAAAAGGAAATAAAAAGGGAAGAAGTTAAGAATACATATGACATCTCAAACAAAGAAGGTTAGAAGGAACAAAGCTACAAAATGCAATTAGGTCAGAGATACATAAATATGTCCTATTTTTATACTTACTATTTTTATTGTAATGAATATGGTCCAAAGAAAATAGAATGTTGAAAAAAGGATAACAATTTTAGAATTAAGGAGAAAGAAACTCATGCAGAGTCAAGCAAAAGCCACAACTCTTTTGCTCCTCTATTAGGCTTTAATGAAGAAGACATAATATGTTACAAGTATAATAACTTCATACGTATAACTTGTTATTGTAGAAGCATTTTTTATTCAATCAAGAAGGACCAGAGTTTCAAGGTTCCATTCATCAAGAAGAAAGTTTAGATAGGTTCATGGTAGAAAAAAACAACTTAAAATTTATATGTTGGTACATATAGCTTTGCATGAAAGAAATGGAGAAAATCCATGGTTAATTGATAGTAGATGTTTAAGGCACATGATAGGAGACAATATCAAGTTCATAATCTTAAAGAAGATCAATGGTGGCATAGTCAAAACTCAGAGATAATACTACTGCCAGTATTGTTGAAAAAGGTATACTAAGTTTGGATAATGGTAGAAATAAAATTGAAAATGTTTTGTATGTAAAAAGTCTTAAGTATAATCTTTTGAGTGTAAATCAAATGTGTGGTTAGAGGAAAACACTAAAGTTTTATGTAGAAGGTTATGAAATTAGGAGAAAAGATTCAGATGTGTTGGTTGTAAATGCTTAAAGAATAGGAAATAATTTATATATGTTATCAGACATCAAAGGTCAAAGATGTTGTTTGAGTCAGATTGAATAAAGTTGTCTATGGCACAGGAGAATGGGGCACATAAATTTTGACAATCTTGTCAACATCATCAAAAATCTAGCAGTCAAAAATATTCCAAAGATTACAAATCCATCTGACACGCTTTGTGAACCTTGTCAGCATGGGAAGTAGGCTAGAAGGTGGTTAAAAAAAGAGAGTACTCAACCAGTCAGATGTTAGAGCTTTTTCACACTAATTTATGTGGACCTATGAGAACTCAAAGTACTCAAGGTGAGAAATATTTCATGTTTCTTATTGATGATTTTTCACGTATGTCTTGGGTAATATTTTTAAATAAAAAATTAGAAGCTTTCAGATATTTCAAAGCATTTAAAGCATTAGTTGAGAATGAAACCAATTTGAAGATTAAGTGTCTAAGATTAGATCGAGGAGGAGAATTCATTTCAGATTATTTTATTGAGTTTTTTGAAGACCATGGAATAAATAGACATTATTCACTAGCCAAATTTCCATAGCAAAATGGAGTAGTTGAATGGAAAAACAAAATAGTTCAAGAGATGGTGAGGACAATGCTAAATAAATCCAAGATATCAGATAAATATTGGAGAGAGGTAGTTGCTACA
Organism: Torreya grandis; assembly: GCA_037957365.1. Classification (NCBI taxonomy): domain Eukaryota; kingdom Viridiplantae; phylum Streptophyta; class Pinopsida; order Cupressales; family Taxaceae; genus Torreya; species Torreya grandis. Next base: position 367,338 of record JARHVA010000617.1, on the reverse strand, counting down.
GTAGTGGATATTCAAAATAGATAATTATTGAGAATCAATAGTGACAAGACTCTTTATGAGCTATAGAAAGACAAACCAGTAATAATTAATTATTTTAGAGTTTTTGATAGTAGATGCTTCATAAAAAGAATCAATGAAAAACTTGGTAATTTTGAATCTAGAGTAGATGAAGGTATATTTCTTGGTTATTCTTTAAAAATTAAAGCTTATAAATTTTATAACAAAAGAATGAAGAAAATAGTTAAAAGTTTAAGTGTCTGGATAGAAGAAGATGGAACACAAAGAATCAGTGATCCCATAGATATTCCTGAAATAATTGAAGAGGAAGACTTTAAATAATTAGATGAAGATGAGAAGAAGGAGAAAAAGGACATCAAAACCCCATCCAAATATGTCCAGATAAATCATAATGAAAGTGACATCATCAGGGACATAAATAAAGGAATTCTCACTAGAAGAATGATGGTAAGTGAATCTAAGCAAGCTAATATCTCTTTGTTATCCAAAATTCAACCTAGAACTTTTTTAGAAGCTAGACATGATAAGCATTGGGTTAAGGCAATGGATTAAGAATTAAATTAGATAGAAAATAATGATACTTTGGAATTAGTCTCTAGACCAAAAGATCATAATGTGATAGGAACACAATGGGTTTATATAAATAAGTTGAATGAAAATTGAGAGGTGACCAGGAATAAAGCAAGATTAGTTTGAAAAGGATATTCTTAGATTGAGGGAATAGATTTTGAAAAAACTTTTGCTCCAATGGTAAGGCTAGAGGCTATTAGAATATTTATTTTATATGTAGTGTTTAAAAATTTCAAAGTGTTTCAGATGGATATCAAATATGCCTTCCTAAATAGGAATCTAGAAGAAGAGGTCTACATTGAGCAACTTGAGGGATTTATTCTCTCAAATATTAGTAGCCATATATGCAGAATGAATAAAGCACTATAAGGATTGAAACAAGCTCCCATAGCTTGGTATGAAAGACTTGATAAGTACCTACAAGATCAAGGTTTCAAAAGAGGATTTGTTGAGAGTAATCTCTATATCAAAATAGAAGGTGAGAATCAATTGATTATTATGGTATATGTTGATGACATCATTTTTGGAGGAAACATTGAAAAGATGACAAAAGAATTTTTTAAAATATGCAAAATGAATTTGAAATGTCTATGCTTGGAGAATTGTCAATTTTTTTAGGATTGAAAATATTTTAGTCGGATAAAAGAATTTTCATATCTTAAAGTAAATATGCTAAGGAAATGTTCAATAAATTTGGTTTTGAGGATTGTGCACTAGTTGGCATACCAATGAATATAGAAAATAAGGTGAGAAAGGATGAAGATTCACTTGTTGTAGATTAATATTTGTATAGATCTAAGATTGGTAGTCTTTTATATTTGATAGCATCAAGTCTAGACATCATGCATGCATTAAGTATGGTTACAAGACATCAGTCAACTCCAAAATATAGTCATATTTAGTTGGTGAAAAGAATATTCAAACATATCAAGGGGACATTGGATTATGGATTGTAGTATCCCATGGGTAGAGATTTCACTTTGGTTATTTATACAAATTCAAATTGGGCAGGTTGCTTAGATGATAGAAAGAGTACAATTGGAGGATATTTCTTCCTTGGTGATAGTTTAGTATCATGGCTAAGCAAAAAAGTAGAATTCAATATCAATTTCTATAGTTGAAGTAGAATATATTTCAGCGGTATTGTGTTGTACTCAAGTACATTAGATGAAGCAAACTTTTGAAGATATCAAGGAAAAATATGATGAACCTATTTCTATTTTTTGTGACAAAATAAGTGTTATTAATATTTTGAATAATCCATTGATGCATTCAAGAACAAAACATATTCCCATCAGATATCACTTCTTAAGAGAGCAGGTTGCAAATCAACAGGTTAAGATGGAATATATCAGTACTATAGATTAGATTGTAGATATTTTCACAAAGGCACTACCAAAATACACATTTGAGTATTTCAAAGAGTTGGGAGTAATTTATTTTACTTCCTACCATTGAGGATCAATATCAATTGAGGAGGAGCTAAGCATTATCTCTAGAATAGTCCCTTTGTCATTGATGTCAAAGGGGGAGAAGAATAGAAATAGGTATAGGTACAGGTATAGGTATAGCATAGGTACATGTTGATCCAATAAGGGGGAGTTATTGTATGATTTTTAGATCATAGTATGTATAGGTTTTAGGATGTGGCAATTTCAATTTAAGGTTGCCACCAATGACAAAGGGGGAGATTATTGAAAATATTGTCATTGATGTCAAAGGTCTAGCATTGATGATAAAGGCCCCATTGCATTTAATGGTGTTTTTAATATGAATATCTTGGCTAATGTGTGTTAATATTTTTGGTTGTATATAAGTCAAAAGAGGGCCCATGGAGGAGTCAAAGAGTCAAGGGGTAAAGACAAAAGAATAATGAGATACATTTTCTCATAAAGAGTCATCTTGAGGAATTCCAAGGGTCACCATGTGAAGACAAAAGAGGGTATGGCACCTTTTTCATGAAGGGACACTTTGAGGAATATGAAAAGTCACCAAGATAAAGACAAAAGAGGAAAGGATGCATTTGCTTATGAAGTGTCACAATGTGACTTTTCAAATGTAAGGATATAAAGGGTCATGCAAGTTTGGCACCATTATCCATGAGGATTTAAGGGTCACAAAGGGTGAATTCCAAAGGTCATTTGGAAAGCTATAAATAAATGCTTGACAATCCATTTGTTAGATGCAAGAGATTCCATAGTTTGTAATTTTTTTAGAGGAGAGAAAAGTAGGATATATTATAGAGTTCTATCATTTGTTGAGTAAGCAACATTGAGAGATAGTTGTGTTTTATACACAAGAGGGGTTAGTGCTTCTATTGGTTGGTGCTCACAAATATTTACAAGGGGTTGGTGCTCCTATGGGTTAGTGCTCACAAATAGTTGTTATGTTGGTACTCGATAAAGGGGTTGGTGCTTCTGCAAGTTGGTGCTTATAAACTTTGTGATTTGAGTTAGTGCTCATTCATATACTTGAGATTATTCTCCATGTTTTTTCCCACTTTAAATTTCCACATAAAAATTTGGTCTCTCTCTCTCTCTCTCTCTCTCTCTCTCTCTCTCTCTCTCTCTCTCTCTCTCTCTCTCTCTCTCTCTCTCTCTCTCTCTCTCTCTCTCTCTCTCATGTGGTGCATGTTATTTTCTTAGTTTTATGGCATATATTGAATTTGTGATTAAGTGATTAAAGAAAATAAAATATATTAAGTAAAAGATATATAATATACTGATTCACTCCCCCCTCTCAATATATTTTGTGCTTAAAATATTCTCTACCCAAGTTAATGTTTTGAGCTCCATGGCCTCTACCTCTACCTCTACCTCTACCTAGATTTTCACCCCCTAGGTTTTTTCCATAATATAAACCTCTAGATCTTATTCTCACCATCTTGGCATGAAACAAAATAATAACTTAAGTAGGCAAAATTAATAAACTTCTTTCCCAAAGTTCCTTGTAGCACATAAATTTGGGATCTTATACCAAAATGTAATAACCTAAATTTTTTTAAAATTTTAAAATACACAACATGGTTCCAAACCTAATGAAAGGAATATTATTATCACAAGTGTGATCAGTTCCATAACTATGCTAGATGAAACTTAGGTATTAAGGTTAAAAAAATTTAAAGAACATTGTTAGGAAGTTACTATAACTAATCAATATGTATATTGGGGTGTACCAATGTACTTAACATGCAGTTGTACACTCAAATATGTATACTTATCCTATGGAATTCATATTAGGACCTAATACCTAATTTTAGCCTTAAGATAATGCATGTACTTGACATAAAATAATACACACCTTGGCCATTTAAATTATGGTACTCTAAATTTAGAGAATTGTTCAAACATCAAGAAGTATCATAATAAGATAATGTAAAATGTATTCAATTCATAATATAAGAATCATAATATTAATCTTACACATTCAATGATTTACATGATTATGTATAAAGTAATACCTAAGCTTTAGTTTTATTTCCAAAATCAATACAATAGAATGTGTTTGACACAATTCCATCATTACATATCACAAGAAGGCTATAAGATTTTTCTAGAATAGGAATCAAATTATGGATCTCATGCTTATGGAACTTTGGACACTAAAATTAGCCTAGGATGATTACATAGACACTATTTTCTGGGTTTGATATAAGTTTAATGTATTTAATACCTATATAAAAATGATGTGACCACCTAGATGATTCTAGGTTTGAATTCATATTCTATTTGGTTTATTTAGATCTAGGTCATCCATTATCACTCCTCATGAATTTTGAAAAACATAGTTCTTCATCTCCATGGTGACCTTGGGAAAAAATGGGTTAGTGAGAACATGATGTCAAGATAACCCCAAATAACCCTTTGTCAATGAGTGATTTCTACATTACCAATACTATGAAAAGGGATTGAGACTAATGTGGTTTTCCTTTATGTGTTATATTATGTGTGAATCATGAAATATGTGAAAAGCAAGTACAATAATGACCTAGCTTGTAACCTAAAAAATTAGTGTATTGGGTTGCTCTTTTATTATTTTGGACTTATAGATGTGATTTACCTAATATTGATATGTAAATAGGATAAAATAGGTAAGGTTTTTTAAATTGAATGCTCTTTGTTATGAATATTATGTATTGTTCCTATGTTACTAGGTGAGGAATACATGAGGGTTGATCTTGTACTTATATCAATCCCTTTGGATAAGTAACTCACATTAAAACACTTAGGAAACAATTAGTAAGTGTTTCATTTGAAAAAAAGATGAATTAAGGCATTAGACACTTGCATTAGGTTAGGACACTATAGTTTATGTTAGTGTCTATCCCAGTCATTAGTTTCAAGGGAGTAACAAATTAGATACAATTTCTAAACTTGCATATGTGCAAGATAATTAAATTTTAAGCATTATATGAAAGATATAAGGCTAGGATCATCAACATAAGACTATTTATACTAAAATATAGGCCAACAGGCATAAGATATAGTATATGCAAGACTTACATAAGTTAGAAAGGCCTAAAACTAAGAGGAACATCCATTGTTTGAGTTTAAGTGTACAGGATTGAGTTGTTTTATAATCCATAAATATCATCTAAATTTTTACCCCTTTAATCTATTAAATAATTTTTTAGTTTAAAGGAAAGGATTGTGTACCTAGGTGTGTATAACACACCTTTTCTTTGTGCATGCCCAACTTGAGTGCTTTGTTGGTGACTTACCTATGACCACAGGAATGTTACAGTGTATAAATAGGGTATATAATCTAGAATTGAAAGTATTGAAATACATTAAATTTTAAATATAAGGGTTTTTAAATACACATATGTGTCAATTGAACTGCCTTTCCTACTATAAAGTTGACTTGAAAAAATGTATCATTCTAAAGTTCTAAAATTGAGATTAGGACAACAATAGATCAATCTTGAAAGTGCTTATATGTGTGTGTGTGTGTGTGTGTGTGTGTGTGCGTGTGTGTGTGTGTATGTATATATACATATACATATATATATGTGTGTGTATGTATATGTATATGTACATATACATATACATATATACATACATATATATATACACACACACATACATACATACATACATACATATATATACACACATACATACATAAAGAGAGAGAGAGAGATAGGGATAGATTGGAAGGAACATATCCCCAACCTTGGAGCAAAGGTGAGTTGCCATTTCCTAGTTGTGATTAACCCAATCAAATTCAATCATTCTCATAACCTAGTGAAGTTGGGTGATAGAATCATGTCCAACCTAAACATTTGGAAATATTGAGTGATTTAGTCACCTCAAGCATACAAAAAATCAAACCAACTATTGCAATATATTGTCTGAATAAAGTCTATAAAATTTTGATTAGGTTATTAGCACATAAAAGTCCATGACGTGGCGACAGTCCATCAAATAATTTTGACATCTAAAATTGATTTGGATTTTGTTATATTATGCCCAAATTACATATCATATGCACCTCAGATATGTCTCATGTTAAAAATATGTATAACAATAGTATCAATGTATATAATTCTACCACAACTATCAGTTTAAATCATATGCTATGTGTTTTGGCCAATTCAAAAAAATATGTAAGTTTGTAAAACATGCTTGTAAATCATGCCACCACTATCATCTATAGATGTTAAATACTGAATAAGTTTAGAGAACATGTTCCCAAATCATTCCCCCCACTAAATTTGAGAACTATGACAAGTGCAGATAACATGCCTCTATGACATGCCCCCACTAATATGACCCCCTCTAAGGTGGGGGAAATATAGGAACTATTAGTTATCTCACCTAAAAGGATAAGATAATTTTATAATATGTGAATGGAACCTTATATCATTTAAAAGTAACATGTCTTTGTATATATAGTATTAAAGCATATAGAACCAATGTGATCATGTGAAGGCTTAAGATGCATGATAAGGATCATGGAAACATTTAGATAGTAATAGTAAAATATCAATAAGCACACACACAACATCACTCAAAAGTAATTCAAAATGCAATGGTCTAAGGAAACTGCAAATAGGGGCATGTTCAAATGCCACACAATCAAAGGGACATGACTTAGTCAAATGTCCATAAAATAAAGAATGACATATATAAATATCCATTCAACAAAAGATGACATATACAAATGTCAAAAAAACATACATAGGCACGGGGGTTGAAAGTAAAGGAACATATTCAAATTATAAAATAAGGAATATAATAGCAAGGCAAGACACTCAAGGAACTTCCTAAAGTAATGTATAAAAAACCAACATAAACATGTCATCGTAGCCCATGGATCAAATCTATTATAAAAATGTTAATTGTATAGCATATGAAGTACCCTATGTAAGATATAATCCTAAATAAAGGCATTTGTAAGTACATATGGAATCTTAAACATGATAATGAAATGTGGTCATCGAACCATATAACCTATGTGTAGCAATATTAAAGAAGTAGATACCCCCAATACCTACATGACATGAGTAGAGGGAAGGCCAAACATCTAAAATAATAATATATCATATATTAGTGTATGCATGTATCATACTCAAATAAAATTATAACATGCATGTGTGTATGTATAATTAATATAATATTCCATCCATCAACATGAAACTAACACATAGATACCAAAGAGCCAATATAACATGTAGGTGCTAATTTGTTTTTAAATTTTTACGTATATTTTTTTTTTTTGATATTTTTGAGATAATTTGAAGAGGAAATATCATCATATGATGTAATCCAATGGATTATCATAGATATATCCTTATTATTAACATAGTGTAATAATATTATTAAACTATTGAGGAGTATGTATATGTTTAATATATGTCAATGTAGTATCAATGATGATCTATATATGTAAAATAGGACTATATGATCAAGAAGTAGTAGTAGGAGTAATATTATTAGGTGTTTTTGAAACCCATAATTTATTTTTATATTGATTTTTTATAATAACCATAATATGAACATGTGTAGGTGCTCTAAATATTTGAACATGGTGTGTAGTAAATGGGAATTCTGTAGGATCCAATGTATCTTATGGGAATGGTCTCTCAAGCACTTGAAAACCAATAAAGGGGATTGGCCATTTCTTACCCATTTTTAGTTAATGAGCCTTAGTAAGCTTGGTAATTAACTACCTAGGTATAAGTTTCTCTTGCTCAATAGGATGCTTATATGAAATTCTATAAATTTTTACTATTTGAGTAGCATGAATGTATTTAACACACCTATGTACTATAGAAGGTACTTATTTATGTTTATGGATCTAAATTCTTCCTAATAACATATCAAAGATGCATGTGGAAGGTATAACTGAAAAGGTAGTAACCACATCTGTGGGACTAGCCTATAAAGGTAGGTTAATCTTGCTAAGAACCTTTTGCGAGGTCCCATCGAATGTTGTAATTGATTTAGTATAAAGATGCAAATAATGATGAGTATAACCCAAGTGTTTAAGTAATGTCATGGTATAAAAATTCTCAATTTCGCCATTATCAATCATAAAAATATGTATAGGGTGTTTATCAAGGTATGTTCGTATGAATGAACAATGAAGATTAGAGAATCATCCTTAATCTCATTATAATTGAAATTAATACAAGGTCATTGACCAAAGGATGTATATGTCATGTATAAGTACCAATAATCCCATTTAGTGTATTCCTATGATGTGATGGAGGGGGACATGCATTATATTCCATTTTCACTTTTAGTTCCTTCTTGGAATAGATTTGCAAAGGGTTTTTAAATATTTTATATTTGTGGTGGTCACTAGGTTATGAACCTAATTCCTTTAGAGGATCCCCAAATTCAATATTTTGGTCATCAATAAGATCTTGTATCTTATGTTATAAAATAAATCATTTGTTTATAAAATTCCCTGATCCTTGATGATAATCAAAATAATCATTCACATCATATCTTTTGGGTAGAGGTCAACTCATGTTAGCCTCGATAATGAATCTAGTAATTTTGGAAGTAATGAATCTAGGGAATCAGGTAAATGGGAGAATTTTCTCCTTGGTGCATGGTATAAAACAATCTAATTATGATGTTGTGAAACTATGTTAACCATGGTGGTTGTGTCCCTTTTAGGCTCAGGATTTTTTACCTTATGACTTATTTTGATTGTGAACCTGGTACTAGATGTAGATTCAGATGGTGTTTTTGTTGCATACTTGAGATTATTTAAAGAAATGAGATTAATTTCATGGTATTGTATAATATGGCATAAGTCATCAAAATATCTGAACTTATTAAAAATAATTGAGTCATGTAAAGAAGAAAACAAACTTTGCTTGAATATGTATTTCAACTCTTTATCTACCATAGGATTAGTTATTTAGATAGCATTTTATTATATATATCTCAAGGAATATTAATTGATAACTTCAATGGTTCCATGTTTTATTTTAGAAAACATAACAAGGAAACCTTTTTAAAAATATTAATGTGAAATTGTGCTAAAAATTGATCTACAAGTAATTTGAATGCTTTCACATATTGGAGAGGTAAATCATAGAACCACATCAAACCATAGTCCTTGAAGCTTTTTGGAAATAAATTGGTAAATTTTTTATCATTAGATTCACATTCAAGGCATGCTACATAAAATGATCGAAGAAGCTACTTAGGATCACCTTTGCCATCATAAAATCAAAGTTTTGGTACAACAAAATTAGTTGGAAAAGGGTCCAAAGATATCTCAAATACAAGAGGGATATGCAACACATTTTATAAATTAATAGTATGAGGGTATTTTAAAGCATTTTGTTCAATGTTTTTAACCTTATCTTCCAAGATATTTATAACTTGAAGGAGTGTTTAAACTATATACCCATTGGGGTTTAGATTAATAATTTGAGTAGCTACTAAGGGGAATGTAAACATGGTTTGAGTAGTAATAGGCATTAAATTTGGTATGTATGTTAAAAAAAGTGGTAATTCCATGGTATATGTAGCAATAGTGATTTGTTTTTTTAGAAAATATAGGTTTAAACACATAACCCATGGCCCCACTAGATGTATGTAGATTGTTAGGTACAAAATCAGCTACACTACATTCTAATAATTCACCATCGCTAGGTGAGGAATCCTTATTTTTATCTTATTTAATTATTTCATCTCATGTAACATATAGAAATGAATAAATTAAGATCTTGTGACTATTGAAATGAGTAATAAATGCTTCTTTATCTTCTATTTAGAATTAGGTTTTAGTGCTAACATTTTCCACTGTTTCATAAATGAAAATTTTAGAATTTACAATAATGTACAACAAATGGGAAAATAGAGAAATCAAATAACCATAATATACATAGGGTTTGATACTCAAAGATTAGTTTCATCAAATGGTTAACCCTAAAATGATAAGCTCTAGATAAGTTGGGGTTACCTATAGACTTATTAAATGGTTATATATAAATGAATAATCACAAGGGTGATATTAAAATTTTTAGAAATTCAATTGGGTGTTAAACTCATATATAAGCATACACTAAATTTATTATACTAAGAATGGGATACATATATAAAGTAAAACTAATCTATGTATGAAATTTACAAATAATTAATATACTTAGTTGGATCTAATGAAAACACTATGATGATCTATAATAGGTAAAAAATAAGATCGAAGATTATTCTATAATAGTCATTAGATTATATATCTAACACTTTTGGAGCTTTAGATACTAACATCAGCCTGGGATTGTTGTGTGGATGCTACTATCTAGGTTTGACACAAGTGACATATATGGAATATCTATTAGAAATATATTCGACCACATGGATGCTTATGTTTTTGACTTCATCTTCACTCTAGTGTATTCAAATATGGGTAATGGACTATTGTTCATCATGAATTAATAAAACTCTAGTTCTTCATCTTCAAGGTGAACCTAGGGAAAAATGGGTTAATGGACATATGGTGTTGAGATAACACCAAATACCCCTCTATCAGTGAGCTCTACCTACATATCTAGTAATCTAAATAGGGTCAAATATTGATGTAGTTATCTTCTACATGTTGGTTTGTGTGTGAATCATGTAATTTATGTAAAGATAGTACAATAGTGACCTATCTTGTAACTTGGAAAATCAGGATCTTGGATTGACAATTTAGTACTTCACTTCTATAGATGTGATGTCACTATGAATAATATGTAACTATGAAAAAATAAGGAAGATTTGATCAATTGAATTATCTTTTAATGCTCTTTGGTGTGAACAATATGTCTTATTCTTATGTTGTTATGTATGAAATGAATTAGGGTTTCTCTTGTATTTATATAAATCCCTTTGGAGAAGTAAATCACATTAAATAACTTAGGCCAACAATTAAGATAAATTTCATTTGTGAAATAGGTGAATTTACGGCACTGGACACTTGAATCAGGTCAAGATACTAGAGTGACACTAGTGTCTATCCCAAATATTAGTGTTAAAGGAGCAAGAAGGTGCAGACATCCCATTTTGGACATAACTAGCCTCTAACTAGAATTTAGACTAATTTCTAACAAACATTAAAAATTAAGCATATGAATCATAAAATGTCCTAATTTCATTTTTTCATCATTCATCAGAGCTCAAAATAATTTTGAAGCATCCCTAGTTGGGACACTAGCTCATATGTAATAATAACCTCTCACAAATTCATTTCTAATCACCTTAAAACCTAGCAATTAGTAGTTTAGCCTATGGACCCATTAAGTGGGGCACTTGATCCAATATTAAAAGATCTAAAATTCTAATGAAAATTAATAATCTAATTAAACAATATTAAATGCTTAGTTGAATTATCCATTTGAAATTAAACAATATCTAAAAATAGAAAATTCTAAAAAATAAAATTTCAAGCATTTTCATCTTTGCCTTTATGAGTTGTCAAGATCTTGCAAAATATCTCAAAATATCTAATTTGAGAACCATGCCTAGTAATTGAAAATCCTAATTACATGACAACTTTTAACTCAATTGGAGTTAGCCTCAACTCACCTAGGGTTAGTTTGAATTCATTACATGTTTAAACTCAATCTTAACTCAACTTGTGTAAAGGTTAAAGTTTTGAGATTATAAATATAATTCCATATCTATTGATCTCTAATATATCTTGGTATAACGTTATAATTCTCAAATAAATGCAAAAAAAAACTTTCAAGTATTGTTACCATGCCAAATTTATAAGCCAAGAATCCTAGCCAAGGTGTAAAGAAAAGGTGAAGCAAATGAAGCTCTATTGATGAAAAAATGAGAAATCCACTTCAATAAGTAATTTGTAGCTCCAAAGAAGTTAAAAGAGTGATTTGTATTGTTTTATAGTTATGCATTCATTTTTATGTTTATTACCTATGTTTTACCTAGTGTCTAGGCTATATGTGTTAAGTGTTTAGTGTGTTATTTTTATTTCTTTTATTGGACTAACACAAGACTAACATCCCCTCTATGTATTCCTTGTTCACATGATGGCACACCTGGTGGGACCCACACCCCACAAAGTTATTCCCAAGGCATTTTAGGATATCCTCCTAAAAATTTTCATGTCAAAATCTAAACTTGGTGACCAAAAAAGTGGAAATTAAAGGCTCACAGATGTTCTATAGGAAATCACAAAATTTCTCTAAATAGTCACATTTTTGCTCTCTAAAATCATGATATTGCAATAATATCAAGACTTTACAGTCACAATATCACCTTAACTTATGAGATATTTTACTAACTATCATGATTTTATCCCTAACTACCATGGTTTTCTACTAACTACTTCTATTTTGTAGGAAAAATTATGATATTTTAATATCACAACTTTGTAGTCACAGTATTGCCTAATAAGTAGAGATATTACATGATAAGTGGTGATTTTGTGAGATAAGTTTTGAATAACTATTTTGTGTTATAGGGAGAGTTTTAATTTTGCATTAAGAGTAGTGATATTTTTCTAACTTTTGGGATATTACTATAATAGTTATAATTTTGTGTTAACCCTCTATTTTGTAGGAACTCACAATTTTGTACTAATAGTTTTGGTTTTGTAGGAAACATGGTTTTGCACTTTGTGTAAAAAAAATTTGAAACCTAAGAGCTAAAACTCAAAATTCATTTGCTCACTTATGTTTCAGTTATAAGCACAAGGATACCCTAACATCTATTACAGGACCCAAAGTTTAAGAAAAGATGATTTTAAACACTCTCAGTTGCAAAATTCACATTTAATTTTTGTGTTTTAAAATCTTTTTACATGAGTTATTTTTTTTAATTTTCAACATAATGCCAAGGAGCTCAAACTTCATGACATATTTCATTTGGTTCTATAAAAATGAACTCATGCATTAGTTAAATACTCATAAGATTTTTAATTTTTATGCTTATTTGTTGAAGTGTTTGTTTAAGAAAGATGATTATCACATGTATGCTCTCCCTCCATACCCTTTTGGGAATATGGGTGCTCGAAAATGGTCACTCATTGCATTTTTTTATTTTATCAAAAAGTGTGGAAGGAAATTCATTAAGGCCCTCTCCAAATCCAAATGATTTGGATGACCCTAAAATGACCGTAAAGTCCTTCCACTTTATTTCTTTCATGTAATTTAGCTTGTGAGTAGGATTTCATCACCTCCTCATGGGTTCTTTAGGGAAGAATTGATCCAAGAATTCATGTCCTAGCATCATTTCAACCCCACTCTATGGTGGTGTATATAAATTTAGGGTGACCCATTATGATGCTTGTTTGAGCAGTTAAACAAGCTCCGTTAGTGATACTTGGCCTTGGACCATAGGGCTAACTTGAACATTGCATTATACTAAGAAATTCATGGTTCTAGTGGTTGTGAAAATAATAAGACCTTTTTATAACAATCCATTTAATGCAAATCTAAATGATATGTTACACCCTAGTGTTATCCACACATATGAGACCATTTAGAAACTAATGAAAATTTATAGTCTAGACAACCCCACTTGTTGTGAACATGTTATTGATGTAGGTTGAGTAGCCCAAAGTTTAATGTCATCATATAAACTATTGAGAGACGAGGGGGCCTAAAAACCCTACTTTTCATGCACTTTTACTTTTTTGATTAACAAATTAAAATATCCTCAAGATCAATTATATAGATGGAATTTGATAGTACAATGCCACTTTTTCAGTATTAGGATTTAGGATGTTATGTTTAGGTGTGTTTTTCATCTTGTCCTCTTTAATTACATGGTCTTGTATTGAATCTATTTATTTTTCATGACACATCTAATATGAGTCATGTTTTCACATCACTTTTTTTTTTGAATAGGTGTTATGCACTACATTTGACATCACACCTTTGCCTTAAGGCATTTGTCAAAAAAATTGTGTGTGTGTGTCACTTATTTCAAAGGTTAATCATTATGCTTCTCATTTCATTCTAAGTCTTGTGCCTTAGAGTCTTGAAACAAACCTTTTTTCATACTTTTAAAGGAAGATAACATCATTACATTACTCAAATTAAATTAAAGACTTATTGCCTTGTGTTCAAATTGCAATTTTGAGGACATATTGGTCTATGCCTAGTACCTCCATGTTGTTTGTTCTTATCTATATTTTTATCTATTTTGAGGAACCTAGTATTATAAATTAGGTTTGAAATTAGCCTTGAAAATTTTAAATTAAAACATTGATTGGCTTTTGCTTAGGCCTTGTGTAAGTATGTTTTAGGTATTTACCTTTCACTTTTGGATTGTGCAACTTAGACTATTTCCTTTATCAATTTTAACACTATTATTGTGCCTAAATTTAGGAATTGGTATATCTTCCATATGCCTAAGTTCCAATGTCATTTTTCCAAATGATCAAGTGTATGTTTATATATGAATTCCTAGTTTGTGTCAAAGTGTTTTAAATTTGTTAGATTAAATCTCTTGCTCCAAATCTAGCTTTTTTTCCTTTTTCTAAAAAGACCTAGCAATTTTACCTTTTGTTTTATTTCAAGTCTATCTCTTATGTTGTGTCTCCAAGAGTCCTGTCATCTTACCTCTTTGTTTAGATGTAGTTTATTTTAAGCCTATATTTTTGTGCCTTATTTCCAAAAGACCTAGCAACCTTTATTTCTTAAGACCTAGCTTAGACTTGTTTGAAACACATTTTACCTAAGTTTGGTACTCTAATTTGTATTCATCCACTTGATTATTTGTATAAGACATTTGATGTTTGACATTAGATGTAAGACTATTCTAGCAAAATTTTATCATTGACCATTTTTTGAGAAGCAAGTCCAGTCCTTAGACCAAGTTATACCAAGTTGAAACCATTTATCTTTTTGACCATTTTTTTAAGAGTTTATAAAACTGTAGGCTTATTTTCTTAAAATGATAGTCACTGATTTGGATATGTATCATTACAATCATAGTGGATCCATGTAAAATCTAGCTTATGATAACATGAGCACAAATGATGACTTTGTTCAAGATCCCTATGGTGATGATGTAGTTTTTGAGATGGATCTTTATCTTCCTTATACTACTTAATCTTGGGAATAGAATCAATATCCACTAGCCTATTATTTAGTTAACACACATCCATACTTGGAGCAAGACCAAGAGAAAATTGCACAATATCTTTCTAGTATACCATCAGTTATAGAACGAGCTCAATAACAACCATATTATGTTATTATGTCATCAACATATGATCCTTATTTTTTTATCATCGCTTGCTTGTAAACAAGGATGAATTTTTAGTTAGAGCCATGAAGGTAGGGGCCAATCTTATAGTATAACTCAGCCATGAAAATTTACCTAGTCTAGTTATAATACCTCTCAACATGCCTTATACTCAAACCATTGAATAGGCTTCTACTAGAAATCCTCAAGCACTCATGCCAATGTCATATCAAGACCTAAATATGCTTGTAAAAGGAAAGGGCCTCATGGAAGACCACTTTATATAAATGTAACAAGCATATCAAACCTATTTCAATCCAGCATGTAATTTTAATGCTATGACCATGTAAAATGCTCCACTAATAGAGTTAGCTCCTTCAACAGGAG
Organism: Torreya grandis; assembly: GCA_037957365.1. Classification (NCBI taxonomy): domain Eukaryota; kingdom Viridiplantae; phylum Streptophyta; class Pinopsida; order Cupressales; family Taxaceae; genus Torreya; species Torreya grandis. The sequence continues at coordinate 351,697 of JARHVA010000617.1, read as the reverse complement.
TATTAATTAAATTGACAAGTCAAGAAAATTTTGACATAGACCCATTTACACAAATCACTTCAGTTAATAAAATATATAATGTCCCTTATATTAAATAATTGACTACTAATTCTATGCAAAACAATGTACAAAACATAGTAAATAACATACAAGTGTCTTCCAATCTAGGACAAAGTGGTTAAGCCACACCAAAAAATAGTCCACAAATAATAAGTGCCTTTGATTAATACCATGAGTGGTGCACATTAGTAGGTGGAGAAATTCCTATTTCCCAACCATAATAAGTTACCTTTAATCCTCAACTAACTACTCCTTAAACATGCAACCATAAATATTAAGTAGTCAAGCACCCACTAGTGTTTTGCCTCAACAAAAAGTGACAAATGTTATTCCACCTCAACAAGTGATGCATAACATTCCAAAATAATAATCATAGTATAATATACCACCATAATTGAGGAAAAACATTCTTCCACTTCAATAGGGGATAATGAATGTTCCACCTCTACAGGTAGTGATAAACATACCTTTATATTTGTAAACCAACATGCCTTTGTAATCATACATATTGTCTAATCAATAATGCATGTTCATTGGTAAAAGACAAATGTGGAACATCTAAAAAATGTCTGATTCACAATAGGTGTTCATGAAATAAGGAAGAACCACTATCCAAAAAATACAAATTAGAAAATAATTTCCTTTCATTCAACATATGCCATAGATTCCATGATAGGACCTTGGTCTACAACAATTTCCCCTTATTCAGCCAAGTTTTAATAGTTGGTGTCTAGTTGGTATTATGTAACTACTCCACCTTAGTAGACATAGTAATTTACCCCAAACTATATCATTATATTGCAACTACAATTCTCTCAAAACTAAAGCTATATATTTAATCCAAACTAGAATATTGCATAATAATGTGTGTAATTTCAACAACTGCATCCCAATCTATAGATGCATATTCTTTGTTAGTTCATACATCAAACCAACATACCATACCTCCATTATACCCCATTTAAGTTAATTCACCTTTGACCTCCCAGCGTCCATGTTAGCCAAATTTTCCATCTAGTTTCTTGGCACAAGAATTGAAGCAAATGAAAGATGCAATTTCTACCATTCAAGTAGGGATATAAACCAAGAAGTTCAAGTTACATGGCATGTGTTCATATCCATTCAACATGAAGTATATGTAGATACCATTTCCTCTAGGGTATGAACCATTGAAATTTTATAAATAAAAGGGTGAAGGAGACCCTAAAGCCCATTTAACATAAGTCTTTATTACTTTCCAACTAATGGATTATAGTAACATTTACTTAATCCTCTTGTTTCCTTAAAGTCTATTAGGATAGGCTTTAGAGTGGTTCCTTAAATTACCAAAGAGTTTTTCATCTAATTTTGATGACCTCTAAAATAAATTTGTGCATAATTTCTCTTATAATCATGAACATGATTTGCCCATAAAAACATGCCCCAGAGTGGTGGATAGAGATAATGATTCGCCCAAAGGTGGGTATAATCATTAGCACAATGAAAACATGCCCTAGTTAGGTAGAAGAAATGATAATTATTTTACCAAAGGTGATTATAATCATTAACATCTAGATATGTTGAAACACAATTATTTTCCCAAAGGTGGTTCTAATCATCGGCACTATGGGTGGGATAATATGGCTAATCAGACCAAGGGGATTATCTACTAATCTATATTCATAGAGTAATAATAAGTTGGTATAGAGGAGAAATATGAATTTAGGAAACCTACTAGTATGGAGATGCATGCCTTAACTAGAAAGGATTATAATTCTTTCATGATTTAATTAATTTTTATGTGTGAAATGATTTGGGTAGATTGGAATTTTTCAAGTGACTAAGGATAAGTACCATAGCCTCATTAATTTTAAGATTTATCAATCTAATTTTTTTTGTATCACATGATGGTATGCATTACGATATAAAACACCATGATGACGTAGTTGAAATATGCATAAGTATTGACACACGATCCAATAAATAATAAAAAATGCACCAATGATAAAAACCATGATGACAAAATTAATGTATAAATATGGATGGAATTAATTATAATATATAAGGAATCACCCAATTAATGAATATATACTAAGTCAAGGCACACTAAAGGAAGCAAAAAAAAAGGCAAGCAATCAAACAAACAAAAAGACAAAACACCAAGGAATGAAAAAGAAAGATAGAATAAAATGATGATAAAAAATGAAACAAGAATAAATAATGGTTAATAATAATATTAGCATAAACAAAGAAAAAACAAGATGTCAAAAATTTCCCCTAGGTTATAGGTAAATAATGACATACAATAATATAGAAATTGCCCATAGGCTATAGGAGACAATGAAATGAACAAACAAAATGAGGGGGAATAGAAGAAAAGAAAGGGGTAATTGAGATGACTCTGAATTCACTAGGCAAGTGGATGTTGCCTACATAATTTCATGGATGCAAAATCCAATATAAACTTTAGGTAAAAGGTAGTTCTCCTACGATATGGGATAGAAGAAGAATAATGAAAAGGAAACTTGATTGTGTCATAGAATAATAATGGGAATGGTTTTGAAAAATGGTGAGAACATGAGAAATGGTTCCTCATAAAATAGTGAGAGAATGTATGTGTAGGCCAATAAGAATGGGGAAACTAAATGAAAAGTGGTTTTTTGTGAAGTAACTAGGAATTATAGAATCCTAAAGGCAAAGAAGTGGTTGCCATGATTATTTTTAGGATTTTGAAGTGTTTTAAAACAAATCATTTCAACTTGATTTGAGAATTATGAGATACTAAATGGTCCAACTCGTAAAATGGTGAGAGGATTCAAACTTTAAATTGCTTGCAAAATGGCAAGAGAATGGCCAAATGGTGACTGAGTTGACCTCAACATAAATTTAGTATTGCCTACATAGTCCTATGATGGGACATTAAGTCACTATATTTCTACCTTGTAGTGGAGGAATCTGACTAGGTAGCATCAAGTTTTAAAATTAGGCAAATGGCACAGTATAACATAGGAATGGAAAGGTGGGACTTCAATGCATGAAAAGGTGTTGGTCTTAATTTTCACATAGGTAGTAATAATTATGAAAAAATGACATAGTTCAATGATACAAAAATGCCCAAAGTTGATGATAATTAGTAACATAGAGTGAAACACTAAGTTTCCCAAAGGTGATTATAATCAAGAACACTCGAAATGAATGATAAAACTACCAAACCATTGTCATATTGGTCCAAGATACGCATGTGTCTAGAATACTAAATCAACTACAAGAACTTGATATGAATCATTTTGCTGAAGGTGGTTGAAGAACTAATGGAAAGAAACCAAGGTCAAAGGTGTTAGGAGGGAGGTTAAAAATAACTTTGGTTAAAAGGGAAGGTATGGTAGAATGGTAAATAGTACTGTACAAATAATATCATAATATGGTAAAATGGAAATGGTCCTCATAGACAATACATCAGATCTCTCAAGGGAAATAATGTTTTAGGTGTATAATGTTCATTAAATCATCAAGTTCATATTCATCTAGTGTAGTGAGCCTATATGATAAGGAGCAATAATTTGCAATAATGATATATAGGACTATCAAATTGGGTTTAAACTTTCCTTTTTTATTCTTGTCAACTATGGTGTTCTTTTAGTTTTATTTGAGAATAAGATCACCAAGCCTAAATTATCTATTTTTGACCAATAGATTATAGTGGCCACATAGTATATTCTGGTATGCTTGAAGGTTGTTAATAGTACCATGCATTTTCTATCAAGTAAATTTATCTCTTATAGGTGAGTTACTTGTTAATCTTCATCATCTAGGACATGTTTCAGTGAGATCCATATAAAATGTAACTCGACCTCAATGGGAAGAATGGACTCGATGCCATAAACTAGGGAATATAGAGTGGGTCCTATTGGAGTATGGTAACTAATGCAATATGCCTAGAGGTTTTAGAATATTTAGAGGTGCCAATACTAGCCAGCATCATTGAAAATATTTTTAAGGATATTTTCAATGGTTTCATTAGATGCTTCTACTTAGTCATTACCTTATGGGTAATATGTGGTAGAAAAATGTTGGGTGATATTGTATTTATCACAAAGAATTTTTACATCCTTGTTTTTAAATGATCTACCATTATCAAATATAATATCAGATGGGATACCATAGTGACAAATGAGATGATTAAAGATGAACTTGGAAAATTTGTTTTTCAGTCACATAAGTGAGAGGTATAGCTTCAACCCACTTAGTGAAATATTTGGTAGTGATAATAACATGTTTATGGCTAGCAAATGAGGTAGGGTTAATCTTCCCAATGAGATCGAGTCCCCATATGGCAAACAACTATGGTGTAAGTATGGGTTTTAGTGTGTTGGCTAGGGCATGAATCAAATTGGCATTAATTTGACATTTGTTTCACCTTTTGACATGAACAATTGCATTTACATCCATAATTGGCCAATAATAGCTGGAAAATATGATTTTTTGGCTAGGATGGCCCCATTAGTATGGGCTCTATTATTCCCAAAATTTATCACTCATTTTGGGACAACATGTGAACTATTTTGATTCAACAGACTAAAATCCTCTCTTCCCTTTTCAAAAAATTGTTTTGAGCATTCAAGTTATGCATTATTCAAGCTTTTTATGATTTATATGGAATTTGCAGGCTTGAATCTATAGACTCTGTAGGCTTGAATCTATAGACTCTGCAGGCTTGAATCTATAGACTCTGCAAGATTGAATCTATGAACTCTACAGATATGTTTCTTTGGACTCAACATGCTTGAAATTAGTAGGTTCAATGGTTTTAACAGGTAAATTCTCTCAAAGGGTCAAGTTTCTAACACTTAGGCATTTTCAGAATCAGTTCAACATCTTGGTTCAATCAAAAATGTTCATCAGCAAGCTTTTAAGCAAGGATTAAACCATTAAACCACTAAACCTTAAACCATTTTGGTTTAAAGGTTCAATGGGTTCAATAGTTCAATAGGTCAATGCCTGAATGGTTCAAACATTCAAAATACTTAGCCAAAACAAAGAGATTAAACCATTGAATCATTGAACCAAAGTTGGCTCAATCAATCGATTCAATCAAAGGTTCAAGGGACTGCCCCAAAGCCGAAGGGACAAGTGCCCTTACAGAGGGTAATGGAATAAAGGCAAATACCCTTGCGGATGGTAGAAAATGGGTTTAAGGGTCAAAGAGAAGGTAGAAAGTGGGAATTCTTTTAGAAAAGCTCCCATGACAAAAATTGTTAAGGCAAAAGTCCTTCAGACAAAATGTCTGAAGGAATTCATTCAAAAATTTTGTCCAAAGGAATTCACTAGGGAAGAAATCCCAACCGAAAGGAAGGAAACGAGTGGCTAAGGAAAGGAACCTTTCCTTCGAACAAAATGTTCAAAGGAAAAGTCTGAAGGAAAAAGCCTGAAAGCCAAAGCCTGGTGGAAAAAGATAGAGCCAAGGAAGATTTCCTTTGGACATTTGTCTAAAGAAAATAAAGGATAAATTCCATTGAAGAAACAAAATCCCACCCAAAGGAATTAAAGCCCAAAGGCCACCCAAAAGATCCCGAAGGGTAGGTACCCTTGTGGGGACACTTGACACTCAAAAAAGGACCATTTGAAAAGCCCAAAGGGACACCTTCCCTTCAAGGTGTTCCAAAGGCTTGATAAAGATGTAGAAAGAAGATTTAAAAGACTTAGATGAAAAGGATCCTTCAAAGAATAAGGATTGAACCATTGAACCTTGAACCAATTGGTTCCATAGGTTCAAGGGTCCAAAAGTTTCAAGGCTTTAAAGGGAGCAGCGATTGAACCAAAGCAGAGAATGAACCAATTAAACCTTGAACTAAAAGAGTTCAAAGTTTAATGGTTCAATAGGTTAAAATGGTTTGAAGATTGATCCAAGCAAAGGAAGAACATGGATATTTCTAGAGACCAGTTCAAAGGATGGTTCAACCAGACAAAGCAAAAAAATGAATGAACAAAGGCAGTGATTAAACCAAAGGACTGATAAAGACAGAATGAATAGATGAACCATTGAACCAATGAACTTTCATAGGTTCAAAGGTTCATGGTTCAATATGGTTCAAGTAGATAGCAACCATCGATGGCCCCATGGACATCAAATTTAATGTAATGGAATATCTATTAATATTTGAATATGGTGTAGAATTTGAAAAGTAAACCAAGCAACTAACTGAAAAGAGAGCCTAAGAGCCCAAATTATGATAGGGAAGAGAAGAACAATGTAAAAAGATAAAAAAATATCTTCAAGGGAGTTATTTATAGTAGGTGAAACAGTGGATCAAGTGGTCATTTGAGCACACCAAATCAAGGATGCAACCTATTTTTCTTCCATGAAGTAATGGCAAATTGGGTAGTTGCACCGACATCAAAAAAAGGACTAGACAACTCATGGTAAGGAGGGGACATATAAGATGGATGGGCACACCATAGTTAAGGCAATACATTTTTCCTAGCATGGCCCTCCAAATAGAACTGAAGGTGCATTGAAGGCATTGACTGTAGTGTGGTCCATCCCATGAAAAAGAATGCCAAGCTTTGCTTGGTTGCTATACATTGTAATCTCTTGTATTATGTAAAGGGAGATCTTTTTTGTTATATAAGCAAAACTCTACCAAAATTGAGAGGTGATTACTGAGACTTTGAGGTCAGGTTGTTCATCATATTTTTTTGTTTGAATGAGAAAGCAAGTTACTTTCAAACTTTGTGCTATTATAGCTTGTGTCATTTAGGGGATTGTTCTTGTGTCTATTTCCTGAATGTGTTCTTGTCCATTTTAAAGAAATAAGAAGAATTAGTGGAAGTAATTAGGAAGGTGTCCTGAAGCCTACTATCGAGAGACTTTGTGCCCCCATAATTGTCTTTAGTGTGTTTGTATATTTTCTATCTTTGTGTAAAAGACCTTGGGACAACTTTGTGCCCTCATTATCCTTCGTATTTCACTCTTGGGCAGTCAAGGTGGAGACTTTGTGCTACATCTCAGTTTGTTGGTTACTATGTCTTTTGTTATGAGTTACTTATCACTCCCTAAAAGAACTCCTGCTATTTTCTACAAGATCACTTTTGAAAGAAGAGAAGTTCCTTCAGTATTTTCACCAAGATTTTATCCTTTGTTTGTGAACATCATCTCTAAAAAAAGAGAGATGGATGGTGTTATCCTACCCTTGAGTGTTACTTTCTGCTTATATATATAGTATATAGCTCTTCATATTTATAGGGAACCTCCCCTTGATGAGAGGAGATATTTGTCCCCCTTTGATGTGGTAAACTTGCACATTTGGCTGGCCAATCTCCCTATGTTGTGGTTGAAGAGACTTATTTTGCTCATCAGTTAGCTAGTGACAAAATATTCACCCAATAGTTTTTTGGTGACTCCATTGGGGATATTACGTGTAGCCTAAAGCCTCAAGTTTTAGATTGAAGTAGTCCCTACCCTTATCCATTATAGACTATGGAAACTCTAGTCTATGTCTTACCCATTATCATTATAGCCTTATCCATCTCCATTTTTATTTTACAATCTGGCAACTCCACACTATACTAGAAGTCAAAGAGCTCAAGGTGTTATTGACCCTATCTTTGAGTTGGTGCAGTAGGGCAATTTTGATTTGTTCCATCCCCAACTTCAAGTTCAACGATCCAGGAGTGTTCCTCCTACACATACCAGGACACCAACACAAGGCAGAACTTCTTTTTTTGCTATTACCAGAGCCTTACCTATACATACTCCACCCAAATTTGTTATCCCCTTTTTCCATAATCAAATCATGGCAACTCAAGGTCCCTGGGGTAACTCTTTTGGTCCGCTCAATCTGACTCCACTTCTAGATGAACTTCCACGTAGTTTGAGGAAGAATTTCTTCAAATTCTTTGGTGATGGAAAAGTTCATCCTGATGAACACATTACAACTTTTAGCATAGCCTATGGCATGATAGGTGTAGAGTATGAAGACATAGCAGTTATGTTATTCATGGAAACACTACATTGTGATACTACAGACTAGTTTTACCATCTACAAGCTCAGTCAGTAACTAATTGGGACACACTCAAAGCTAAATTTAAATCCAAGTTTAAGCCTACAAAAGATGTACATGCCTTATTGGCCTAGCTCACATAGATGAAGAAGGAACCTCATGAACTTATGAGGGATTTCATTGCAAAGTTTGACAAGCTCAGGAACAAAATTCCTACAATTGCTCATCCAACACCTAAAAACCTAAAATGCTTCTTCATCAACTCACAGCTACTTGAAGTGATTTTTTTGCTAAGATGTGTTGGCCACATAGACCTTGAGTCTGTTTAAGACTTGGATACTAAGGTATAAGATGACCTTATCTTGGTAGGAAAGATAAAGAGAGATCTGAATAGAGGTAAATCTTCTTCTTTGTCTAAATTCTCACCTACAGCCACCACTGATCCAGTGGTGTAGAAGCTAGCAAATGAGTTGCTGGCTCTCAGAAAGCAAATGGCGTAAGGAATGTCATCTAATCCTTCATACAGAGATACACCAAGGAGTAAATTCCCTAATCAGTCTTACCAAGGCAATGTTACTAGAAACTAAGGGCAAGCAAATCATCTTCCTCCTCCACAGAGGAACCTTGCCCTTAAAGCACCTCAAACCAACTTAGCAGTTGGATATCTTGAAACAAAACATGATTCCCCTTTCCAACCTAAGTTTGATCAAGAATTTGATGCTGATCTCTTCATGAAATACCAAGAAGAATCAGTTGGTGAGTCCAACATTAGTTTCTTAAATTATCAAGATGAACCCAGAAGTGAAGGTAAAGTAGCTAAGGGATCATATGTTGTATTCACCAGGTCCAAGAATCAGTCATCTCAACAAGCTAATAAAGAACAAGTAGAAGAGTGACTTCAACCAACAATTTCAATTGCTAAGTGGAGAGCCACTCTTCCTTTCCAGCCAAAGGACCTAGTGATTATAAGGAAGGTAAGTATGCCAAACATCCCTACACCTTCTACTTCAAATTTGTAGTCCATTCCTCCTCCTTCAAAAAACCAAAAGGATGAACTCCCATCCTCTACTCCTAGCTCATTCCAGACACTTGAAACAATTGACCATATAAAGAAAACCAAAATTTAAATGTCTGAACTTGAATTTTTGAAATCTAATCCTAAGTAATTGGACATGTTGGTTTAATGTGTGAAGAACTAAACCATCCCTACAAGACAAGAAGCTAAGAAGGTAACTCATGATCCCTCAAGGAACATGTCTATCCCAAACAACCTTGTCATTACTCCTCCTTCTGCCCCTAGGAAAATATAGCCTTTCTATGTTTTCTTGTTGATAAATGGACATCAGCTGAACAACTATATCATTGATTCTGGAGCTTCAAACAATGTCATGCCTGCCAAAGTGGCTGAATCCCTTGGTCTCACATTGACCAAAACATTTGGTAGATGCTTCTCCATGGAAAAAAATAAAGTACCTCTACTAGGACAAATTAAGGATGCCCAATTTGCATTTGCAGTGTTCCCAGACAAGAGAATCAAGATGACTATATTGGTAGGTGACGTTCTAGCATCATATGGCATCCTTCTTAGGTGGAATTTCTGTAAGGATGTTGGTGGTGAACTAAGAATGGACCTATTCAAGGCAAGGATCCCAATCCAAGGTGTTATGAAGAGATTGCTCCTTGAAAAGGAAGCAAAATATGTGGTCACCCAATCCTTGGCACCTGAAGCTCAAATTCTATTTGAGTCTTCAGATATGGGTAACTACTTTCTATCAATGGATGAAGGCCATGAGGCATCTGATGAAAATCATGAAGGTAACAACTTGAAGATTAGTTTAACTGAAATAATAGATGAATTGGTGGAGTGTAATACAAGTGTGGAAGAATCTCCCACTCCAAATGAAGAAGAATCCAAAGAAAAATCAATGTAAATGATGTATGGATTCTAGAATTTGATGGTAGCTACTCTTCTACCAGTTCAAGAGCTAGGCTTGTGTTGATATCTCCTTAAGGAGATATTTTTCCTTCATCCTAAAAATTACAGTTCAACAATACCAATAATACAGTTGAGTATGAATCGTTATTGCTTAGATTGAGGGCTACTCAAGACAAAGGCATCAAACTCCTTCATGTTAAAGGAGATACTGAATTGGTGGTCTGTCAGGTTAGAAACCTATACCAAACTAAAAATGAGAGATTGTGCCACTACCGCAATCTAGTCTGGGACCAAATTGAATGCTTTGATGCTTTCAACATCTCTATCATTCCTATGGAATTCAATGACCGGGCTGATGCACTGGATGTTTTAGTTACTCTCTTGGTTCCTCACCCAAACTTCAAAGCAGATAGGTACACTATTAAATTGGTCTTTCGACCAAGTGTGCTTGATAATTCAAGTCATTGGTAGGTTTTTAACAATGATAGCTAAATCATTTCCATCTTGGAGCAAAAAGATAGCTTTGAATGGCTACATTTTCAAGGTAGTGAACCCCAAAAACTTGAACTAGCCCCTAAGTCAAGTTTTAATGCAGGTGAGGAATTCATATAGTTAAAAGGAAACAAAATCCCAAAAGGCCTAGTTTCCCTTGAGAAGCTATTTGATAAACATGACAATTTCATCAAATAGTAGTAAATGGATTCAAGCTCCTCCTAGGAGTTTAATCAGGTAAATTTGGGTACCAAGGAAGATCCCAAGATGGTGAACATTGAGAAATGTTGCACTCCTGAGGAGAGGTTCAAGTTCACTACTTTTCTCAACTAGTACATAGATGTTTTAGCATACTCCTATGATTATTTAAAGTCACTCATGCCTGATGAAATTTGCCATGACATTCCTCTCAAAAGTGATTCATCACCTTACATGAAAAAATCTAGGCAGTACAATCTAAAGATATCAGGTACTATTTTGTTTGAAAGATAGAAAATGTTGAATGCTAGAATCATTTTCCCAATCCATCATTCCACCTGGATTGCAAACATAGTACCTATAAGGAAGAAGAATGGTGAAATCCACCTCTGCGTGGATTTTAGAAATTTAAATCAGTCATCCTTAAAGGATAACTATCCTTTACCAATCATGGATCAAGTGCCTCAAATAGTGATTAGTTCAGAGATGTTATCAATGCTAGATGGATTCTCAGGATACAATCAAGTTGAAGTTGGTGAAGCAGACTAGCACAACACTACCTTCACCACACCTTGGGGCACCTTTGCTTATCAGAGAATGCCATTCAGCCTTATTAATGCTAGCACCACTTTTCAAAGAGAAATGGACCTTGCATTCAAGGATGAAATGGGTAAGTTCATTTTAATTTATCTTGATGATTTAACAGTCTTTTCTAAGCATCACTCGGATCATGTGTGTCACTTGCAACAAGTGTTAGAATGTTGCCACCAGAATGGCATTTCCTTAAACCCCAAAAAGTCTATTTTTGGGGTAACAAAAGAGAAAATTCTCAAACACATTGTGTCCAAAGGAGGCATAAATATTGACTCAAATAGAGTCAAGTCCATCCAAGAGCTCACTTTTCCCACAAGTAAGATTGAAGTTCACTCTTTCTTTAGAAAGGTGAATTTCTTACAAAGGTTCATCCCTAAATTTGCTGAGAAGACTCGCCATATTTTAAATATGATGAAGGGTAAGACCACTTTCAATTGGACTAAAGAAGGAAAATTGGCATTCCAAAATATCAAGATAGTTATTTCCCATGCCCCAATTCTGGTTTGTCCATATTATAACAAGGATTTCACTATGTATTTTTATGCTTCTGCACACACCCTTTTATTAATTTTGGTTCAATAAAACCAAGAAGGTGTGGAATCTCCTATTTATTTCATGAGCTATCCTCTCAAAGCTCATGAGCTGAAATATTCAAACATGGAAAAGCATGCTTATGTAGTGGTAAAGGTAGTGAAGCATTTCCACTTCTACATCCTGAATTCACACACTACTACCTTAGTTCTTGATACCATAGTTAAATCCATATTAACTTAGTAGGAGTTTGGGACGAAAAGAGGTAATTAGATTTATAAAATATAGGAGTTTGATCTAGTCATCAAACCAATGAAGCTAGTGTGGGGAAAAGGCCTATGCCAATTGATTGCTGATAATAAATCAGAATAAATATAACATGAAGGATTAGAAGAAGAAGACACACCAACAGGCCTCTTTATCTCCACCATGAATGAGTGGTATTCAGGTATTTCTTATTTTCTTACTTATGGTGAGTGCCCTACTCACCTATCTTATAAAGAAAGGAGGACTATCAAGTTGAAAGCTACCAATTTTATCTTATGGGACAATAGCCTATACAAGAGGAACCTTAATGGAGTGTTCCTTCATTGTGTGGACAAAGAGTAGTAGAGCCAACTTCTAAAATCCTTTCATAATTTGGCCTGTGAAGGACATTTTTTTGCTCCTATAACTACCCATAAAATTTTGTGAGCCAGGTATTACTAGCCAACTCTCTTTCAAGATGCATACAAATGGGTAAGAAAATGTGAAGTATGCCAGCAGTTTGTTGGGAGACCCAAGTTAGCTGCCCTGCCTCTCAAGCCAGTAGTGATAGAAGAGCCATTCCAACAATGGGGAATCAACTTTATTGGTGATGTAAACCCATCTTCAAGTGCTGGACATGATTATGTCCTTACAGCCATAGATTACTTCACCAAGTGGGTTGAAGCAATTCCAACCAAGCATGCTACTTTAGAAGTAGTATGCAACTTCCTCAAAGAGAACATCATTCCTAGGTTTGGGGTCCCAACCAAGATTTTCACTAACAATGCAGCTTTTTTCACTTCCCAAGAGATCACTCAATTCTATTTTTACTATGGGATCATGCTCTCCCACTCTTCTAATTACTTTCCACAAGGGAATGGACAAGCTGAATCAAGCAATAAAAACTTGGTGACTATCATCAAGAAGCTAGTAGATGACAACCAAAATACATGGCATAAATCATTGGTTGATGCTTTATGGGTAGATAGGATTACACCAAAAAGGGCAATTGGTATGTCTCATTTCTAGCTTCTTTATGGACTCAATGTTGAAATACTAATCACCCTGGAATTACCAGCATTGAAATTGGCTAAGGTAATTGAATATTAGACATATGAAAGCTCCCTTGATAAGAGGATCATGTGCTTGATCGAGATAGATGAGTAGAGAACTATGGTGGTGGATTGAATTGCTGCCCATCAAAGTTTGGTGAAGAAGCTTTTCAACCAAAAAGCAAAAAAACCAAGATTTCTAGATTGGAGATCAAGTCTTGCTGTGGGACAATTGAAAATAACCAAAGGGAATGCATGGGAAGTTTGATTCCCTTTGGAGAGGCCCATTTATTATCCATCAGATTAATGGCGAAAATAGCTTCTTGTTGAATTATCAAGATGGTACGCTCTTTTCTCTACCTCACAATGGGCAACATCTAAAGCACTTCAACTTTTGAATTATCAAATTAGTTCACCTGTGCATATGTATACTTTTATAGTCTTTGTTCCTATTGTGTGTTGTTCATTTTCATTTTTTGGAGCATTTATTTTTGGCTAGCATGACTCCATAGCCCAATGGCATACTTTAAGGCATTAGATATTCTGGTTTCTACTCCCCTCAGCTATTCCAAGTTTTCAACTGAAGGAAATTCCCCAACTAGAGCCAGTTGTTGTTCCCAAAATTTGTCACTCATTTTGGGATAACATATGAACTATTTTGATTCAACAGACCAAAATCCTCTCTTCCATTTTCAATTTTTTTTTTGAGCATTCAATTTTTGCATTATTCAAGCTTTTTTAGATTTTTATGGACTCTGCAGGCTTGAATCTATAGACTCTACAGGATTGAATCTATGGACTCTATAGGCTTGAATATATGGACTCTGTAGGCTTGAATCTACGGATTTTATAGGCTTCAATCTATGGATTTTGTAGGCTTGAATCTATGAACTCTATAGATATGTTTCTGCAGACTCAACATGCTTAAAATTAGTAGGTTTAATAATTTTAATGGCTTTAATAGGTAAATTCTCTCAAAGGGGCAAGTTTGTAACACTTAGGCATTTTCAGGATCGATTCAACATCTTAGTTCAATCAAAAATGTTCATTGGCAAGCTTCTAAGCAAGGATTGAACCATTGAACCACTAAATCTTAAACCATTTTGGTTCAATGAGTTTAACAGTTCAACAAGTTCAAAGCGTGAATGGTTCAAACATTCAAAAGACTTAGCCAAAACAAAGAGATTGAACAGTTGAACCAAAGTTGGTTCAATCGGTTGGTTTAATCAAAGGTTCAAGGGACTACCCCAAAGTCAAAGGAAAAAGTTCCCTTACGAAGGGCAATGGACTAAAGGAAAATGCACTTGCAGAGGGCATCAAATGTGTTCAAGGGTCAAAGAGAAGGCAGAAAGTGGGAAATCTTTTAGAAAAGTTCTCGTGGCAAAAATTGTTAAGGTAAAAGTCCTTCAGAGAAAATGTCTGAAGGAATTCCTTCAGACATTTTGTTCAAAGGAATTCACCTGGGAAGAAAGCCCAATTGAAAGGAAGGAAATGAGTGGCTAAGGAAAGGAACCTTTCCTTTGGACAAAATGTCTGAAGGAAAAGTCCGAAGGAAAAAGCCTGAAAGCCAAAGCCCAACAGAAAAAGACAAAGTCAAGGAAGATTTCCTTTAGACAAATTATCTGCAAGAATTCCTTCAGACATTTTGTCTGAAGGAAATAAAGGATAAAGTTTACCAAAGAAATAAAAGCTCATCTGAAGGAATTAAATCCTAAAGGCCACTAGAAAGATCTTAAAGGATAGGTACCCTTACGAGGGGCACTTGACACTCAAAAAAGGACCATTTGAAAATCCCAAAGGGACACCTTCCCTTTGCATTATTCCAAAGGCTTGATAAAGATGCAGAAAGAAGCTTTGAAAGGCTTATATGAAAAGGAGCCTTCAAAGAATAAGGATTGAACCATTTAACTTTGAACCAATTGGTTCAATGGGTTCAAGGGTCCAAAAGTTTCAAGGCTTCAAAGGGAGTAGTGATTCAACCAAAGCAGAGAATGAACCAATGACCGATTGAACCTTGAACTAAAAGAGTTCAAAATTCAACAGTTAAACAGGTTCAAATGATTCAAAGATTGATCCAAGCAAAGGAAGAACATGGATATTTCCATAGACCAGTTCAAAGGATGGTTCAACTAAACAAAGCAAAGAAATGAATGAACAAAGGCAACAATTGAACCAGAGGATTGATAAAGATAGAATGAACTGACAAACCATTAAACCAATGAAATTTTGTAGGTTCAAAGGTTCATGGTTCAATATGGTTCAAGCACTAGAAACCATCGACGGCCCCGTGGATGTCAAATTTAATTTAATGGAATATCTGTTAATATTTGAATATGGCACAGAATTTGAAAAGTAAACCAAGCAACTAGATGAAAAGAGAGCTCAAGAGCCCAAATTGCTATAGGGAAGAGAAGAACAATATAAAAATATCAAAAAAATCTTCGAGGGAGTTATTTCTAATAGGTGAAATAGTGGATCAAGTGGTCATCTGAGTACACCAAATCAAGAACATGACCTATTTTTCTTCCATGAAGTAATGGCAAACTAGATAGCTATGTAGACATCAGAAAAAGGACCAGACAACTCATGGTAAGGAGGGGACATATAAGATGGATGAGCATGCCATAGTTAAGGTAATACACTATTCCTAGCATGGCCCTCTAGATAGAACTGACGGTGCATTGAAGGCATTGACTGCAGCATGGGCCGTCCCATGAAAAAGAGTGCCAAGATTTGCTTGGTTTCTATACATTTTAATATCTTGTATTATGCAAAGGGAGATCTTTTTGGTTATAGAAGCAAAACTCTACCAAAATTGAGAGGCGATTATTGAGACTTTGAGCTTAGGTTGTTCATCATATTTATTTGTTTGAATGAGAAAGAAAGTTACTTTTAGACATTGTGCTATTATAACTTGTGTCATTTAGGGGATTGTTCTTATGTCTATTTCCTGAATGTGTTCTTGTCCATTTTAAAGAAATAAATAGAACTAGTGGAAGTAATCAATAAGGTGTCTTAAAGCCAATTATGGAGAGACTTTGTGCCCCCATAATTGTCTTTAGTGTGTTTGTCTATTTTCTATTTCTATGTAAAGGACCTTGGGATGACTTTGTGCCCTCATTGTCCATCATATTTCACTCTTGGGTAGTCGAGGTGCAGACTTTGTGCTACATCTCAGTCTGTTGGTTACTATGACTTTTGTTATCAGTTACTTGTCACTCCCTGAAATAACTCCTATTGTTTTTTGCAAGATAAATTTTGAAAGAAGAGAAGTTCCTTTAGTTTTTTCACTAGGATTTTCTCCTTTGTTTGTGAACATCATCTCTAAAAAAAGAGAGATGGATGGTGTTATCCTACCTCTGAGTGTTACTTTCTGCTTATATATATAATATATAGATCCTCATATTTATAGGGAACCTCCCCTTGATGAGAGGATATATTTGTCCCCCTTTGATGTGGTAAACCTGCACATTTGGTCGACCAATCTCCCTATGCTATGGTTGAAGAGACCTATTTTGCTTAGTAGTTAGCTGGTGACAAAATATTCACCCAACAGGCTCCACATACTCCTTCATAAACTTCCCTTAACATTAATGTTGATTTTATTAAATTTAAACAACAAAGAAGAGTTCCATCAAAGCTATAGTGATAAAAGGTTAGGCCAAGTAAGGTATAACATGAGGCTTGATGGGTAAATGCCTTTAGTTATTTATGTGATAGGTCTAGTGGCATGATATGGTCATGTAGGTAAGTAAATAGGTCTAAATACCATATCGAGCTAGGACCAATAATATCACATATAATTATGATGGTTGAAGGTTAATGAGTAGGTGATAGTAGATTTTAAACAAGGAATTGAAATTATTTTACCTTGTCAATGTGACAGATCAAAAAATTGATGGTGGTAAAAGCATCTATTATCATGTTACTAGCCCTAGGTATGTGTTTAAACTATGTATCGATCATCTTTTGTTTGAGAAAATGGATCATAGCCTTTAAGGCATTGTCTTATCATTTTTCATCTAAAATTTATTTGTAACTTGATTAATTATTAATTAAGAATCACCACAAACTATGAGATGTTGAATATTCTATTTTACTACTTGGTGAAGCCTTATAATGAGTGTGTCATATTCATTTATGTTGTTAGTATAAAAAATGTTGATACAGAATGATTTAGGGATTATATCCCCCTATGGTGTAATAAATAATAGGCCTACCCCTGATCCATGTAATGTGAATGAGCCATTAAAATACAACTTCCGGTGTTGCTCTTCAAGTGATGTTTCAATGAGGGATGGTCACAATGGATTTATCTAGGAAATGAAATGTGATGGGTTTGGTATCTATAAGGGGAGATTCAACAAGATAATCTACAATTATCTATCCCTTTATAGCCTTTTGGTTGATGTATTATATACCAAACTTACTCATAAACATGATCCATTTAGCCATGTAGCCTTGTAAAGTTATCTTGGATAGTAGATACTTGAGCAGATATATTTTTTAAATAACTATGGTTTTTTTGTTTAACATGTAATGTCATAGTTTCTGGGTTGTAAATACCATAGCTAAAAAAGATTTTTCTATGGGAATTTAGGTGTGTTCATATGAAACCAATATACAAATTTGATAATACATGACATGTTCCTTTCCATTATCATCATGTTGATCTAGAGGTACCCTAGGGATTTGTATGTGGTTGATAGATATATTAGGATTGACTTTCCTAACATTGGTGGTAATAAAATAGGTGGATTAGAGAGATATTACTTTAGATGCTGAAAGGATTTTTGGCATTCTTCATTCCAATGAAATGTGACACCCTTCTTTAATAAGTGTGTAAATGGATGGAATTTGTTAACTAACTATGATATGAAGCATTTGATAATCTAGATCTTGCCCTACAAACTATGGAGTTGTTTCAAAGTATAAGGTGGTGGCATCTTGGTAATGTCTTATAGTTTCATAGGATCAACTTCAATACCTCTATGATAGATGAAGAATCCTAACAATTTACCTAAATTAACTCTAAAAACATACTTATTAGGATTAAGTCTGACCTTGTATTCATATAGCCTCTCAAATATTTTTATAGTGTAGCTAGATGATTAACATGTGTCTTGGATTTACCCAATATGTCATCAACATAGTCTTCAATAATGTCATGCATCATATCATGAAATATGATGGTCATGACTATTTGGTATGTGGCACCAACATTCTTGAGACTAAATAGTATAACCAAATAATAAAACATTCCCCATAGAGTGGTGAATGTTGACTTATGTTGGTCTTCTAACATAATCTATATTTGGTTATATCCTAAAAATCCATCCATAAGTGAAATAATTTCATACCCCAGTGTGAAGTCAACAATCATGTCAATGTTTGGTAGAGGAAAGTCATACTTAAGGTAGGCCTTATATATATATATATATATATATATATATATATATATATATATATATAATTAGTTTACATTTTAATTCCTTTTGGCTTCTTACTAATTGACACAACATTCAAGATCTAGTCTAAATAGTTGATCAGTCAGATGCATCTCACTTCTAAGATTTTTCCAACTCTTTCTTTACTAATACACCAATATGAGGATGCATCTTGCATAGTTTTTGCTTCACATGTTTGGCATCAGGATGTAAAATAAAGTAGTTTAAAACCAAGGTAGGGTCCAAACCTAGCATGTTTAAATAAGCCCAGGCAAAGATGTCAAAAATTGTTGGACATTGCCATTGATTAAGGAGGAGATTGTTAAGCATTGTAATTAAGTGTTGAGTTTAAATATTTAATGTTATAACTAATGTCAAAAGGTTCTTCTGAAGATGCATGGTTCTTTTATTTATGTCAATATAATATCATTAATGTCAAAGGTTCTTATGAATATGCTTAGTCAAGTAAGCCTTGAGGTATGTATTTGATGATTTCTTATGCCAACATAGTGAGTGTTGTTATTATATGAAAGTAGTAATGTGATTGAACTATTTGAAGAATGTTATGATATCATTGAGATCAACATGAGTAATTATAGGTTAGTATGCCAAGTGTTAAGCATCTTTTAATGATATAGACCTTGTAAGATGATATGTGTAGGTGGCATGATGAAATGAGTGATCTCTGAATAAGAATTTATATGCTTTGAAGATCTATGTAAGTAGTTTTGAAGATGATCCAAATGAGCTATGAATATGTGAATGCTCTAAATAATTATTCATAGTGTTTAAGCATGAGATATGTTTTTTGAGTTTTTACATGTGGTGTTAATGACCTTGCAATTTATTATAAGTTAAGATCTAAAGATCTATATATTCTACTACAAAGTTCCTTAGTCAACCTATAAATATATTTAAGAAGCTTTGAATATGCTATATTGAAGATATGAAGAATTATGAGTGTATGAGTGTGCTTGATCATACATAAGAGGCATTAGAAAACATGATATTTTCAATATGAAGCCTACATGATGGCAAGAAGATCAAATTCAAGACCTAATGTGACTAGTAGTTCAAATCCTAGAAAGCAAGTAGAGAGATGGTGATTATATGAGGTATCTGGATTAGTTTCTAAGACATGGATTAGTAGGTTAAATTTGAAAAAGGTGATTCAAGTTTTTTTAAATATGTGTATGAAGTTTCAAGTCATGGTTTTCAATAAAAGACTTCAAAAAGTGTTTAAACGTTTCTAGAGTGCACAAAAGGAAGAGTTGTCTACTTGATAAGGTTTTTCAAGTGCTCATTGACATGTGAAACATCTACATGAGATTATAATTTTTTCATAGTAAATTAGGAAGGGTTCTATCTCAAATCTCTAAGCATTGGTTTTTGGAAAGAGGAGCTAAGTTTTAGGAATGATCGTTAAGATTGGTAGATAGTTTAAACCCTCAAATAACCCTAACAATGAACTAATGTTGAATATCTTGTCCTAAAGAGATAAAAATAGTTTGATATGGCTAGAAAAGAAACTATAGGTTGAATTCAACTCTGACAGGCATCTATAGGTGTGATTGTTTCTCAAATGAGTGAGCAAACCCTACAACAAAGTATTTGTCTTTCAAAGATTTGTTATAGCAGATAGAGTTGACCAAGTCAAATTTGCTAAGTGAATTAAGATTAAAGTGTGATAATTATAGTTTTTTTTCATGAAGGTTTATTGATAGGTTCCATATCTTAGGTGCACAAATTTGGTGATCCAAGTTTCCCAATCACTAATAGACCTAGTGGTGTAGATAGTAATAAAATTAGGCAAAAGTGAGAAGATGATTCTTGATGTGTTTTAATCTAAGAATGATGCATTGAATTACATGATGATGTTTTTTGGTACTTGAATAATCCATCCATGATTTTAATAATCTTGTAATTTAGTATAAGAGGTTGGAATAATGAAGCCAAAATGGCTTGTCTGACTGAGTAGATTCTATGAGAGAGTAGATCAATAGATTGATTTGCAAGACCAATAGTTTCCATTAAATATTATGATATATTTATTAAAGATCACTATAAGGATGTTACACAATATTTTTCATTCATTTAAAGCTATTTAATGTGTTTAATCAGATGTTAGATTTTCATGTTTTCTTGACTATCTTTTGAAGTCAGTTGATAGTTCTGAGTGAACATCTTGTAGAGAAGACATTGAGCCTATTTACCATGAGTTAAAGCATAAAATGAATTTTATGATGTGACTAAGGTCATGAGGTTTCTAAATATTTAATTTTTTTCCATGTTTGTTTTACAAAGTTTAGTATATACCTCATTTGTTTAAGACTATTTTTCTGTGTATATATAAGGCTTTTATAAACAGTGATTTGAGTAAGGGTTCAAGTGGTGGTTGGACATAAAAGGTGTTATGGACATAAATTGAAGTTGGATATGGTATATTGGAATGGAATATGATTTTTTCCTACCATTTTATGTGTTTGTATATGCTTCAATAAAAGTTAAATGGCAATGTGTTGTTAAGAAGACCTATTAGGTCTCTTTTAAGCCTAAAAGGGGATTAAGGGCTAATTGATCCATGTTAGAATTAATTTATTGATTGATTAATGATTAAGTAATTTTATTTTAATATGATAATACCCAATTTATGGCCAACCTAAGAAGATAAGTATGTATCCAACTAAGAAGTATATGATCAAGTGACTTGTATAAAAGCAAGGCAAGTTAGGCTTATTTTTATATGATTAAAAAGAGAGCAGAAGAGGATATGTGAATGATTTAGATCATTGGTGAGTATAAGGAGGTCATGTAGAACATTAGGTAAATGTCATGAATATCTAACATAGTTTTTGAATATGGGGAACGAGTTTGGAAGACCTAATCAATCCATGAAGAGGGATAGTTGATCGAAGAGGGCTAAAGCCCAATTTGAGAGGGATATAAGTGAATGAAGAGATGAAGGAGAAGATCGTCATATGTTGTATGAATAACAAGATTTTTTTAAGGTGATAAAATAGTTAGGTGGCTAAGTTATTGTTGATTCATGTAGGGTTTTGGATACTCCTTGTAAGTGGGTGTTTGCTAAAGTCTAGCTGAGTTGGTGCTAAACTAGTTGGGGTCGGTGCTCCATGTGAAGTGGGTGCTTCACTAAAGGTTGTTGTTTGTATTATAGGACTATAGTCCATTTACTTCATTAGTTTCTTTCATTCCCCTTACTTATTTTCCATGTATATATTGTGTTCATATGTTTCATGCTCTTATGATTTGATGCTTATGCTTGTTAAGATACACATGCTTGTTCGAATGGTTCACGTATGATTAAGTGGAATTGAATGAAAATTTTTGAAGAATAATTCACCCTACCCCCCTCTCAGTCATCTTATTTCCAACATAAAATTCCCTAAAAAGGGATATAAATACTACACATTCCTCCTCAATGAAGGATGTACCTAACGAGAAGAGTTGTACCATCCTCCAAAATAGTTGGCAATGCTTTAAATTGGCCTACAACTGTAAAGTCATCTATTTGGATTGGTTCTTCAAGATCATCTAAAAAAGGTGAATCAAAATCTCCCAATGGTAGGGATGGCCATGTCACAAATACTTTTGGAAATTTTTGAATAAATCAATCAAAGGCATGTTATTTAGAATTGAATTCAAACCTAAAAGCAAGTTCATTATTGGTGGTCTCCTGAGCTATGTGTGAGGAAATATGAACAAACCTATCTAATGGTGCCTAAAATAAGTTTTCACTAGAAGATTTGCCTTTCTCTTTACTTTTACCCTGGTTCAAAAGTGTTTCAAAGAGGTTTTCACTTTGGGACCTCAATGTTTTATTTATTTATTTGTGGATTAAGGTGTTCACCTATTCTCAATAGGTTACAAGATCTAGTTTGATATAGAATCCTTGTTTGTGGTCGCCTAATGAAACATTATCTCTTGGGCTTAAGAAATCACAAAATACCTCATCATTCTAAAACTCATTGATAGGCATGGGTAATAAAGAGGAAGCTTGTTACGTCTACTTACTAGGGTAATGGTATAAATGGCATGGGTGCTAAATAGGTTTGTATTGGTAAGGTCTTCATAAATGTTATTATTGAACTCTGATGAAAGGCAGTTATTGTTTGAATGGTACTTGTTGTATAGTGCTACCTCTTGGTTACACAAACTCTTATTGTGAAGTAGATGTTTATTGGATGCTTGGCATTTGTATTTGACCAATGGACATATGTTATTAATTAAATAATGTATTTGATTGTAAAGGTATTTTGGTTTATGACTGGAGAGGTAAATTTATCACTACCTATCAAGGTGGAACATTTTTTACCCCTTATTAAGGTGGCATAGTGTTCTACCTCTGATACATTGGTATAGTAGACTTTGCCTATTATTTTGGATTGTTAGTCATTATTTTTTGAAGTGAAATGACATTCATCACTTTTTATTAAGGTAAGCCACTATTTGGTACTTGATTAATTAATCTCTGTGGTTACATTATTGAAAAAGCAGTTAGTTGAGGATTAGAGGTAACCTATTGTGGTTAGTGTTTTACCTAAAAAATGTCACTCATTTTTCGAACAACATATAAGTTGTTTTGGTCTTGCAAGACCAAAATATCTCTTCCCATTTCAAAAAATTGTTTTAAGCTTTCAAAATTAGGAATTATTCAAGATTTTTCAGTCAAAGGACTAATGGCTCAAAAGGTTCAATGTGCTCAATTGAGTTCAAAAGGTTCAATCGGTTCAATGTTCAATGGATTCAATGAGGCTTGTGTCAAAGAAGCTTAGTTCAAGTGGTCAATAGAAATAGGGGAATGAACCATTAAACCATTGAACCAAAGTTAGTTCAATCAGTCAATTCAAGTGACAATTTGAAAGGAGTGCCCCAAGTGTCAAAGACACAAGTGCCCTTGCAAAGGGAATTTCTATGGCAAAAGTGACTAAGGAAAAAAACAAATGGACCAAAACAAAATCCCGATAGAACCCACCAAATGCTACCAAGTGTCATATTTCAAGCCTCATTTCACTTTGTTTCTTAGAGTAGCGGAAGCTGCCATGTGTACTTTGTAAGTTAAGAAATGTGCCATGTGTCAACATCCACATGAATCTAAAATGAGTCTCAAGTGTTTCCAAAATATGATGGAAGTCACCATGTGTCACCTTTTGTGAGACACTCAAAAGGCATCTAAAGCTTCTACAAGTTCAATAGAAGCTGCCACATGTCCTCACCTATTTCACAGTGGATGTTGCCACATGTCACATGTTGAGATTTACATAAAATTGACTAAGGAAAATTTTTAAGGGACAAACAACCCTTTCAAAGGACACTCAGAAGCTAAAGTGAACCATTACAAAAACCTAAAAGGCTAGTTTGGAGCTCAAACAACCTTTGTAGAAGATAGGAAGGGAGAAAATGGACCAATTCAAAGGCCAAAAGGGCAAAGGGATTTCCTTCAAAAAAGTTCCCCTGGAAAAAGTGACAAAGAGACAATTCCTTCAGATAAATTGTCTGAAATAATTTCTTCAAACTTTTTCTCTGAAGGAAAAGTCTAAAGAAATAGAAAACTCATAATGCAGCCATGTGTTCCTCAGAAAGTCATAGTAGAAGCCACCACATGTCATCTACTGAGACAATTTCAAAGCAACAAAACATGCCACGTGTCTCTCATCAAATGCAGCAGAAGCTACCACATGTCATCCTCTATAGGAAACTAATATAAGTCCCAAAGACTTTTCAAAGGCAGTTAAGAGCTCGATGGAAGCTGCCACATGTCAACATCCACAATTTCTTCCTTTATATCTCTTTTACTAAGTAAGGATTGTAGTGAACCTTCATTAAGCTACTGAAGCAAGTGGAAGCTACCAAGTGTCATCTTCCATAGGGTTCTCAAAATACTAGTAGAAAGCAACTAAGGAATAGAGCATCGAATTGAATCAAGGACCTGATTCAAATAACTAGAAAAGGAGGAATGATGAGGAAGGACCATAAACATTTATGCATCAAATATGTTTCTAGAATCAGATTGCCAGGTGGACATTGAAAGATGCAAACTTTCAATAGCGTGACCTATTTCTCTGCATTGAGAAAAACAAATGGGTAAGTGCCCCTAAATTCCAGCATGTCTTCTTAACAAAATTCAATGTAACATGATGTGTTACTATTCCCGAGTCCTTCTTGAAGAGGCTATATAAGGGACTCTTTTTTATTGTTAATATCAACTCTCTCTAATTATCAGAAACAAAACTCTGCCCAAATTGAAAGGCATTACTAAGACTTTGATCTTAGATTGTTGATCATATTTTGTTATTGGAATAAGAAAGAAAGTGAATTTTTAGACTTTGTGCTGTGATATCTTTGTTGTTGGGGAAACTATTCTTATGTCTTTTCCCTTAATATATTTTTTGTTCCTTTAATTCAATAAGTAGAATTAGTGAAAGTAGTTAGGAAGGTGTCCTGAAGTCAACTTTGGAGAGACTTTGTGCCCCCATAATTGTCTTTGGTGTGTTTTTTTTTTTATTTATGTAAAGGACCTTGGGACGAATTTGTGCCCTCATTGTCCTTCATATCTTACTCTTCGGCAATTCAGGTGGAGACTTTGTGTTACATCTCAATTTGCTAATTACTACATCCTTGATTACATTTTGTAATTACTACCATGAATATTTTTGTGGTTTGTTGAATGGTACTTCTAAAAGAAGAGGAGTGCTTTATATCATTATCCCTAAGATTTATCCTTTGATTTACATGCATCATCTCTAAAAAAGAGAGATGGATGGTTTGTCCTACCCTTGAGTATTATTATTATATATATATATATATATAGGGAACCTCCCCTTGATGAGAGGAGAGATTAGTCCCCTTTGATGTGGTAAAACTACACATTTGGCTAACCAATCTTCCTATTTTGGATGATCAGACCTATTTTGTTTATCAGTACGTTGATCGACAAAATATTCAACCAACAGTTTTTGGCAACTCTACTGGGGATATTAGCTATGTGCATTCTAAAACCTCAAGTTTTAGATTGAATCAATCTCTACCCATTATCCATTTATAGCCTTACCATCTTCCTCCACCTCTGTTATTTTATCTAGTCTACAAAACTAGAACCAATTGGGAAAGAATGTGTAGTTTAAAGCCTCAAGCTTCAAACTAAAGCAAGGTCAATTCTTTTCCATTTTTGTTTCACAATCAGGCAGATTCAAGGTATATACGAAGCCAAAGGGCCAAATGTATTTTTGACCCTATATTTGAGTTGGTACAACAAAGTAATTTTGATCTGTTTCCTTCACCATCTCACCTCCAAAGAACCAAGATCTTTCCTCCTACTAAAGTGAGGTCTCCATTGCCAAATAAAGTATCCACTTTTGCTATTGATAAAGCTTTGCCAATAATTATCCCTCTAAGATTTGTTATTCCTCCTTTTAATAGTCATATAATGTTAGCTCAAGGCCCCTGGGGTAATTCTTTTGGTCCTCTCAATCTTACTCCATCTCTACATGAGCTCCCACGTAGTTCAAGGAAGAATTTCCCTAAATTCTATGGTGATGGGAAGGTTCATCCTGATGAACACATTATAGCCTTCATCATAGCTTGTGGCGTAATCAGAGTAGAATTTGAAGATGTAATAGTCAGACTATTTGTAGAAACATTACAAGGTGCTACTATAGATTGGTTTTTATCATCTACAAGCTTGGTCAGTAACTAATTGAAATACCCTCAAATCTAAGTTTGAAGCTAGATTCAAACCTGCAAAAGATGCACATGCCCTTTTGGCCCAACTCACATAGATGAAGAAAGAGCCTCATGAACTAATGAGAGACTTTATACCCAAGTTTGATAAACTAAGGAATAGAATCCCTATAATTACCCAACCTACAGCTGATAATCTCAAATGCTTCTTCATTAATTCTTAATTACCTAAAGTTTTCTTTTGAGATGTGCTGGTCAAATAAATCTTACTTCAACTCAACATTTGGCCATTGAGGTAGAAGATGATCTCATCTTAGTAGGGAAGATAAGAAGAGATTCAAATAAAAATAGACCGTCATCATCTTCTGAATATTCATCTACAGGCACCATAGATCTAATGGTACAGAAGTTGGCAAATGAGTTACTTGCTCTTAAAAAGAAAATGGTGCAAGGAATGTCTTCTGCTCCTTTATACAGAGATATGACAAGGACATTTCCAAATTAGTCATATTAGGGCAATGTTGCCAAAAATCAAGGGCAACAAAATAATCTTCCTCCCCCACAAGGAAAACTTACCCTTAAAGCTATTCCAATGAATTCAGCAATGGGATATCTTGAAGGAAAATCAGAGTTCTCTTTTCAGCCTAAATTGAATAAAAAAAATGACATTGACCTCCTTGTGTAAAATCAAGAAGAATCAGCTAGCGGCTCCCACATTAGTTTCATAAACTACTAGGATGAACCCATAAGTAAAAGAGAAGATTTTGATGGATCATATGCAGTGTTTACCAGGTCCAAAAACTAATTAGTCTAGTAAGCTAATAAAGGGAAGACATGGAAGCAACCTCGACCAACAATTACAATTGCTAAGCATGGAACCACTCTGTCTTTCTAGTCAATAGATCTAGTGCTCACCAAAATGGTAAGTACATCAATTTCACCTTCACCTTCTACTTCAATTTTGCAAACTAGCCCTCCTCGCATCCCTCCTAAAACCTAAAAGGTTGAATTACCTTCCTCTGTTCCTAGTCCAATTTAGCCATTTGACATAATTGATCATGTCAAAAAAACAAAAATACAAATGTCTGAATTTGAATATTTGTAGTCCAATCCTGATCAATTAGATAAGTTGGTCCAATATGTCAAGAACCAAACCATCCCTGCAAGACAAAAGGTTAAGAAAATAACTTCTGATTCCCCAAAGAACATGCTCATTGCAAATAATCTTGTCATTACTCCTCTAGCTACCCTTGGGAAAATAGAACCTTTCTATGTTTCTCTGTTAATAAATGGTCACAAACTAAGTAATTGTATTATAGACTCAGGTGCATCTGACAATGTCATGCCTGCTAAAGTAGCTAAATCTCTTGATCTCACATTAACCAAGACATTTGAAATATGTTTTTCCATGGAGAACAAACAAGTGCAATTACTAGGATAAATCAAGGATGCCCAATTTGCATTTCTAGCCTTTCCAGACAAAAGAATCAAGATGACAGTTCTGGTGGCTAATGTTCCAGCATCCTATGGTATCCTACTTGGGTGAAATTTTTGTGAGGATGTTGGTGGAGAATTGAGCATGGATTTATCTGAAGCTAGAATCCTTGTCAAAGGCACCATGCAGAGGCTACTTCCTAAAAAGGAATCAAAGTATATTATCACTCAAACATCAGCCCCTAAAGCTCAAATTCTTTTTGAATTCTAAGGTATGGGTAACTACTTTCTATTTACAGATGAAGTTCATGAAACATCTAATAATATTCTTGAAAGTGTCAACCCAAAAATTAGTTCAACTAGAATAGCAGAAGAAATAGTAGGTTCTAATACAAATGAAGAAGGATCTTCCCTCTCTAATGAAGGAAATTCTAAAGAAAAATTAGTGTCTGATGAAGTATGGACTCTGGAATTCAATGGAAGCTACTCCTCTACTATTTTGGGAGTTGGGATTGTGTTGATATATCCTCAAAGAGATATGTTTCCTTCATCTTACAAATTACAATTTAGCAACACTAACAATACAGTTGAATATGAATCTCTATTGCTAGGATTGAAGGCTGCTTAAGACAAAGGCATCAAGTTTCTTCATGCCAAAGGGGATGTTGAATTAGTGGTTTGTTAGGTGATAAACTTATACCAAACTAATAATGAAAGATTATGCCACTACCACAACCTGGTTTGGGACCAAATTGAAAGCTTTGATACTTTCAACATTTCTACCATACCGAGGGAATCTAATGACAAAGCTGATGCACTTGTTGTTTCAGGAACTCTCTTAGTTTCTCACTCAAATTTCAAAGAAGACAGGGATACTATTGAGCTAGTCTATAAACCAAGTGTTCCTAACAATGCTGATCATTGGCAAGTATTCAATGATGGTCACCAAATCATTGTCTTTCTAGAATGAAAAGACAATTTTGAACAACTATGTTTTGAAGACAATAAACCTCAGAAGTATGAATCAGCCTTTGAATCTAGTTTAGATATAAATAAAAAATTCTTACAACTGAAAGGAAATAAAATGCTCAAAGACTTGGTTTCTCTTGAGAATTTTTTTGACAAGCATGATAGATTCATCAAAAAATAGCAAATAGATTCAATCTTCTCTTAGGGATTTGATCAAGTAAATCTAACTACTAAAAAAATTCCAAGATGGTTAACATTGGTAAGTGTTGCACCCCTGAAGAAAGATTCAAGTTCACCACTTTACTCCATCAATACATGGACATCCTAGCATATTCTTATGATGACATGAAGTCTCTCAGACCTGATGAAATCCACCATGATATTCCTCTCAAGGATGACTCAATGCCCTATAAGCAAAAATCCAGACAGTACAATCTGAAAATATCAAGTACTATTTTGTCTGAGATACAAAAAATGTTAAATGCTAGAATCATCTTCCCAATCCATCATTCCACATGGATTACAAACATAGTGCTTGTAAGGAAGAAAAGTGGCAATTTAAACATTTGTGTAGATTTTAGTAATCTAAATTAGTCATCTTTGAAAGATAATTATCCTTTACCAATCATGGATCAAGTGCTTCAAACAGTGATAGGTTCAGAGATGTTATCAATGCTAGATGGCTTCTCAGGATATAATCAAGTTGAAGTTGGTGACACAGACCAACAAAAGACTGCATTCACCACACCTTGGGGTACATTTGCATTTAGAAGAATGCCTTTTGTCTTGATAAATGTTGGTGCCACCTTCCAAAGGGTAATGGACCTAGATTTCAAAGATGAGATGGGTAAGTTTATTGTGGTATACCTTGATGACTTGACTTTCTTTTCAAAGCACCGTTATGATCATGTATGCCACTTGCAACAAGTACTGAAGCATTGCAGGTAGAATGGTATTTTTTTGAACCCTAAGAAGTCTATTTTTGGAGTAACAGAGGGGAAACTCCTCAAACACATTGTGTCTAAAGAAGGCATAAAGATTGACTCAGACATAGTCAAGTCTATTCAAGAGCTTAATTTGCCTACAAGTAAAAATATTGTTCACTCTTTCTTCAAAAAGGTGAATTTCTTACAGAGGTTCATCCCTGAATTTTTTGAGAAGACTAGACACACTATGAACATGATGAAAGGGAAGACCACTTTCAGCTAGAATAAAGAAGGCAAGTTAGCATTTGAGGATATCAAGACTACCATTGCCCACATCCCTACCTTGGTTTGTCTAGATTACAACAAAGATTTCATCATATACAGCTATGCTTCTGAACATACACTTTCAGTAATTCTTGTTCAATAGGATAAAGAAGGTATGGAATCTCTCATTTATTTCATGAGTTGCCCTCTCAAAACCCATGAGCTGAAGTATTTGAGCATAGAGAAGCATGCCTATGTAGTGGTGAAATCAGTCAAGCATTTCCACTTCTATATCTTGAATTCACACACTACTACCTTAGTTCCTGACACTACAGTCAAGTCCATATTAACTCAATATGAGTTTGGCACAAAAAGAGGCAATTGGATTGAAAAGATCTAGGAGTTTGATCTAGACATCAAGCCAACAAAGTTGGTAAGGGGAAAAGGCCTATGCCAATTAATTGCTGATAATAAGCCAGAAGATACATAGCATGAAGAAGCTGAAGTGGAAGACACACCAATAGTCCTTTTTGTTTCCACTACCAATGAGTGATATTTAGGTATTGCTCATTTTCTTACTTATAGTGAATGTCTTGCTCATTTGTCTTATAAAGAAAGGAGGACTATCAAGTTGAAAGCTACCAATTTTGTCCTTTAGAACAATAGCCTATACAAAAGAAGCATAGATGGAGTATTCCTTCACCATGTATATAAAGAGCAACAAAGCCAACTTTTAAAATCTTCCATAATCTAGTTTGTGGAGGACATTTTTCTGCCCCTATGACTACTCACAAGATTTTGTGAGCCAGGTATTACTGGCTAACTCTTTTCCAAGATGCATATAAGTGGGTGAGAAAATGTGAACTCTGGCAGCAATGTGTTGGAAGACCCAAGTTAGTTGCCCTGCCTCTCAAGCTAGTGATCATACAAGAACCATTCCAACAATGGGGGATTGATTTTATTGGGACTATAACCCATCTTCAATTTTTAGACATGATTATGCCATTACAGTAACTGACTATTTCACCAAGTGGGTAGAAGCAATCTCGACTAAGCATGCTACTTCAAAAGTTATATGCAATTTCTTCAAGGAGAATATCATTTCCAGGTTTGGAGTTCTAACCAAAATTATTACTAATAATGCAGCTTGTTTCACCTCCCAAGAGATTACACAATTCTATTTCTATTATGGAATTACACTCTCCCATTCTTTTGATTATTTTCCACAAGGGAATGAACAAGCTGAATCAAGTAATAAGAACTTGGTAACTATCATCAAGAAGCTAGCAGATGACAATCAAAGGACATGGCATAAAGCATTGGTTGATGCTCTATGGGTAGACAAAATCACACAAAAGAGGGCAATTGGTATGTCTCCTTTTCAACTTCTTTATGGTATCAATGCTGAGATACCAATCACCTTAGAATTTCTAGCCTTGAAATTGGCAAAGGCAATTGAAGATCAAACATATGAAATCTCTCTTGATAAGACAATCATGTGCCTAACTAAGTTGAATGAATAGAGAACCATAGTGGTGGACTGAATTATTGCTCATCAAAGTCTGGTAAAAAAAATCTTTGACTAAAAGGCCAAAAATTGTGATTTCCAGGTTGGGGATCAAGTCCTATTGTGGGAAAAAAAGAGAGAACCAAAAGGGATGCATGGAAAGTTTGACTCCCTTTAAAGAGGCCCATTTATAATTCATCAACACAATGGTGAAAACAACTTTCTATTGAAATATCAAGATGGCACACTCTTTTCTCTGCCTCATAATGGGCAGCATCTGAAACACTTTAATTCTTGAAGTATCATATCATTTCATCTGTACATATGTATATTTGTATAGTTTTTAATTTAATTTTATTTTGTTTGTTTACATTTTTAATTCCTTTCATTTTTAGGTAACATGACTCCATAGCCCAATGGTACACATGAAGACACTGAAGATTCTAGATTCTACTCCCTTCAATTCTTTTTACAATTGATAGAAGTTCTCCAACTGGAGCCAGCTATTGTACCCAAAAATGTCACTCATTTTTTGGACAACATATACGCTATTTTGGTCTTATAAGACCAAAATATCTCTTACCATTTCAATTTTTTTCTAAGCTTTCAAAATTGGGAATTATTCAAGCTTTTTTAGTAAAAAGACTAATGGTTCAAAAGTTTCAACGTGCTCAATCAGGTTCAAAAGGTTCAATGGGTTCAAGGTTCAATGAGTTCAATGAGGCTTATGTCAAAGAATCTTAGTTCAATCGATCAATAGAAACAAGGGAATGAACCATTGAACCAAAGTTAGTTCAATCGGTCAGTTCAAGTGAAAAGTTCAAAGGAGTGCCCTAAGTGTCAAAGACACAAGTGCCCTTGCAAAGGGAATTTTTGTGGCAAAAGTGACTAAGGAAAGAAACAAATGGACTGAAACAAAAGCCTGATAGAACCTAATGGATGCTGCCAAGTGTCATCTTTTGAGCCTCATTTCACTTTGTTTCTCAGAGCAGTAAAAGCTGCCACATGTCCTTTGTAATTTAAGTGGAATGCACCACATGTCAATGTCTGCATGAATCTAAAATGAGTCTCAAGTGTTTCCAGAATGTGATAGAAGCTACCATGTGTCACCTTTTATGAGACACTTAGAAGGTATCTACAGATTCTACAAGTTCAACAAAAGTTGCCACGTGTCCTCACCTATTTCATAATGGATGCTGCCAAGTGTCACATGTTGAGATTCACATAAAATTGACTAAGGAAAATTTATAAGGGACAAACAACCCTTTCGAAGGACACTTAGAAGCCAAAGTGAACCATTGTAAAAACTTGAAAGGCTAATTTGGATCTCAAACAACCTTTGTGGAAGACAAGAAGGGATCAAATGGACCAATTCAAAGGCCAAAAGAGCAAAGGGATTTCCTTTAAAAAAGTCCCCCTAGCAAAAGTGACAAAGAGACAATTCCTTCAGAAAAATTGTCCAAAAGAATTTCCTCATACTTTTTCTCTAAAGGAAAAGTTTTAAGAAATAGAAAACCCAAAATGCTGCCACATGTCCCTCAAAAATTCATAGTGGAAGCTTCCATGTGTCATCTATTAAGATAGTTTCAAAGCAGTGGAACATGCCACATGTCTCTCATCAAATACAATAGAAGCCACCACATGTCATCCTCCATAGGAAACTAATATAAGTCCCAAAGACTTTTCAAAGGTAGCTAAGAGCTTGATAGAAGCCACCACGTATCAACATCCATAGTTTCTTCCTTTATATCTCTTTTTTTAAGTAAGGATTGCAGCGAACCTTCATTAAGCTACTGAAGCAAGCAGAAGCTACCAAGTGTCATCTTCTACAGGGTTCTCAGAAGACCAGTAGAAAGTAACTAAGGAACAGAGCATCAAATTGAATCAAGGACCCAATTCAAATAACTAGAAAAGGAGGAATAATGAGGAATGACCAAAAACATTTACGCATCAGATATGTTTTTAGAATCAGATCGCCAGGTGGACATTGAAAGATGCAAACTTTCAATAGCATAACCCATTTCTTTGCATTGAGAAAAGCAAATGGGTAAATGCCCCTAAATTCTAGCATGTATTCTTAACAAAATTGAATGCAACATGATGTGTTACTATTCTTGAGTCCTTCTTGAAGAGGCTATATAAGGGACTCTCTTTTATTGTTAAGATCGGCTCTCTTTGATTATCAAAAAAAAAACTTTGCCCAAAATGAAAGGCATTACTAAGACTTTGAGCTCAGATTGTTGATCATATTTTATTATTGGAATAAGAAAGCAAGTGATTTTCAAACTTTTTGTTGTGATATCTTTGTTTTTGGGGAAACTATTCTTATGTCTTTTTCCTTAATATATTTTTTGTTCCTTTAATTCAATAAGTAGAATTAGTGAAAGTAGTCAGGAAGGTGTCCTGACATCAACTATGGAGAGACTTTGTGCCCCCATAATTGTCTTTAGTGTGTTTTCTTTTTGTTTCTATGTAAAGGACCTTAGGATGAATTTTTGCTCTCATTTTCCTTCGTATCTTACTCTTGGGAAATTCAGGTGGAGACTTTGTGTTACATCTCAATTTGCTAATTACTACGTCCTTGGTTACATTTTGCAATTACTACCAGGAAAATTCTTGTGGTTTGCTAAATGGTACTTCTGAAAGAAGAGGAGTGATTTTTGTTATTATTACTAAGATTTCTCCTTTGATTTACATGCATATTCTCTAAAAAAAGAGAAATGGATGGTTTATCCTACCCTTAAGTATTATTTTCTATATATATATATATGTGTGTGTGTATATATATATATATAGCATATTTATAGGGAACCTCCCCTTGATGATAGGAGAGATTAGTCCCCTTTTAATGTGGTAAAACTACACATTTGGTTGACCAATATTCCTACTTTGGATGATCAGACCTATTTTGTTTATCAATACGTTGATCGACAAAATATTCAACCAACAATTAGGACACAAGATTTCCTTACCCCTATTATTGTGAATGAATGTTGGTATCAACTAAAGGCACTTGTTATTATGGACTATTTGTTGGTGTAGTTACACCACTTTGGCTAGATTGGAAGACATTTTCATGTTATCCACTATGTTTGGCACTTTATTTGGTGTAGAAGTCATAGTCACTTCTTCAATAGTTGGGATCTTGTATATGTCTCTCAATGAAGTGTTTTGTGCAAATGGGTTTATACCCAAGTTATATTGACCTATCAAATCCATTAATACCCCTATTGAAGGATTTAATTCTATGAGTTGAGTGTTTGACATGGCCATGTTATTAAAATTGCAAGCTAGATTCAAATAGGTTTGATATGCTTGTTGTATGTGTATAAAGTGATCCTCTATGAGGCCCTTTGTTTTGAAAATCATATTAGGGTCTTGATATGACATCAACACAATTGATTGAGGATTCTTATAATAGGTATGTTCAATGGTTTAGGTATAAGGCATGTTTAAAGGCATTCTAACTAGACTAGGAAACTTTTCATGGGGGAAGTCTACTAGAATCTTGGCCCCTACCTCTGACTAAAGCCTCATATTTGTTTTCAATAAAGTTATAATCAGATAAATAAGGGTCATACATCGATATAATAGAGATGTAATACAATTTTTTTATCTTGTTGGACAATTGATGGTATACTAGTAAGATATTGTGTAGTTTGCTCCTGGTCTTGCTCTAAATATGGAAGCATGTTTACTAAATAATAGGCTAATGAATCTTGACTTTGTACCCTAGATTTATTAGTGTAATGAGGATAAGGATCCATCTTACAAACTACAACATCACCATAGGGGTCTTGAACAAATTCATATTATGTAACTATTGTCACCAAATCTTGCACACTATAAGAGGGTGTTCAAGCATCTTCTAGATTTGGGAAACATGGGAATACTCATAAGTATGTGGGTGTACCAAGAAAGTAAGCATATGAATTTAAGGTTTACCTCCCTTAATTTATATTTCAATGATTATCACCTAAATTAGTGATTTCTTATGGGAAAAGAGTTAGAAATTTGCATGAAATAAACCTACTCTAAGGGGGTGATACACCAAGATGATTTCCACATGACTATCATACTCCTATCACAATGAAACAAGGCATATAAACTAGCTTTAAAGTCTTAAAATATTCTAACATCAATCTTTAAACATAGAGGTAAGATGTATGGAGAAACACAAGGTTAATGAACCAGATGGCAGAATGCACACTATAAAAACAATAATATACTTGAAAGGAGCCTGACATACTTGACTACACTCTATATGACATGTTAGAATATAAACATGAAATGATAAGGTAAGCAAGGATAGTATTATCACCAAATCCAACATACATCACTTCACACACTTAAACAAATATTCATGAACTCAAAACCAAACTTGCATTAATGTTTTGGCAAAATACAATGTCATTTTAGTAGGGCTTCATCATACATGGTGTGGTATTATTTTACAATAGCCAAAGTGGCTACTACTTATAGAATTTTAGAGAGAAGAGAGAAGTTAAAATTCCAAGATTCATAGTAAAATGTTTCATACTAAGAAAAGGAGTTATACATGTAGGAGAATGAAGTCTGAGATGGACCATGCAAGGTCTGATAAGACAAATGTCCCTCCGAGGCATGAAACTCATGAAATGTGGTGTATAACTCCTTTTGCTTGCTTAGAAAACTATCTTCATCATTTGTACCTTGTTGTAATGCCCCACCATTGAATGGGGAATCTCATGATTTCACTGAGAGTGAGGCATCCATTATATTCCTAATAAGATCATTGTATATACTAGTATAAAGAGATCCCTATCATTCTAAGATTGATGTTCATCATGAACCCTGCATGACTATGTTAAGCCCATTTCATGTGATTTCCTTATAATATAGGTTTTATGAGGTGTTCTTGACTAAGCTTTAATGGTGAAATACAAATTTGAATTATTTTCTTTGGTAACCCAAATCGTGTTTTGATCTCATGTTTATATATTTGCATGCTTGGGTCCACAAAATATTTTAATATGACATATTTGTCTATATGGCATCTCCTTGTCATTGTGTTTATTTTATTTTAAAATATTAACATTGACACTTTAGACATGTGTATTCATCTCATGTGCCCTTAAACTTTATCAAATTTACTCAATCAATCTCCTCATGAGTCTTTTGGACTTAACTTTCAATGTTGGTCATTGATTGTTGATCCAAGATTCTGAGATTATGACACTTGGCATCTTTACATGCCTTATATGGACCCTACTATCAATCTCCATTAAATTAACACTCTTATGCCATGCATTTTCCTTATGTGTAATTTGGTCTTATTGACTTATTAAATTGATTCACACTATTGATCTCCATTTTCATGATTAACATGCACTGTCGATCTTTGATCTACATGATAAAATGCATGCCATTGATCTTTGATATGAGATTTCATGATTATGACACTTGGAAGTTGCATGTTTAATTTTTACCTAAGCCTTATGAAAGTCTATAAATTGATACAATTATGAATTCAACTACAAAACGTAGTTACATAGTCTATCTTATACAGGGGTATACATGGTTTGAAACTATATTAACTTCACTTTAATGGTATCATATTATTTATTATTAGTTATATCATCATTAAATACCATCCTCTAATACCACTACCAAGACATGAAAATAATGTAAGTGGTCGAAACCTACTTGCAACATAGAAAGGTGTCTTTACTTGTAAATTAAGATTATTTACCTATCAAAACATTTTGAAACATGAAACCAAGCATGAATAACATGAGGTAAATATTTCCACGTCCTTTTAATTAAATTCCATCATTTGGATTATATGGAATTTCCCATATAGTAAAGAAACCTATAGAGTATGGGGTTTAACAAGTAGAAAAACATAGTCAACCTATAAAGGATGATTCATAAAGCAAAAGTGACAAATCAATACACTCTAAGAATGAAATTTAGTATTATTTAGTGTAATATTACCCCCTAAATTCATTTGACCTAGAATTCTTCTTACTAATTGTACTAACCAAAAACCTATTGATTAGTTTTGCATGCTTAGAAGGGTGATGAAGGAGTAGAATAGTTTTGTACCATTTTTAGCACTTCCAAAGATTATAAAACATTTATATGAGTATAGGTAAGTTTTATATTCATACAAAAATGTTTCCACACATTTCACACTCCTTTATAGGCTATACACCTTTTAAACTCCTTCTTTTGGACCTATTTTATTGGTTTTTATTTATCACCTTCAAGTTTTTAGTTAAAAACTGACATGTCTAATAGATAATAACATATTGGACATTGAATAGGAGTTTTTAACAAATATAAACAACTCAAAAATATACCACTTGCATTTAATGCTCATTTATAACCCCTAAGTGACTGAAAATGACACAAGGACTAATTAGACTATGACCAAGGCTAAAATGACATAAAATCACATATAATTAATTATTAAACACACTATAACATTATATTAGACCCATATATAAATTTTTTACTATAGGAGGGTTGACCCATTTTGACTTGTGGACAAAATGGTCAACATTCTTAGTGATTTCCTAAAGGTGGGATGCTTTCCATGCCATGAATAGTAGCCTAATCCTATCCATTAGGCCATGGAGTCACATATACACCATATTTGACACACAAATTTCCTTTAAAAACACACAAAACATAATGTAAAGACACACAAAACAAGAAACATACATGTGTTCAACTAGAAAACTTAGGGAACATAACACAATTGAAAGAAAAGTCACACCTAACCTAATATTTACAAGACTAACCTTTAATTTCTCAATATCAAGGTTTAAAATGTATCTCATTCATAAGGATAGGAAGCTCTTCTCCATTCATCCTTTCTAATTGAAAATATTTTCTTTATTTTCACTTGATGATGATATATGATCCACTCCATAAAGTGTCAAATTTTGTATGTCCTAGTTTTGTTCTATATTCATCCCATTTCAACACTATGTCACCTTATTGAAATGTTCTTTGGGTTTCTTTCTTATCAAAATACTTCTTCATTAGTATTTTGTGATGTTCCATAGCTTGATGAGCTCTATCTCTAGTCTCTTACAACTCCATCAATTATTCTAACGTTACCTCTATTGAAGTGTTCTTAGGCAACTCTAATTGATGTGCCAACTCTAAGTTAGGTAGTTCTTATGATATAAACATCTATCCCCCCTTCCATAGATAAAAATAAAATGATAATTCCCTATTTCCCTCTTGGGAGTTATCTTATTAGCCCATAGGGCTATCTTCAATTTAGTATGCTAAGCCCTTTGATTATCTTCCAAAGTCTTCTTGATGATTCTGATCAGATTCTTGTTAGTAGACTCAGGCAACCCATTACTTTTGATCAAATTCTTGTTAGTTAACTCAACCAACCCATTACCTTGAGGGTAATAATCAAATGAGGTTCTCAAGTATATGTCAGTACTATTTTCCCAATCATCTATCTTAACACCCATAAAAACATGTGCATTATCTAAAATGATGATAGAAGGGATACCAAAACTTGTTATGATACTCTCATAGAACTACAATATATCATTCTCATTAGATTATTTCAATTCCACCACTTCAACCCACCTTATTAAGTATTCAATTGTTGTGAGTATCCATTTGTGATCAGTACTTGATGGGGGGTTTATCATGCCAATGAAATCAAGACCCCATTTCATGAAAGGTTGATCTACTTGGATAGGGTTGAAAGTAATGGCTAAAAGCATATATTTTCCTAAAAATAAATAACATTATACACATCTTCTCATCTAAGCATAACAATCCTTGAAGAGTCTAGGCCAGTAATATCCTACACTCATGATCTTGGTAGCTGCAGTTCTTGGAGAGAAATGACCTCCTATTATCCCATCATGAAACTTCTCAAGAAACACTCCAAATATATCATTATTAATTCATCTTAATAGCACACCATTAGTGTCTATTCTAAAAATTACACCATCTATAAGACAAAA
The DNA here is from genome assembly GCA_037957365.1 of Torreya grandis. NCBI lineage: Eukaryota > Viridiplantae > Streptophyta > Pinopsida > Cupressales > Taxaceae > Torreya > Torreya grandis. Next base: position 312,375 of record JARHVA010000617.1, on the reverse strand, counting down.
GGGAATAACTTGTAATATAAAACATATCCATTTTTATATATTCATATAATTAAGATACTCATCACTTTGAATAAATATGATAACATCTTGTGTCCAACTTTGTAAAGGCAAGGAATTAGTTGGTTGGGAACAATCATGATTAACTAGAGCCTCTTCCTTTAACCCATGGATATCTAAAGTTATATATTCATAAATGGCTTTATCCTTTATCAACTTTGTCACTTTGATATCAACATCATATTCCAGTACCTTAGTAATCCACCCTGACCTCTTTTCACTAAGGCCTTTACTCAAGATAAACCGTAACATGAATCCTATTGTTTTAAACCATATGCTAAATTTATTTAGTCCTCTTACAATAGTAAGGACTTGTTTGTTTACAAAGGTGTAGTTGATCCACACCTTCATCATTTTTTTGCATTAGCATGAATGAGATAATATGAAGGTTAGAAAATGAATACAATATGAAGTCTTTATCAAAATTATGGGATATTGTTTAATTTATTTCTTAGTGGCTTCAAAATTGTTCTTACCTTCCTTAGTCCAAGAAAATATTTGATTTTTCTTGAGAATGGTTGTGATAGGTTTCACCAAAGATGCAAAACTAGGTATGAATCTCCTTATAAAATTTATCTTATCTAAGAAATTTTGGATACTTTTCTTATTTAAGGACAATGATATGCCTATAATAGTTTCTATCCTTTTAGGATCAATATTCAAACCATCTTTGGAAACATTATGTTCTAAGAGCTTACTTTCATGGACAACAAAGATGCATTTTTTTGGATTAAGAGATACTCCATACTACCTACATATTTCAAAAACTTTTCTCAAGTGTTTCATATGTTAATTAACATCTTTATAAAACACTTTTATATCATCTAGATAAACCAACAACATCTCATTAATAAATCCTTTGAATACCATGTCCATTTCTCTTTGAAATGTAGCACCAACATTTTAAAAACCAAAGGGAATATTTATATGAACAAAAGTCCCCCATTTTGTGGTGAAATTTGTCTTTAAACTAATCATCCTCATTCACTAGAATCTGATTATAACCTGAATATCCATCTAGGAGAGACAAATGTTGAGACCTTGAAACCATTTGCAAAATCTACTCCATTGAGGGTAAAGGATAGTGACCTTTAAGTGACACACTATTAAGATCTTCAAAGTCCACATAAATTCTTATCTCCCCATTCTTATTTATAATAGGTAAAGGTTAGCCACCCATGTTGAATGTTTGATAGGAAAGATAATTTCAGATTCAAGGAGTTTGGTAAGCTCTAACCTCATAAGTTATTCAACCTTGGGGTTGATGGGCCTTTATTTTTACCTAACCAGTTTAAGTCTAGGTTCCAATTAAATGGTATGGTGTGATAGGATAGGATAAAATAATTTTATATATTTATACTCCTATTAAAATATTTCATGAAACTCTCTACACAAATCAATTAATGCTTGCTTCTCCAATGCGGAAATACCTTGCCTAGTTTGAGAAGTTTGTCTTTGAAAATATAGACTCTTTCATAGTTATCCTCTTTTGTAGACATACTCACTTTTTCCTTATTATTTTGAACACATTAATTGAATATATTTTATAAGGTCACTCAGCCCTTATGTATCTTGTTTATTCTTAGTTGCACAATATGATCATCAAATTATTCTTGGAGTCTCTTTTGAATTCTTGAGGAAAACTCAACCTCATTTTGTAAGATGTATGAAATGTGTTTGTCACTATAAAACACTTGTCAAGATACTTAATTAATAGGTATGGAAGCTTTGATAATGATATTAATGTGATATTATTTTCCCTCTTCTTTTATGTTAGTTGGTGTATCAAATTGAGCTCTTATGGCAGCTAGTCTATCAACATGATTATTTTTCTCCCTTGGGACTGATTGTATGATGAATGCATTGAATTATTAAAGAAAATACCATACCCTATGCTTATATGAATTAATAAAATGATTATTGGTATCAAATACATTTATAATTTTATGAAAAACTAATTCACTATCTCCATATACTTGAAAGTTCTTGATTCCTTTTTTCCTTGCCCATTGAAAGCCGTGAATCAAACCTTCATACTTAGCCACATTGAAATTGAAACTAAAATGGAAACTATATGAGGCATAGTATTGTTATTTGTATGAGGAGAACAACATGACACCATATCCTTCACCAATTTTACTTCTTTAACCATAAAAAAAATATTTTCCACATCTCATCATCCTCACCTCCTTCTTTGGAAAGTAAAGGTGTTGGTATTCCTTCTTCATGTATATAATACACTCCTAAATATTTTCCTCCATGAAACAATAAGGATCATGATAATAAGTGTTAGTACCATATTCATCAAGAAATAAATAATAAAATCCTTAAATCTTAGAGTAAATACCATAATCTATAATATAATCCTTTTCCTCATGGACAACACAATTCAACCTAGAACTTATTTCAATATAGGGCTCAATATGAAACCTTATAAGAGGCTATGTTATAATGATCTCCTTGGTCCCATACCTTATCCTAAATGAAAATAAGGACCAATAATTAGATATCAATCCACATATCTTGGTTTTAAAGTCTCTTGAAAGATAGATTACAAAGTGAGTTGGGAGGTCAATAACAACTATATCTTGAAAAATAGGAAAACTAGGACAATCATACAAGAAAACCTATAAGTATTTTATCAGTCCTATTTTATTAGTATGTGTACCATATAATTTAATAATTCCTTTCCTATGAGTCTCATAACCAACTTATTAGCTACAACTTTGGGCATGACTAAAGTAGAAGCTCCACTATTAACTATGCAATTATGTACCAACTTGTCACCCACAATGAAAGTGAGGTAGAATGGTGGAGGTTTATCAACTTTATTAGATGGTTAAATAATGATTTTTGAGGAATTTTTAAGGAAAACATGACTATTAATTTTAATTGAAGGTGAGGGACTAGTGGGAATAGTGGACAACTACTTTTGTAATAACTTTGTTTGGCCAAGCATGTGGAGGACATCCCACAAAGATATTGATTCTTTGGTAATTTTCAAATAATATACTATGTTTAGGGAATTATCAATCACATCTTCTCAAGTCCTTAGAGACAAGGAATTTTTTGAAACTTGAGGAATAAAATCACCTTGAGTAGACCTTACTACATTTTGACTTGATGGAGGTGTAGGTGTGTTTTGGACTGCCTTGATTGCAACCATGCTTTGTTGTCTTGGAGGAAGATTATATGATATTTTATGCATGTTATTGTCACCTTATAAATTATTTATCTTGGCTCTAGTTTTTTCTACAATAGAAATTATTTTATTGAGCATAAAAGTGTCATCAACTAAGAAGTTGGTGAATATTTCTCCTTGAGGCTTTCCACCTTCATTTGTTTTCATCATGACTTCATATTCAACTGATAGAAGAGGAGTGAATCCTACTTTTAAAAAAAATATATTGATTTACATTCTCATTTTCATCCATAAATTGGATTTATTCCCAATCCTCTTCTTGTACTAAGTTACTATGCACTAGTACCATCTGCCTTGCATGAGTGGTAGAATTGGGATTATACACATTAGTAGACCTATTGAAGCTAGGTTGTCTTTGATCTCTTCTTCTTCCATATTGTTGACCATATTTTTGTTGATAATGATAAGGATTTTGATAGGAAACTTTTTTCATTCTCTCTTTCCTGATTTTAGTTATTAACATTTGAATTTCTACATCTTTATCAATGACATTATCTTTGTTATTCGGAGAAGTTCTAGCCTTGGTATTAGCATTGGAAACATGGGCCACACTTGGAATATTAGAAGTATGGTAAAATGGAGGAATATAAATATTAGGAGGTAACCTTATAGTTTTAATGAGACCATTTTTATCTTTGATGGCAATTTCATATGCTTTGGGAAGAGTGGAACCACCCATGGATTGAAGCATGATAGTAATTTTAGTATCAATGGATCTCAATTAGGTAGGGAACACAAAATTAGTAGGTGGCCTCACGAGAGGAGGCAATCTATACCAAGTCTTTTGAAACCTCTCATTGAATTCATAAATTATTTCCTTAGATCCTCTTTTGATCAAATTGAGCTGATGTATGAAAGAGGTATGGTCACTTTCATCTTCAAATATATAATTCAACACACTCCAAAATCATCCCATGATGTGATGCATCTACTAGGAAAATTCCTATACCAATCAAAAACTTTTCCTGTAAGGGACATGGTAAGGAGTCTAATGTAAATGCTCTCTTAAGTGACATTTTGGAAACTAAAAATAATTAAGATATCCCTAATGTGATCACTAGGTGTAACATGACTTTCACCATTGAATTTAGGCACGCTCTTTGTGGCATCAAGGGGAATAACATCATATGATTGTAGTGAATTAAATTTTTAGTATTGAAAGCAAGAAAAGCATGTTGTCTAGCCATGTTTTCTTCAAGATATTAAATATCTTCAACTTCCTCACTTTCTTCATTTATTTGTATAGAAAAATCTTAATGTTCCTCGAAAGGAAGATTAGGATGAGGGTATTAAACTTCAAGAGGAATTTCAAGTTGAATAGGTGGATTGGTAAGATTAAAAACTGTACTAGATAATTACCTAGTAAGAACCATGAAGTATGAGAGCAATTTTATGACAAAACAATCTCCTTGAACCATATTTTACCTTGATGGAATCACCAAATGTTGAGTAGCACACCAATTTGTAGCTGATGATGTCAAGACCAACATTCATCTTGACAAGTTATCTTGAAGATAATTGTCCCACCAGGCATGCCAAAACTATTATCACAAAACATTTCACCGTAGAAGAGGATGTTCAAGCCTCTTCTATATTTTGTCAACATGGAAATTATTATAGGTATGTGGGTCTACCTATGGTGGAATTAATCCTCTGTATTTAAGGGATAACTCTCTAGATGTATTTTTCAATTCTTTTCACCTAAAATAGTGCTTACTTATGGAAAAAGAGTTAGAAATTTGCATGAAATGAACCTAATCTAAGGGTTTGATACATGATTATGATTTAAACATGACCATCATAATCCTATCATAATGAAACAAGGCATACAAACTAGCTTCAAAGTCCCAAAAGATTCTAACACCAGTGTTTTAACATAGAGGTGAGATGTATGAAAGTAACATAAGGTAAATGAACTAGAGGGAAGAGTACACACTCTAATAAAAATAGTACACTTGAAAGGAGCCTAACATATTGACTACAATATATATGACCTATTAGAATAGGAATTATTGCATAAACATAAAAGGATAAGGCAAGCAAGGATAGAGTATTATCACCAACTCCACCATACATCACTTTGCAAACTTAGACAAATATTCATGAAATCAAAACTAGACTTGCATTAATGTTCAAAGGAAAAATACAATGTCATCCTCGTAAGCCTTCACCATACATTGTGTGGTATTATTTTATACTAGTTAAAATGGTTGCTACTTATAGAATTTGAGAGAGAAGTGAGAAGAGAGAAGTTCAAGAGTCATAAGAACATGTGTCATGATGATAAAATGAGTTATACATGAAGGAGAATGAAGTGTGAGATAGACCATGCAATGCCTAATAAGACAAATGTCCTTCCAAGGCATGAAACTCATGAAACATAGCATATAAATTTCACTTACTCAAAAAAATATCTTCATCATTTGGCCCTTTTTGGAATGCCTCACCACTGAATGGGGATAGATCTCATGATTTCACTAAGAGGGAGGTATCCATTGTATGCCTAATGAGATCATTTATATATAACAATATAAAGATATCCCTATCATTCTAGGATTGATTTTCATCATGAATTCTCCATGACTATGTTGAACCCATTGCATGTGCTTTCATAGGACTGCAGGGTTTATGAGGTGGTCTTGACTGAGTTTTAATGCTGGCATATAAATTTGAAGTATTTTCTTTTATAACCCAAACCATATTTTGATCTTGTGTTTATACATTCATATGCTTGGGTCCACAAAATCTTTTGATTTATATTTATCTATGTGGCATCTCCTTACCATGATATTTATTTAATTTTAAAATATTGCCATTGTCACTTTAAACATGTGTATTCATCTCATGTCCCCTAAAACTTGATCAAATTCACTCTGTCAATCTCCTCAGGAGTCTCCTAGCCTTAAATTTTAACATTGGTCATTGATATTTGATTTGGGCTTCCAATATTATGGCACTTGAAAACCCCATGTGCCTTATATATACCTTTCTATTAGTCTCCTTTCAATTAATACTCTTACACCATGTGTCAGTCTTATGTGCAATCTGGGCTTATTAACTTATTGATTTGATTCACACCGTAGATCTCCATCCACATGGTTGACATGCACCATGATATTTGATTTGCATGATCAAATGCACATCATTTATATTTGATCCAATATTTTTATATTTTGACACTTTTCATCACCATGTTTAATTCATACCTAAGCCTTATGAAAGTCTATAACTTGATGAAATTATGAATTTAACCCCACAACATAATTACATAGTCTATCTTATATAGGGGTATACATGGTGTGAAATTTTATTAAATTCAATTAAATTGATTCATATACTTTATGATCAGTGACATCATCACTCAATACCATCCTTTGATACCACTACCAAGACATGAAAACACTAGAAGTGGTGGAAACCTGCCTGCAACACAAAAAGGTGTCTTTACCAAAAACTTGAGATGATTTGCCTATATAAACACTTTTAACATGAAAAAAATAATGGGAAACATTATTTAAATATTTACATGTCCTATTGAGTCAATTCCATTAGTTTTATTGTACAAACTTGCTAATACAAGAAATAAACCTACAAGGTATGGGGTTTAACAAGCAGAAAAACATAGTCAATTTGTAAAGGATTATTCATGAATAAAAAGGGAAAAATACCTAAAATATAAGAATTAAATTAAATATAAATGATTTTATTATCACCCCCCCAAAGGCATTTGAATTGGAAGTCTTCTTGCTGATCATATCAACCAAAAAACTGTTGACTAGTTTTGCATGTCTAAAAGGGTGATGAAGGAGCAAAATGGTTTTGGACCATTTTTATCAATTCAAAATCTTATAAAATTTTAATATTATTATATTTAAGTTTATTATTAATACCACAAATTTTCCACACATCACACACCCCTATAGGTTGTACACCTTTGAAACTCCTTCTTTTGGATGTATTTTCTTGGTTTTTAGTTATCACCTACAAGTTTTTAGTTAAAAACTGACATGACTGATAATTATTGACATATTTGACAATTAATATGAGTTTTTAACACATGGACATAACTCAAAATTGTACCAATTACATTTAATGCTCATTTATGACCCCTAAGTGACTCAAAATGACATAAGGACTAATTAGATTATGGCCAAGGCTAAAATTACATCAAATCACATAAAATTAGCTATTACACACCCTATAACATTATATTATACCCCTATATAAATTTTTAACTATAGGGGGGTTGACCCATTTTGACTTGTGGTCAAAATAATCAATAGTAACCACATTATAATAACTTGGATTGTACATGGCTCCACTATGAGTGTAACATGACATACCCTGAGTACTTGGACTTTATTCATTTTAAAATTTGTAATATTTCAAACCTCTTAATTTTTAGTTCCCAATTAGGTGTCATTTGAATAAATGTTTTTGCACGTTATCATGAGGCATGTGGTTTTTTTGGAGTTTTTACATTTCTCTTTGCACACCTCCTCCTATGTCTCTATTTGGTTATTCTTGTCTTCCCTCGTATTGATCCTCATTTCTTGGTTTGCTGGTCACTTCTTCCTCTTCATAACCACATTATCATAACCTATATTTTACATGTATCCATAATGATTATAATGAGATATATTCAAATCACTGATTATAATTTTTATGAAGAAGGCCTAGAGTTCTACAAACTCTTAAAATAAAAACAAGGTCCAAAGGACAAATGGTCCAAACTTGGTCTAACTTGGTCTAAGGAATGGATTTGTATCTCCAAAAATGTTAGTGACAAAACTTTTTCTAAAATATTCTAACATAAAATGTCTAATGTCAAATGTCTTACACAAAAATGTCAAGTGGATAAAAAAAAATGAATGCCAAAATTTAGGGTTAAAAGTGTTTCAAATAAGTCTAATCTAGGTCTAAATAAAAAAACATTACTACATATTATAGAAAATAAGGCACAAAATATATGATAAAAATATGTATTGCTAGGTCTTTTGGGAACAAGGTTCAAAAGCTAGACTTTAAACAAAACAATGTCTAAAAGGCAAGAGATTTAATTTAACAAAATTGAAGCACTTTGATACAAACTAGGCATTAGTATTTTAAACATAGACATTATCATTGGAAAAATGCATGTAAATTTAGGAATATGGAATACAGACCATCTACCCAAATCTAAGCACACAAATAGTCTTCAACAATCACGAAATTAGTCTAAGTTACACAAACCAAAAGTGAAAGGTAAATGTCTAGGCCAAAATTACGTGAGGCCTATGCAAAAACCCATAAATAATTAATCTGAACTTGTTAATACTAATTACAAACTCAATTTATAAGGATATGTTCCTCAAAATAAATAATAATCTAGACAAGAATGAACATCATGATGGTACTAGGCATAAATCTAAAAGGTACACATGATTTTGATTTTGCAATTTGAACACAAGAAAACAAGTCTTTGGAATAATTTGAGTAGTGTAACAATGTTATCATGATCTAAAGATATGCTAGATAGTTATTTTCAATACTCTAAGTCAAAATACATGAAATTAAATGGGTAATGTAATGACACCCTTTTCAAAATTGTGACACACAGTCAAAAGGTTGATAAAAGAGTAAGGTAAATGTGTGATGTCAAATGGAGAGTGTAATGCTTCTTCAAAAAAATGAATAATGTGTAAAAAAGACTCGTTTTAGATGTGGTATGATAAAATAAATAATTCTTAGACTCAATACCATGAAATAAATTAAGGACAAAATGATAAAAAATAAAAAATGGACAAAATGACAAAAACACCTATGTGTAATGTCCTAAGTCCTAAATATGAAAAGGTTGCATCATACTGTCGAATTCCATCTATATACTTACTCTTGAGAGGATTTTAAGTTGTTGATTCAAAAAGTAAAAGTGCATGAAAAAAAGGGTTTTTAGGGTCCCTCTTCTCTCAAAATTATGTACTATGACATGTAACTTGAGGATATTCACACTACATCAATAGTATGTCCACAATAAGTGGGGTTGTCTAAACTATCAATTTTTTCTCATTTATAAATAGTCTCATATGTGTGGAAAACACTAGGTCATAATCACATCATTTGGATCCACATCAACCAACTTGTTTTGAAAAGGTCTATTCCTTTTCACAACCACTACATTTGAGTACCACTAGTGGAGCTTGTTACCCCTATGTTTCAAAGCTAAGTACCACTAGTGGAGCTTGTTTTAACCATGCAAAATAAGAGTCACAATGGGTCACCCTCAATTTATATACCCCATTGTGGAGTGGGGATTAAACTATGTAAGAATATGAATTATCATGTCAATGTTTCACTAGAGAACCCATGGGGTCAATGAACTCCCTCCCACAAGAAAAAATGCATGAAATAAAGACAAGTGGAAGGACTTTAGGGTCATTTTGGGGTCACCCAAGTGATATAAATTTTGGGGAGGGCCTTAGTGACTTTTCTTCCATTATTTTGGACCAAAGATATAAATGTAAGGAATGGGTGTTTTTAATCACCCAATTTCCCTAAAGCGGATAGGGGAGATCATACATGCAACACTCATTTTGATAAAAAGACACTTCAACAAACAAGCATAAAAATGAAACTCTTATGAACTATTTAACTAAGATGAGAGTTCATTTTTAAAACACCAAAATGAAATATGTGATGAATTTTGATCCCTTTATTGTTGTGTTGAAAACTTTGAAAGACAAAAATGACTTTAAACAAAAATATTTCTAAAACACTAAATTCAAATGTGATTTTTCACAACTTAGAGTGTTTAAACCCATTTTCTCTTGGACTTTTGGTCCTACAAAAGATGTTAGGGGGTCCTTGTGCTTAGAAGTAAAACATGAGTGGAAAAATGACTTTTTAATTATCACTCTCGAGTTTCCAAAATTTTACACAGAGTGAAAAACCACATAAACATAGAGAAATATTTCCATCTTTCCTATAAAACCATGATTATTAACACAATATAACTACTTACCTATAAAATAGAGTATTAATGTAAAATCACTACTATTAAAGCAATATTACTAAAATAAAGACAATAATGTAGAAGTTAGGAAAAAATCATAAATCTACCCTACAATCACAAAATAGTTAGTCAAACCATGGTAGTTCAACATAATATCATAAAATTTAACACAAAATTGTAGAAATTATGGTGATATCGCTATTTGAAATATTGTGAGTTTTCTTGTAACATAAAATAGTCAGTAAAAACATTAACAATAAAGGATAAAACCATGAATGTTAGTGTAAAATCGTGACTGTAAAGTAGTGATATTATGTAATATCATGATTCCAAAGAGCAATAATGCGACTACACCAAACAACTTCATGATTTCCTAATAATGTCCTTGGGCCTTCAATTTTAACTTGTTTTGATCAACAAGTTGGAATTTTGACATGAAAATTATTAGGAGGATGTCCTAAAATCTCTTAGAAATAAATTTTTAGGTTATGGGTCCTACTGAGCGTGCCATGATGTGAATAGTGAATATGTAGAGGTGAGGTTAGTCTTGTGTTAGTACAATAAAACAAATCAAAATAACATACTAAAATACTAACACCTCTAACTTAGACACTAGGGAGAGCATATTTAATAAGAATAAATGAAAGAACAACTAGAACAAAAAATAAAACATTCTTTTACCTTACTTGGATCTCCAAATGGCTTACTCGGTTTGTGCATCAAGAAGTCTTTGACAATTACACTTGCTTTGCTCCTCTCCTTGGCACCTTAACTTTGCTAATTGGCTTAGCTTGGCTTATGAATTTGGCATGGTAGCATTAATTTCATGAATATTATTGATTAAATCCTACATAGTAACTCTACACTATCAAAGATTATAAATGAATAGGTATGGACTTATATTTATAACCTTAAAAGTTAACTCTCACCCAAGGTGATTTAAGGTTGATTTTAAACATAGAATGATCAAACTAACCTTATGTCAGTTGAGGCTAAATATATTTGAGTTAAAATTTATCATGTAATTATGATTTTCAATTACTAGGAACGGCTCTAAAATTAAATATTTTGAGATATTTTGGAAGATCTTGACAACTCATAAAGGTAATGATGAAAAGGCTTGATATTTTGAATTTTAGAATTTCCACTTTATATATTCATTAATTTCAAATGGACAATTCAAATAAGCATTTAGTCTTGTTTATTTATATAATTCATTTTGATTAGCATTTTATCTCTTTTAAGATTTGATCAAGTGCCTTATTTAATGGGTCTATATGCCAAACTGACAGTTGTTGTGTTATAAGGTGATTATAGACAAATTTATGAGAGGTTGTTGTTTCACACAGGATATCCTTCCAAATAGGGATGATTTAACATTATTTTAGGCATCGATGAATGATTCATAGATGAAATTAATATTTTTAGTCATTCCTAAGATTAATTTTTAGTGGTTTGTAAGAATGAGTTTGAAGTCCGATTGGAAGCCATTTGTGGTCATAATTAGGTGTCTACATTACCCTAAGGGTATTATTTATCTAAAATGGAATAGAGATAATGAGTTATGTGAATACCATCATATTCATGGGCATAATCTACACCGTCATGTGCAAATCAAAAACCTCATTGAAAATATGTTGGAAAATGGGGAGATTACATTGGATAATAAAACATCTACATCCAATCAAAACCTAGGTATATATTAAAACCCTTTTTTGCAACATAACAAGAATAATAAACAACAACAATAATGAAGGATATAACAACAATAATAATAACATACACAACTAAGACAATAATAGTAATATTAGCAATAGTAAAAATAATAACATCAACCAACTGGGAGGAACCAAGGCTAGATGACTCCAAAAACCAACATACTTACAACATAGTTTCACATGATTATACCAAATTTGTATGTCGTATAGTGGGAGGTCACATCTTCACCATCATCATTAATTTTAGATTGAGTGGTAATAGAACATGACCATTGCTAAATAATTCTAATCAATCTACTTATGTTTTTAATCCATCCTTGACTTGGGACCAAAAACAAGCACAATAATAAGTAAGGATTACTATATTGGTAACTTATATTTATAACTCATAATACCCCATGACCACAACCAAGTGCACTGACAATCATGAGATATCCTATCTAGCCCATCTCCATCATCATTATTTAGCAATAATGGTCATGTACCCAATCTTGATTGTGCAATCACAATTCCACAATTAAATATTACCATTCCTAACCCACAAAATTTTTCCAATGAACTCATCCAACCCACTATGCTTGTTAAGAACAATCCATATACCACTATTAAGGAAAAATCATATGACATTTTGGAAAAACTTTAAAATACACTCAAACAAATTTTGGTTTTAGATTTGTTACGTATATTTAATATCCATAAAAAACATCCTAATAGAGGTCCTAGGTTAATCTCAAGTTCCAAATGGCATAACCCTAGACAAATTCCAAGATTTGGTTGGACATCTAGCTCCAATCCAATAATTTACCTTCGACCAAATCAATATGTCATCCCTTGGCCCTCTCCATAAAAATCCCCTGTATATTGAAGTTGTCACCACATGGCACAAAGTCAAATGTGTCCTCATAAATAATGGATCAACCCTGAATATTGTGTCTCTAAATCTCATAAAGCATCTCAAATATAAAACAATTGATCTATAGCTAGAAATAATTACTATCAATACCTATGACAATGAAGAGCCAAAATCACAAGGCACCATAATCTTGCTAGTTATCATTAGGACCATGATACACTTTATCATGTGTTATACCTTGACCTATCTTACAATTTTCTCTTGGGTAGGCCTTAAATAAATTAAATTCATGCAATCCCTTTGACATTATACAAGTATCTCAAGTTCTCAAAATCTAGCATGGATGTCACTATCAATAGATATTTTTAGCCTTATGAACATTGCAAACATTTGGAGAATGATTATGAAATTTATAACTATCACTTTGGCCTAGACTTGGTTCCCAAAAAGGACAAAGACAAAGAAATACTTGTCAAATTTCTTGAGGCTAATTTTATAGACCCAGATAGCCTTGATTCATATTCACACATACCTCCTCTTACAATGTTAAATCATTTTACCATCTTAGCCAATGGCCTAAGAGAGTATCTAAACCATGACACATTTCACATTGTGAAAATTACATAAAATCCCAAGTCCTATGGAAGACCTAAAGCCAATCCACCTTACATGAAATGGCAAGGAATGGAAAGGGAAAACTTCATAGTCTCATTTCTATCATTTTTACACCAGACACTAGCCAATGATGATTCTTGGTTGTACAATGATAAGTTTGTTAATTGTTACAAAAATACCAGATATCCCATCCCTAATAGGATCATGGAGAATCAAGCATAGAAGGAGGAGGCATCGAGCCAAATCAATAGGGAACTCTTGAACCAATTTTTATAAACTTGTATAAAAGAAATTATGGAATTGGATTAAAACTCCTTGGGGGTGACCCCACATATCTTATTTGTGCTCCAATGCCAACATCTAGTGATGATGATGTTGGCAGCAAAGCAGAGTCCAATCATAACATTTATGAATACCTTGTCAATACCAACCTATTTGACCCACATGCCATCTATATCATTACTCTAATTATCTATCATAATTCACTTCCTCTATATCATCCTCAAATTATAGCATGGGACCTAAAAGAATCCATAATTCATTTAGATGAGTTTAAGAATGATGAGGCCTTTTGTGATTTTATAGGCCAAAGAGATAATGTTATGTTGGGAGACCATAAACAAGGGTTCTCTATCCAATTGGATCCTATAGCCTATTTTAGAGAATGGGTAAACACCCTTATCCAAAAATAAAATATTAAAACATTGAGGCCCCAAAGTGAAAACCTCTTTGAGGTGATTTTAGAATAGGGTAAAAGTAAAGAGAAAATCCAATCTTTTGGTGAAATTTTTTTCAGGTGCCATTAGATGGGGGTATTCAAATTTTCCTCAAATAAAGATTAGGAGACCACCAATGACAAACTTGCTTTTAGGTTTGATCTTAGTTTAACAAATAACATGCCTTTGATCAAATTGCCCAAGAATTCCTATAGGTTTTGTAACATAGCCATCCCTGCCATTGGGATATTAATATTCATCTTGCTTAATAAAGCCTAAAGAGCCAGTCTAACTAGAGGACTTTGTAGTTGTAGACCAATTCAAATCATTGCCAACCATTTTGGAGGATGATTCAACTCTCCTGGTATAATATACTATATAAGTCAACATCATCACTTCAAATGACCCAAAATAGATCAAATTAATCACGTCCCTCACTAAAGATGAAAGTAAAGTTTTTACAACCCTTCTAAGGGAATTTGTTAACATATTTACTTTGTCCTATTCAGACATGATAGGTTTGGACCCTACCTTAGTTGTACACCACCTTGTTGTACATCTTGATGCTAAAATTGTAAAATAGAAACTACATAAGATACATCCTCATATTGTTGTATTAGTAGAGAGAGGGTTTTAAAACCTCTTATAAGTGAGATACATCTAATCAATTGACTATTCAAAGTGGATCTTGAATTTTGTGCCTATTATTAAGAACCCTAAAGGAATCAAAATCTACATTGATTTTAGGGATATAAACAAGCCTACCCTAAGGAAGACTTTTCTCTACCAAATATTGACATGATAGTTGAATCCACCATAGGGTATGAAATGCTTTTACTTATGGATGGATTTTTAGGGTATAATTAGTTATGGATTGCATCAAAAGGCCAAAACAATATAACATTCACCACTCGATGGGGAACCTTTTATTATTAGGTTAAGCCATTTGGTCTCAATAATGTTAGGGCCACGTAAAAAATATTCATTACCATCATATTTCATGATATGATGCATTGCATTATTGAAGACTATGTCCATGACATATTAGGTAAATCAAAGACATGTGTTAATCATCCAGTTTCACTGCAAAGAATATTTGAGAGACTTTATGAATACAAGGTTAGAATCAATACTAAAAGGTTCATTTTTGGTGTCACTTCAAGAAAAAATTTAGGCTTCATTATCTCTCATCGAGGCACTGAAGTTGATCCTTCCAAAGTACAAGACATTACTACGATGCCACCTCCTTCTAATTTGAAGTAGCTCTACAGTTTACAAGGTAAATTTAAATCTATCAGGTGATTCATTTCATAATTATCCAAAAAATACCATCCATTTACACACCTACTTAAGAAGGATGTTACATTTATTTGGGATGAAGAATGCCAAAAATCCTTTCAACACCTATAAGAATACCTTACCAATCTACCTATTTTGTTACTACCAATGCTAAAAAATTCATTTCTACTATACCTATCTACCATAAACAAAGCCCTAGGGTCATTTCTAGATCAACATGATGACAATGGAAAAGAACATGTTGTGTACTATTTAATCTGTACATTATTAATTTATTAATGAAAATATATGTCTATAGAAAAATCCTATTTAGCTATGAGGGACCATTTCAAATAATTTAGACTTATTACTAGTCCAACTCCAAAAATAACAATTAGAAATAAGTATAGATTATTAAAAAAAATTGTTCTAAATTCTCATCAGTGTAATATATGGGAAATATATCCATATTACTACCATACTCCAAGTCTAGTTTATTTTGAATATATGAAATTTATTCTTTTTTTAACATTCACTCTAGTCCATTTTGGTGGACATAATTCTAGATTATATGAAATGGTCCTTTATGGTCTTTATAGCATAGAAACTATTGTAGTACATGATTAATAACAAGACCATAGTTATTTCCAAAGTAGATCCACTCAATTATCTACTATCTAATATAGTTTTACAAGGCCACATATATAAATATATCATGCTTCCAAGTGAGTTTGAGATTTAGTATATCAACTAGAAATATATAAAGGGACAGGTACTTACAAATAATCTTGTTGGATCTCCCCTTATAGATACCAAACCCCTTAGTTTTAAATTCCTAGATGATTCCATCATGACCATCATTGAAACACCTCCTAAAGAGTAGCACTGGAATATATACTATGATGGATCATTCACATCATATGGATCAAGGGTAAGCCCATTATTTATCACACCATCGGGGGATCTTATCCCCAAATCATTTTGTATTAGCTTTCCTTATACTAGTAATATGGTTGAATATGAATTACTAATTACAAGGCTTTATCAAGTAGTATAATGGAATATTTAGCATCTCAATATTTATGGTGATTATCAATTAATCATAAATCATGATAAAGACCACTTTTAGACCAAAAATGACAATATGGTGTCATACAAGGTTACGATCAACACTCTCAACTAACATATTGACAACATACATTTTAAATACATACCAAGGTCTAGTAACAGGATAATAGATGTCATGACAAACATTAGTTCTTTGATTCATCACATAAAAAAGGCAAATGAATATCAATTCCTCATTAAAAATCTTGTAGTGCCTACTCATGAACCTTCGACCATTACAATGATTTGTGATATTATTGGTCCCAGCTCTATATTATATTCAAACCTTTTTAACTACATCCATGACCATATCATGCCACTTGATATATCACACAAAAAATAAAGGTCCTTTACATATCATGCCTCATGATATACCTTACTTGGCCCAACCCTTTACCACCATAGCTTTGATGGAACTCTACTTCATTGTTTAAATTTTACAGAATCAACATTAACATTGTGAAAGTTCATGAAGGAGTATGTGGATCACACACAAGTAGGTCTATCCTAGCCAAAAACTCCTAAATATTGGCTATTATTGGCCAACTATAGAAGTAAATGCAGTTACTTATGTTAACATGTGCAACAAATGTCAACATCAAGATAATATGATTCATGCCCTGACTAAAACACTAGTATCAATGTTTACACCATGGCCATTTACAACATAGGGACTTGATATCATTATGAAGATTAACCCAACCTCATCTAATGGTCATAAAAACATCCTTACCACTACCGAATATTTCACTAAGTGGATTGAAGATATACCCATCACTTATGTGAATAGAAAACAAATTTTGAAGTTCATCTTCAATCATCTAATTTATCGCTATGGTATCCCATCTAAAATTATATATGATAATGGTAGATAATTTAAGAACAAGGATGTTAAAATGATTTGTGCCAAGTAAAATATCACCCAAAAGTTTTCTTTGTATATTATCCACAAGGTAATGGCTAAGCAGAGGCATCCACTAAAACCATTGACAACATATTTAAAAATATTATCAATGATTTTGGCCATGATTGGCACCTCTAAATCTTCTACACCCTTTGGGCATACTGCACTAGTTATCATACTCCAACAAGAGTCACTTCATATTCCTTAGTTTATGGCATTGAGGCCATTCTTCCAATTGAATTCATTTTACCTTATTTACATATCTCATTGAAACATGTTCTAGATGATGAATATTATAGAGTAGCTTGCCTACAAGAGCTAGACTTACTTGATGAAAAATGCATGGCCACTATCAATATCCTTCAATCATACTAAAACAAACTCTTTGGCTACTATAATCAATGAGTCAAACATAGATAATTCAAGCTTGGTGATCTTGTTCTCAAAGAAAACCAAAAGAACACCATGGTCAAGAAGAAGAAGAAGGACAAGTTCAAATCCAATTAGATATGCCCCTATATCATTGTTATAATTATGGATTCATATCATATAATATTGCTATACCAGTCAGAGATGAACTTGATGAACTGATGAAAATCATACACCTTAAGCATTACTTTACTTGAGGGACTTGAAGTATTGTTTATGAGTCATGTTTAACATTGTACCATATCATCATCTTTTATGTACCATACCATATATTATGTATCATACCCTCCCTATTTATCACAAATGTTTTTACCCTCCTTACTGACCCCTTTGACTTTGTTTATGTTACATTGGTTCATTGGGAACCTTTAGCAAGGGGATTTAGATCAAGTTCAATAGTTGATTTAGTATTCTAGTCAAAGGTAGTATTTTCAACCCATGTGATAATGGTTTGGAAGTTGTATCCTTCATTTGTTATTTCATTTCATTATGATTATTTTTTATTATAAACACATTTGGGAAAATTAGTGTCTCACCCCATCCTACTAATTATAACTGCCTTTGGGCAAGTTAATATCATTAACCTTTGTCATTGTTTCCTAATTACAACCAACTATGGGCAATTTAGGAATAACACTTTTACCATATCATTTTCATATCAGATTTCCATTACTATTTTTTTATTGAACCATTTTCCTAATTTGAGAACTTTCTACTACCTAGTTGAATCCTTCATTGTAAGGTAGGACTATAGTGACTTAAGGTCCTAATGGGACTATGTAGGTAGAATTCAATTCATGCTGAGGTCAGCTCAGTCACCCTTTTGCCACACTCTCACCATTTTTCAATTTAGACCTTTTAGTATCTCATAATTCTCAATCAAATAAAGATGCTTCAAAACACCTAAACATTTCTAAAATATCTATAAAATCCTAAACATCACAAAATCATGAAAATTAGCTTTGAATTTATATGCAAGATATAAAGCCATCAAAATTTTTGATATGAGCCATAAGTTTTTTGGTTTATTGCTAGACCAAATTGGTCTTTTTCCTCCCATTTTTGGGATAACTAAATCACCCTAAGGATTGTATGGACTATGTATCTATTACTTGGATATATGGGGTATCTTAGATTATCTTGGCCACACCTACCTTTCTTTTTGACCACTTATTTGATTTAAGGATCCTGGGACTCCTATATATTTCAAAAGTAACCACTCATCATTTATTTTTCCATGTCCTTATTGTCATCAAGGCTTATCTTCTCACTATTTTTCAAGTTTATATTATGTGCATTATGTATTCAATTTTGATACATTAATGATAACTAGGTTTTATCCTATGCTCTCAATGTTTTACAAGATCATTCTCATATTTCCTCTACAACATAAATCATGTTTTCCCTCTAATCATTTTCTTCTATATCATATCTTGGGAGAATTGCATTTATCCTAAAGTTCATGTTAGACCCTATATTCATGGAACTATGTAGGCAATGCCCACTTAGTGCATTTGGAGTTAGCTCAACTACTCCATCCCTTTCTTCTACCCCCATTTTTTTTTTGTTTATTTCATTGTCTCCTATGGTCTATGATCAAACTTGTGTCATTTTTATTTATATTCTATTTGTGATAACATTGTGCTTAACCATTGTTTGTGTTTATTTCATGTTGTTTGGATTATTTTGTTCACTTTCTATTTTGTTCTATCTTTTTTTGTTGGTGATTTGTCTTCCTATTTTTTTGTTTGTTTGTTTGACTATTTGTTTGCTTTCATTATTTTGCCTTAACTTAGTATATTTTCATTCATTGGGTGATTCCTTGTGCATTATACTTAAGTCCATCTATATTCATTTGTCAACATTATCATCATGGTTTTTATCATTAGTGTATTTTTTCAATTGTTTATTATATTACATGTCAGTCTTTATGCATATTCCAGCTACGTTATCATGGTGTTTCATATCATGATGCATACCATCATGTTCTACAACAAAAATCAGCTCAATAAATCTTACAATCAATGATGTTGCAGTAATTTTCCTTGGTCACCTAACAAACTTCCTGATCCATCCAAATCATTTCCCAAATATAGAGTAATTAAATCATGATTGAATTTTAATCCTTGTTAGTTAGGATGTGCATCTCTACACTAGCATGCTACCCAAATTCACCTTTCTCCTCTATACTAGCTTACTCTTACTCTATCAGTATGGATTTAGTTAGTAAGCCCCCTTACCAATTTTCCATATTATCCCACCTATAGTACTAATGATTATAATTGACTTTGGACAAATCATTGTGTTTCAATCCAAATTGTCATGCCAATGATTACAACTTCCTTTGGTAAAATCATTACCATTCTCTTCCCAATTGGGACATGTTTTCATTATGCTAATGATTATAACTGTCTTTGGGTAAATCATTATTACTATCCACCCAACTGGGGCATGTTTTTGTTATGCCAATGATTATAATTATGTTTAGGCAAATCATTATTTTCATTCTACTAAGGATTATAACTACCTTTGGGAAAATCATTCTCTTGTTACCTTTTCCTTTGGATAATTATTATAATCACCTTTAGGATAATTAGTATCTCTTTATCTAGGTATCTTGATGATTATAACCACCTTTGGGTAAATCATCCCCTTTTTATCTACTCAACTGGGGCATCTCACTATAACACTAATTATAACTACCTTTTGGATAAATCAATCTTTTCCACCCCCTTTTACCTTTTTGGTCTAATTATTTTCCTTCTTTTGAGGGACTAACCATTGACTTTATTTATCGACTTCTCCCTCAAGGAGGCATCCAAAGATCATATATTACCTATTAGGCTATTAGTCATACATGACCTTTTTATTATTTGATAATACATTACTATTATTATAAATTGAAACATCTTCCCAAATAGGGGAAAACTATAGACACCCCATTCTGGGCACAACTAGCTTCTGATCAGGCTTCAGACTAATTCTTGTCAAGCATTACAAATTAAGCCTAAGAATCACTTAACATCCTAATTTCATCCATGAATCATTCATCAAATCTAAAAATCATGTTGAGGAATCCCTATTTTAGGTACTATCTTGTATATAGTAATAACCTCTCATGGAATCATCCCTAGTCACCTTGCAACCTAGAAACTAGTAGTTTGGCCTATGGACCCATTAAGCAGGGCACTTGATCAAATCTTAAAGGATCTCAAATGCTAATGAAAATTAATAATCTAATTAAACACAAATAAATTCTTATTTGAATTATCTATTTTAAATTAATAGATATCTAAAAATGGGAAATTCCAAAAATAAAAAAACAAGCCTTTTCATCATTACCTTTATGAGTTTTCAAGCTCTTCCAAAATATATCAAAAAATTTAATTTGAAAGCCATGTCTAATAATTAAAAATCATAATTACATTATAACTTTTAACTCAACTAGAGTTAGCCTCAACTCACCTAGGGTGATTTGTAATTAATTCCATGCTTAAACTCGACCTTAACTCACCTTAGGTAAGTGTTAAATATTTAAGGATATAAATACAAGGTCATACATATTGATCTCTAAGCTATCTTAGTATAATGTTATAATTCTCAAATAGATGAAAAATAAACCTTTCAATTAGTGTTACCATGCCAAATTCATAAGCCAAGTAACCAAGCCAAGGTGCCAATAAAAGGTGAAGCAAATGAAATTCCATTGATGAAGATTTATTGATGCACAAAGTGATCAAGCCACTCCAACAAGCCATTTGGAGATCTAAGGAAGGTAAAAGAGTGATATCTTTTGTGTTCTAGTTATGATTTCATTTTTATGTTTATTACTTATGCTCTCCCTATTGTCTAGGCTAAAGGTATTAAGTGTTTAGTATGTTATGTTGATTTTTTTTATTATACTAACACAATAATAACCCCCCCTCTATGTATTTCTTGTTCAAAAAAAGTAGGTATAGGTTTTAAACTTATAGAAATGGAAGATAATTATTTTTTAAGCATTTTAGGAAAGATAGAAGGCCAATGTCATCAACATAAGACTGGTTAGACTAAGATATAGGCCAAGGGGCGTAAAATAGAAAAGATGTGAGACTTGTAGAAGTGGGAAAGGTCTATAACTAAGAGGAAAAACTAATGTCTTCCAAGTGTAAAAGACTAAGGTTATATATAATTCATAAATATCATCTACACCATCAATTAGGGTTACCTACTTACATCATCATGACTCAATCTAGGATCACTTCCATCATGATTTTTATATTAATAACATTAAATACATTTGAAAATATAATATGGATTAAATAATTATACATTAGTGGTTATTTTTATTGATGAAAATTTACATATAAATTTATTTCATGTCAAATGGAATCCAATCCAATTGTACATAACATAACCAATTAAAATTAAAAATAATATACTAAGTGTAATAACTTGACAATCCCACAATTTCATATAGAAATAATATATAATATCTAAAACATGCTAGTAATATGGTCTAATTTTAAAACATCAACATAAATGACAAATGATTATCAATAATTGATTTAAAACTTAAACAAGCTATTGTCATTTGAACAAAAATGCTCACACTTTCATAAAGACAACTTAAGAAACTTCATGAGGATTTACATTGCCTCAACCTTGTTTCACCAACCAAAAATTATACTCATATTTATTTAATGAACTTATATTTTTTAAAAATTAAAGACTAAGTGACAAGTCTCTTCTTTATTTACTTGACTTTCACAACTAGGAATCACCTTGTACTTTTTTCTGTTAGTCATATATGATTTTTTTCCTAAAATGTCCACTAACTTATTTCAATAATTGAACATAAAAATAAAAATGTATATTTATCATCTAATTAAATAATAATATTATCCACAAGGATTTATTTTAACACATGTAAGTCATAAAATGCAATGACACCATCCAAAAAGATAAATTGTCATTATATAATAATATTAATAAAACTTGTTATAGCTAACATACACATTGTATTTTATTCTTCAACATGATATATATCAATATATATACCTTAAAAAAGTTTTAAAATGGTTCTAAAAACTTTTACTTAAACTTTTATACACAATAAACAATGATTACTACCTTCATTTCATTTTATTATGAATTACAATACCAATATAAAGAGAACATCAAGTATATTAACTCTATAAGTTACATTCAATAATTGTAATTTCCTAGGTTAATAAAAATACAATAATCATCCAACATGTTATAGGTACAATCACTAAGAGTGGGGGGTGAATCATGGATGCAATAAATTCAATTATAAATCCAAAACTTCAAACTTCTAGCCACTCAACATAAGCATTCATGAAGCATATAAACTAGATATTGTAAATAACAAAGGAAACTATGCAAGATCAAATAATATAATACATGGATTATGTGGAAAACCCTCAGGGGGAATAAAACCCACTCTCAATCCTAAAAACACATGGACTAAAGTCCTATAATATATCATAAACAAGAGACTTTAGTGAAACACCCACTTCAAAAGGAGCACCAACCCCTAAGCATGGACAAGTACTCACTTATCCTTAGATGTTGAGTAACCAAATAAAACCTATGATATAAATACCTACATAAACCTAATTGAATTTCAATTTGATGGAGAAACAATGAATAAAAACTCTCTTTAACCCTTCAAACTTACTCAATCCTTCACACACAAGTGATGCATCCAAAACAACCTTTTGGATCACTCTACACCTTTTTGCTCATCTTTAATCTTCAACCCTAAAAGAACACTATTAAAAAATAAAAAATATGATCATTAGGTCACACACATATTATTCACACTAAAATACTCTTAAATCCATCCACCAATCATACTCACACTTCTCTTTTCTTCACTTCTCAACTCTAGGAACTTTCATCTTTGTTTATGCTCTTTATAGAGCCTTCATGATCACTACTTTCATGGTCGGCCATAATACATACCTTAATCATTAAGGATTATATCACACTTATAATAAGATCAAAATAACATCCATATATCATCCATGTCTTTGATAGATCACCCTTAAGCAACAACACCTTTCAATTAGGCCTAAGTAGCCCTTTTAGGTCCATGGAGACCTATTCATCTTTTTAACACTTCACCAAGTAAAAATAGAAATACATTACTCTTTAAAACAACATAGTTCCTTACCACATGACCCCTGAGACACCCTCAAGTGATTAAATTCATCACTACACACATATACATATGCAAAACCTTTCAACCATATGCCTTGTACATGAAAACACCATAAATGAACAACAATTTAATCTTTCAACCAATGGTTCATACTGAAGATGGATTGATCAAACCTCCAAAATCCATACAGATGATCCTTAGGGAGTTGAAAATATTCTCCAATAGATAATTCACTATGAAACATCATAACACTATTAATAAAAACTCAAATATCCTTCTTGAGTCACTTACAAAAGAAAGTCAAACCCTAAGTCAACTTTGAACTATAATAAATACAAATATACGACTAGTGAAACCTCCAAATAATTTTTACTATATTAAACTTAAATTTATCTAACAATTTTATTTTTACTCCATCATCAAAATTTATAAACAAAAAATTTCAAACTAGTTTTCCTTTGTGAATTCAAATATTTGAATTCCAATGGTCACTTTTTAATGCAAATTTGACTATGAAAACTAGTGAAATATGCCTGAGAGAGAAACTTTGAACCACCTTAACATTTTATATACATCATTTCAAGACTTGAAATTTTAAAAACATGTTCTAAGAAAAAAATTAATTAACCCATGTGGCCCCTTTCTTCTAACACCTTCACACGTGTGAATGTTGATGTCATCAATCTACTTAGTAAATTATGCCAAGATGACTAGGATAACCTCAACCTTAAAAATTCAACTCAGATGGATTCCTTTCACTTTAAAAATTACATAAATCACTCTTTACCCCTCATATGACCCATCAAACATGTTCAACATATCACCAACATCCGTCATCTTGCCTAACCAAATAAACACTGCAAGGTCCATGCATGCTTACTAAGGCACAATTTGTCATTGAGAACCATGCATACATATAAAATCATGGAAAATCTTGGAAACCTTAGGGAAATCAATGAAAAAACCTAAAATCCCCCCATTTTTTATTTATGTCAACACTTGTAAATGTTTTCAAAGACAACAACAAAGCTATGCACATACTCTTTCTCCCTCTACAAGAACTTTCTCCTCCTTTGACATAATGACAAATTAGGATTACATAATTATCTTGAGGACATATAAATGTTTTAAAATCCCAAAAAAAAAGGGATATCCCCTAATAAATTATATAAATCTCCCCCTATCACTATGCATATCATTCCTTATCATGACTACCTCAAGTCTACTCATTAACAATACTCTTCTTTGACTGTGCACTGCTCTATGAATAATAAATGAATGACATCAATAAAATAGGAGTGATAACACCTTGAAAAAAACTTAAATGGACTCCCCATAATTCACCTAAAATTAGGCACCCCTTCACCTCCAGACCATCTCCAATAATGATGAAATTTCATAGTTGCTTGCATATTTTATCTCACAAACCACTCATAGAATGAAGAGTGGACATTCAAGATATTTCTCAAACATATATGATGCATAAAACCAACTAAAAAATATATTCAATTATATCCATACCTTTTTATTTTGATAAAATGACCAAAAATCATTCTTGACACTAGCCTTGCCTAGAAGCCTAGTAGCCCTACCTAAACCTTACAGAGTCCATAAATTTATATGCATGCACACTCATGAATTAAAATTTCATATTTTTAATACACTAATATTCCTTATCATGCATGAAAATAATCATCATCCAACTCTTCCTCTGTACTATAGCTCCATCATAAACTAACCTACCAATTAGTCCTCCATTTGCACAAAATCTTAACCATAGGACAAACTATACACTTTCAAATGATTGTAAATAACTTTATAAGCACCCATTTGGATATTTAAACTAATTAGGTAGACTCATGGAAGGTCATTAACCCATATGGTGCAAAAACAATGGTGTCAAAAATAAATAAGGTCAACTTATCATCTTCTAGTCGACACCAACTTTTGAAACTTATCTCACACTTGGAAGTCACTAATACACAATATTCGACCAATTTTTGATGCCTAAATACTTTGGGAACTTGTATAACCATGAAATGGTTTTGACCTACTAGTCTTTAAATAAGGACTATCATACCTAAGAATCATCAAAAATCTTGAACTTTCCCTCAAGAGACCTTCGAAGACTAAAACCACCTAGATCATAACTATATGAGGTTATCACACCTTTATATGCCACAAAGTCATCTTAAATACTCATAAATCTTGTTTTGATACCTAAAAACCTCATGATTATGCCTACAAACCCTGTATATACACTTGTCACTATGCCAAAAAAAATACCTTCAATTGATCATGTGAGTCTTCTAACATCTCCATAGCACCTTTTTCACATAGAAACATCAAGTTGAACTAGCCTCCATGGTTGGCCTCATAGAACTCAAATACACCAATTTTGCAAGATGAACACTCACTAGGCAGTGAATACTAAGCAAAATGTTAAAACTATAGTAATGGTCATGAAAGCTTCATGTGACCAATCCAATACATGAAATGCCATGGATTGCACTTAGACACATCCTCTTTACACTCCATATAAACCTTATATTCATTATTCATGATTTGACCTTCTAAACCAAGCATCAAAATTTGACTAAAACTTTCCTTTAGGACTAATGTCCCTAAATATATTTCTTGAGGCTTTTTATCACAAACATATGGAGTAAACTCATGAACTTATTGCTTCCCCTTAACTAATGACCTTCTATGATTAATACAAGTCTTGGTAACATAATATAATCAATTATTATCATAATGTCATTGGTCTTATATACTAATAAACAACTCAATATACCTTTGTACTGATTATAGCCTATTGCACATCACCTAGAGCACACACACTTGCTTCTACATATGAAATATGTCTCCTAAGAAGCATAGGTAGAGACACCCACTTGTCATAGAGATACTATAGATCCCAACACTTAGGATACTCCCACATCTCCATGGTCTCACATGGATTATATTCCTTCCTTATCATCAAATTAACTTTTAATTAATCCCTAAATTCATTATTTCTTTCAGACTTAGAATCTTGCTTGATTCTTTTGTCTACTTGAGCAGATAAGACTTGTTCTTTGACACTTGAAATTGTACCTTGTTATTTCATGACAAATAATCCATTTTGAACATGTTTTTCATTCACCTCCTTGGGTCTCCATTCATTATGGATCCTTTTCTTCTTATATTTACTAGAAATCTCCTTAACATGATTAATCCATTGATTTGTCATCATTATCTTCTCATTCTTCTTATCTTTTGAACGTATTCATGGAACCTTAGGCTTGACTTATCATTTGAGACTTTTTGACTACTCAATAGGTCATTAAGATCAACTATGCTTTTCTCAAATTTATGATATGTTTTAAGATTTCTCATGGCTTGATTTAGTTTCATCTACAAGGACTCCATCTCTGATTTATATTTGACACAATCTTCATCCTTACTCTTTACCTCTTCATCAAGGGTATACAACTTAGTTTCATGGTGTTGAGTGATATCATCATGATCTTTGACTTCATTACTCAATATTTCTTCAAAGAATCCAATTTTTTCCTCATAATTATTAATCAAGGATGCTTGCTTTCTATTCTTGCCTTTTAAATTCTCAACTCTTCTAAGTTTTTTATATATTTATCTTCAAAGGTGACTTTATCATCTTCTTCCTCTGATCTATCTTGACCAAAGAGATCTCTACCCAAATAACATTTTCCTTTACCATCTTCAAGATCCATGAACAATGTATCCTTGTCCTCATCATGAGATGAATCATCATTGTTTGATGTGTTTCCTTATTATTTAGTAGATGTGTTATTATCTTCTTCATGGTACTTACTTCATTTATATCACTCCTTGCCATTTCTCCTATTGAAAAACTATTTGTACTTACCAGGACTATCAGATTTCTTTTAATCATCCTCATGAGATTCCTTATGAGCTTCCTTATGATTATACTTGTCTTTATCTTGGTACTTAGCTAAAAAATGACAAAATTTACCACATGGAAGACATTTAAAATTAATCTTCCCTTCATATTTATTTGATCTTACATTCAGTTTTCTTACAGTCATGGCTTCAAGTTGATCTTCATTAAGATAAATATATTCAAGACTTAACTTGATATTCTTACCTTTTGTCTCCTTGATAACCTTGAAGTTTTATTCCTTATTTGGTGGTTTGTCCTCATTTACTCTCATCTCATAGGTAGTAAGGATGCCATGTAATTCATCCATCTATATCAAAGAAAATTGAGTCAAAATTAAGAGTGAGAGACCTTAAAACCTTTTGACTATAATATCTTCTTTAATATCCTCTCCAAGTCCTCTAATCATGTTCACCACATCTTCAACCCTTAGAATATAGGATGACACCATATCTTCTTCCTTCATTTTGATACCCTCAAATTGCCTTTGTTAAGTCTATAATTTAGCCAATTTAACCTTTGAATACACTTCTTAGATGATCTATAATTTTTCCTAGATTTCCTTAGTAGACTTACAATGGATCACCTTAGTAAAATCAACCTCTAATAGGACACAAATGATAGAATTCATAGCTTTATAATTGTTCTCACTCAACATCTTGTCAGTTGCACTAGTTGGAGGAGTAGGGGGTATAGAATACCCCTCCATAATAGATTGCCAAATGTCAAAACCTAGATACATGATGTAGGTCTTTATCCTTTCACTTCAAAAAGCATAGTTGGATCTATTGAAAAATGGTGCTTACTTAGTATATAAACCTCCTTAAATTTGATGATTAGCCATTATACCTTTGATTATATTCAAGTGGTTAAACTTACAAAGAAGGTGTGGTTATGATACCAATTGTTAGAGGTATAATCATTGAGGGTGGGGGGGGTGGCTGAATCAATGATGCAAGCAATTAAATTCAAAATCCAAAACTTCAAAATCTTAGCCACTCAACATAAGCATTCATGAAGCATATAAACTATTTATTACAATGAACAAAGGAAAATATACAAGATCAAAGAATATAAAACATAGATTGTGTGGTAAATCCAACTCTTAATCCTAAAAACACATGGAATATAATCCTATAAGATATCATAAACATGAGACTTTAGTGAAGCATCCACTTCACTAGGAGCACCAACCCCTAATCATGGATAAAAACTCACTTACCATTAGATGTTGAGCACCCACACAACACTTGTACACACCTAAAACTAGACATCGATAACTTCCAATTAGGATTTTGGCCAATTTACACCCAAAATGCACAATTTGGCCTAACAACACTAAAACACACAAAATGATGTAAAAATGACATATTCAAGTGTTGATTTTAGCCAAGGTATCCCTAAATGGGGTAATGTAATTGATGGGCTAGCTAACTTTGATCAATTTATTTTGAGTCAAAATGCCAAATTTGTACTTGGGTACTTTAGATTGCTCTTTCCTATCAAATATTTTTCACAAGACTTGTGCCTTTGTTATTTTTTGTTGGAAACATCCTAAATGGAAATATGATTCTAATGCATCTGACATCACCTTCCATTTCTAATCCAGTTAAATTTTGGACCAATAGCAAGACATTCTGATCAATTTGAGTAATTTGTGCATAATGTGCTTAATCATTCTTAAGAGATAATTAACCCAAATAAAGGCATAATTAATAATTCCATTGAAACTTGTTGAGTACTTGTTTTTAGAATTGAATATTGAATATCTGCATCATCAAGTGACCTCGTTTCTTAAGAAGACATCCCTATGCCATAAATACCATAAATATTAGGATTCATGCCTCCCATGCCTCATCAATGCCTTCCATGATGCCCTATATGCCTCTTAATTTCCCCTTCTTCTAATTT
>JARHVA010000617.1:0-277500 GCA_037957365.1 Torreya grandis | reverse complement strand
CTTTTGGATTTAGTTCATCATAACTTAATTTCTAATAGGTTCAAAACTAAAGTCCTCATAATATAATAAAAAACAAATTCAAATAACTAATGAGGACCCCACGACCTAGTCATAGTCCCTTCCAAACAAGGCAAATTCCTACTCACCACAATGATTGAACAACATGTCAAAGCTATAAAAATTACATGAAATAGAGACAAGTTTAAGATTAGTCTCCTTAACCTCTAATAAGGAGAACAAACCCACAATTGCTTACTATAGCAAACATGAAGTCATATCAAAAGACTAAATCATAGCCAAATAATAAACATAAATAACTTTGTTGATAAACCAAATAGATAATCAAATAAAATAATAAAAAATGATAAAAAATGACTATTAAAATCCTTCATATCAAAGATCAGTAACTTAATGTTTCCATTTTTTTAACATCTACTACTGAATACCACTATATAAACCAAAATTACATCACACACGTGTGTAACTCCCTATGTTGAACCCCCCTCCCCCCGATCCCCTTTTCAATAATAATCATTAGCCTCCCTAACCCATGATTTTACCCCTCACACATTTAATTAATTTAAAATATTTAATTAATTTAATTAAAAGCCACTCATGCCACCTTACCTAGCCACCTCATCTTAAGACTAATTCTTACCCTCTGAGTTATCTCAAGACTTAGTCCCTACCCATGACTTGTTCTCACCTCAAAAATAAATTCCTAACCAACTACATCCTTCATAACCTCCCATTTCTACTATTTTCTAACAAATAACACTTGGAATGAGAAAAAATAGAAAATAGGCTAAAAATAGTACTTTTACCCATTCTCATGTTGTCAACGCTAGTCAACCCATGGTTGATATCAGTGGGATCATCAATGTTGGTTATTTAATCCAAGATCTAAACTAATGTTTAAGTGAGAAAAATTAAGAAAACTCATTCTTATTTACATATAGGCTTTTGGCATTCAATTTTCCATGTCTCAGCTTACTGTTACCTTGCATAAGTCAATCTAGATCATGAACCAAGATCTTGATAACTAGCATCACACTTATTTTCTCTATTTAAGGAAATGGTTTGGCAAGCCTTATAGGATCCATCCATTTAGAACTTATCATTCAATCACCTCTATAGCTAAGTACATCATTTATTATGTAAGTCTTTAAGTAGTTACTTTACAATCACTTTACATTTACTATTTATTATTTTACACATTCTTGACTGAACCCCTGTGAAGGAGTTATAAAGTTTCTCCACTGGTTTCCCTTTGTTTCAACATACTAAACCTCTGACCAAATCGATCCAAACAATACTCTCTCTCTCTCACACACACAACTCTCCCTAACCTTCCAGATAACCAAAACCATTTCGTAGACCTAGAAAAGCCTTTTACAAGCTCTTAGGCAATTATTGCCCCTACCAACATTAGTCACTCAATTAATATCAATCATACTTCCTCACTGACCTTGGCATCATAACCGATATCGATCACACTTTCTCACTAACCTTAGCAACCTAACCAACATTGGAAACTATGGAATTCTAGTAACCCTTCTAAAACTTGCCCAACCAACTTCCAAAATAGAAACTATAAATACCACCTGCACTTTGTTACTCTCTACTACACTCAGGTTGTGAATAATGGTAAAATAATCTCTCTTTTAATCTCTTTTTTCCTCTCTTTGTTATTTATTACTCTTTTATTTCTAAAAAGTGGACTATCATCTCTAAGGAAGTTTGACACCTCCTAGAACAAGTGTGAGCTTGGTAGCCCACTCATATATATACTAATAGATATGTTATGGTAGTGTTTTGTTACTTGCAGGTAGTCCTCCCTAGCCAAAAAAGAGTGCTCATAACATCAAGATATAGTGCACAAACCAATTTTGGTTCATTCTAATCACTTATCCCTATCCTTCTTCTTTATTTTTCTTTAGACTTGAAATAGACACAATTTGAATGAAACAACCACATCTAACCTAGCTCATTTTTATTGTTAATGCAACCATCAAAATGATTCATCAATAGTATTTGAATGGAAATACTAATATTAAATATTAAAAATAATTCAAAATTGAATTTATATTAATCAATTTTATAATAAATTGGATTTAATTATCCATGTGATAACTTAAAAATGTCTAGTACACATCATAAGATCATAATATCTCAAAATAAAGTCTCAATAATGTTCAAGTAAAAATTCAATAGAAACTAAAAAATCTATGTAACATGCTAAATAATAATCAAAAGTGAAACCAAAATTGTCATAGAAAGAAATTAGAAAACACAAAACTGGGGTCATGACAATGTGATGGACATCAAACTCAGCTAAAAATACATCCAAATGAACAATATGTGTATTAGTCATCGAATTCCCTTGATATTGCATAGATTGGTACTTTATATATGAGTGTATGTAAAATAAACACAATTTAGTGTATATAATTAGAACATATATAAATATAACATAAGTGTGAAAAAGATAATAATAAATACAACCCTCATAAAACTATAGAGGATCAATTTTAA
This sequence comes from Torreya grandis, assembly GCA_037957365.1. NCBI lineage: Eukaryota > Viridiplantae > Streptophyta > Pinopsida > Cupressales > Taxaceae > Torreya > Torreya grandis. Next base: position 274,965 of record JARHVA010000617.1, on the reverse strand, counting down.
AGAGTTCTAGAATAATGTAAATGTATAGATCTCAAAAAAATGTGCACTTTAAAAAATGGTGCCTAAAAAAATGCTATAAGCTAAAAGTTATATGAGATTGAAATTCTTACAAAAAAATTTACCTTGAAAAATGAAGATTTTTGGCTTTCAAAAAAATTGAATCAACTTTTCATGTAAATCTAAGCCTTCTTTGGTTCAATGTGACCAAGGGATAAACTCCCATATGATTAGGGACTAAGGCTTAAGATGATCTACAAAAAACCTTGCTCTAAATGTAGTAAATACCCATTAGGTTTTAAGAAAAACCTAGTAAACCTAGAAAACATTTTCCTCTTTTAGAAATAGATGGGACAAATATGCATACAATATAAAAATTACCTTTAAACCCTCCAAAATGGTCTAAATTTTGACTGTAATGAACTTGTCATGTTTATAGCCATTCTTAGGGTTTTGAAATTATAAAAATCCAATGGCACTATCTATTTTTCATTTGGAGACTTTGGCACTTCAATTTTCATATATTTACATGAAACCCCACCAAACCCTTGAAAATAACTAAGATCCTGAAGAACTATTTCACATTAATTTCTGCTCATTTCTTAACTTGGAAGTAAGTAATGAAACTAGTAATAGGATGTGTAGAAGAATACTTGATAAAGTATGTGCATGATATAGATGATGATGGGAACTCCTCTTCAGGTTGGAAGGAATAACCTATAGATAAAAAAGACACTAGAAAAATGGGTTAGATGGATGGTTGAGTGGACTTCCTAGCATGAGCTAGATCTAAGAAGTGTATGCTTTTTAAGAGGCTGTCAATCCATTGTTTATAATAATTAAGTTGATGTACATGAAAAGAAAGAGTACTTGCATTTAATAACTAAAAATTAAATGCATGTAAGATGAGATGAAAGTAAATTTCTTATTAAACAAAATGACTAAATATTTAAAAAATGGGTTAATACTCATGCTCAAATAGTAGGGGTCAAGTTAATAAAATCAAAAAAGTCACTGTGAATAGGCAAGAATAAAAAAACAAGGTTTGGTTGGGGTCAAAGGGGTGAAAATAAATTGCTACTATTTTGGCCATAGTGACCATCGATGGGTGAACTGTCAATGGTTGGGATGCTCATCAATGGTTGGATGATCATTGATGGTTGAGATGACTATCGACAGTTGCATTGACTATTAGCAGTTGCCTATAAAATTTTGGAACTATTAAAAAAATCAATGGTAGATTGGGTAATTGGTTAAATGGAGGGATGTTATAGATATGAAGGATGAAAAATAAGATAAAGATAGGTATGAATAGGGTAGGGAGGTTATAAATGAAATAGATCAAATAAAACAAGCATGAGATACCTATAACCTGATGGTGGAAGGCTAAAGCAATTTGGCTAAAGTGATAGTAATTTGGCCTTTGAAAGTGATTTTGATAGAGGTTCAAGTCTATATTGATGTTTCTTGTTTATTGAATGCATGTTGGATACCTGTATGCAATATAGCTTAGATGCAGATTGTTATATATATAGATCTTTGTCTCCTCAACCTTTTCTCCCTTTATAAGATGAAGTTACTAAATGTATAGGAGGAAGTTGATATTTGTGATGGAGGATAAAGTTACCATTTATGATGATTTAAAGCTTTTTGGCATTTCATAAAGAAATTTTCTAAATATATCCATGCTTATCTCATACAACTGGTAATATTTTTAAAGTAGGATTAGAGGACTTGACCATCGATGGTCAAGCTAACCATCAATGGTTAGGATAACAATTTGTGGTCAAGGTTCTAGAGGAAAATAAGTTAAAAGTGGGTGGATTAAAAATTTAAGTTAGAAGAGTTAAGCTAGGGAGTTCAAGTTAGTAAATTAATAAATGGGGTAAATTAACTAGCCTCAAGGTCAGGTAAGAGTTCAAGGTGTTGAAAAATCTAAAATTGTGTAGTTTTTATGTGTCTACATTTTCCCCCTTTTTATTATGTGGCTTTGAATTAACAAGCTACAAAACAAAAATAGATGTATTACTAGTTATGGTTTGATTGCCTCGACTATGGGAGGAGGCATTCCCCCTTAAATCGATAGTTGATGAGGTGAAAATGAAATCAAGTTAGGATTTGATAAAGTGGTAAATGGTGAGTCATAAGGTAGGTGACACAAAAGGGTTGGGCATTTGAATTATAAACATGTGCAAAAAATGTGACTAAGTATGATAGTCAAGATTTTGAAAAGATAAAAGTTGCCAATGTTGGTAAAAATAAGCTCAAGTTCTAAGTAGACATATGGTAGGGTAACTGGTCCAAAACATTGGTCAAGCTAATCATGTCAGTCATATCAAGTCTACTATATTGGGTTGATGTTCATCATAGGTATATGGGATAGGAAGTGATCCCTTAAAAACACAAATGAGTAGGTCATGCACAAGGTAGTGTAAAGTTCAAAAGTTCAACATTGGAAGGTTGGTCAGTGCAATCATAAGAACTAAGGCAAGGTCATCATAGAACATGCAAATATCTAGGTCAAAACAACCAACATCAAGGTGTATGTGGTCAAATGGGTTAGTTGGATAAGGGTAATGGACAAAAGTTAAGTGGAGATTAGGGGATCTCCTAAAAGGTTAGCACCTAGGTAGATTTCTTTGAATTTTTTTGAAAGGTTGAAACCCCAACCGTTAATGGTTAGGTTTTTCCCCAAGGTCAACTGTCTATAGTTACCTTGATCATCGATGGTTATGGAAAACCTAAAAAATTGAAGATAAAAAAAGTAAAAATGAAAATCATTCATATCTATTGACATTTGGTAATTTATGTTATGGTAGATTTGTGTGTTTTTTAATTTGTGTATTGGAGCATATTGAGGTGAATTGTTAGAAGTGGTTGATTGTGTGTTTGAGACTGAGTAAAGGTTGAATCAATGGAGGGTGGTCAAGGGTATGACCAAGTGGTGGGATGAGGACTCTGACCATGTCAATGATCATGGAACAAGGTAGGCTATGCCTTAAACTTGATAGGGTAGGTAAATATGTGGTTGAGTTTGAATTTGCATTAGAGTAGCTATGGATGATAGGGATAGGGCTAGGGTTTTTAATTGATTTAGGGAAAATAAAGGCATAGGTTAGGATATTATTGATTTTTGGGAAAATTAATGGGGGAAATTTATAGGGGAAGGTGTTTTGAGTTGGAATTGGGTTATAGGATACGTCTATGTAGGTGAATGTTTGAAATTTAAGTGTGTTATATAGGTTGGGAGAGGTTTAGAGTTTTAGTGGCACTATCGATGGTCACACACAGTGACCATTGATGGTTCAACTCAACCACCAGTAATCGAGCTTCAAGGGTAAAAGAGGCCTGATAGATCATTGATGGTGCCATGAACTGTCGATGGTCAAAGGATTCAGAGAAGATGAGGTAAAAAGTTGTGTTTAAATGTTTTAAATTTGTGAAAGTTTGGATATTGAAAGTGGTGTTTAAATGTTTTAAAGTGTTTAAAAGTTAAAGTGTCAAAAGAATATTATAAAAGGATAAAGTGGATGAATTTGTTAAAAGGTTTGAATTCATGGAAAGTGTTAGAGGTGGAAGGTTCCATTAAAGTGTTTAACAAAAGTATGAGAAGGTTGTTATTGTTTGAAATTTTTATATTTGGGAAAATGTGTAAATGTTAAAATGTTTAAACTTAGGTTGAAATGTTCATGAAAATATTTGGAAAGAGATTAAATAGGTGGTTAAAGTTTTGGAAAGGGTGTAAATCATGGGAAAAGATGTTTATAGTGAAGGAAGGTTTATGTAGAAAGGTTTAGATAAGGATTGTGGGTAGGGTTTTAGCAAATAAAAGTGATTAAGTTTTTAGCCATTATTAGTGGTTTAGATTGAAAGGTTTAGATAAGGATGGTGGGTAGGGTTTTATATAAGTGATATGTTAGTGTATGTGTCAGATAGAGGTATAGGTTGGTGTGAGAGGTGTGAGATGTAAGTAGGGTGGATGTAATTGGATTGGGTTGTAATATTTGGAATAGAGATACTTATTGGTGATTAAAGTAGCCATTAATATAAATAAAGGTAGAGGGTAATTTTGAGTGTTAGAGGTAAATGTAATGGGTAGACTGAAATAAAGGTAGATGTAATGGGTATATTGAAATAGGTTGAAAAATATAGGTGTAGGGTGGTACTTAGTTAGATGTGTAAAACTAAGTATCCATTGCTAACATGAGTGTTATGTAGGATTACAATTAGATATAGATGAGGGACTAGGTCCCTCAAATTTTTGATGAGGTTTGAGACAGGATGATTATAGAGGAGTGGAGACATATGGAGACAATTAGACTAGGCACGATGATTCATTACTAGTACTTACCATAAATGTGGGTATGATTATGGCCCTCATCGAGAGATGGGACCCAACCACAAAGACATTTTTATTGTTGATGAGGGAGATGATGATTTTCTTGGAGGACATTCAGCGTATCACATAGCTACCTATTTATGGGGATCCAATATACTATATAAAGAGTGAGGCTATTGAATATCATATGGATTTGATGTATGGGGTAGATCAAATACATGCATGGTTTCACTTAGGTGGATTCATATATAGACCCTTATACTATATGGCTCTTGTAGATTGATGCCTACTCATGATGATGATGATGGTTGTGTCTTGCTTCACGATGCTTGATTCGAGTAGTGGTTGCTTCCCATATAGTTTATTAGGTATTTTGGTAGAGATGCTACTAGGGAAGACTATTTTTGAGTGGGTCCCAATTTTATTAGTGTAGATTTATAAAGAGCTCTGGGCCTTATGTGCTCATAGATGATACAAGATTAGTATCAATTTCATGATCTAGTGTTGGGGTTATGAGCACATTCTAGTATTAAGGCTAGTGGGGGCACCTTGGGATGGATTTAGATAGGATCCATTTCTAGTTGGTTTTACTAGATGGAGAGGAAATTATGAATTGATAGGCCTAGGTGGTAGAGAATGAAATATTGAGTGGTTTTAAGATGCCTTGGAGGGTGTGGTGGCAGGTGACATAGTGTGGAGGCCATATGTAGGTTGGCCTAGGTGGCCAAGATATAGCTACCACACATTATCCTTATAGAGAGGGTGTTAGATTTATAGGATATGGGATGGCAAGATATAGCTTATCCCATTCAAGAAAGTGCAGAGATAGTTTGGACTTGTTCAAGGGATCCCACCATATTTCCCTAGATATAAGAGGGAGGATGTAGATTACTTACTCCCAAAGGCATAGTTATAGGATTTAGTTTTAGACTATGAGGAGATACTGGCAAGAGTTTAGATAGATGATGTAGGTATTGAAAATGGCTATGCAATTTGGTACTAGGCCTGATATGTAGTGACTGATTTTGGATGGGGTGATGGGGGGTAGCAACCCATGGATGTGGATCTTGATGGGGCATTGACATAGGATGGATAGGTTGTAGTGGCATTGATAGTAGCATAGGCCTAGATTACTAGATTATAAGGATAGGTGGCCATTTTATAAGGTTAAATCATCTCCTTATAGGGTCAGGTGGCTACCTTGATTAGAGAGTGAGATTAGATGATGATCTCTCTTAGGTTAGTGACACATGAGAGGGATTCATTGAGATAGAGGGTAAGAGTGACCATAATAGTATCAAGAGGACCACCTGATACAATTTTGAGGACATAGTACTTAGCCACCATTGATGAGCTAATCTATTATAAAGTGATAGTGCTAGTGCAATTTTTACTAGAGATGAGATATAGAGATTATAGGGCTAGTTTAATACGTATTCTATCTATAGCTACTCCAAGATAGTGGGCCTCAATAGTGGGGTAGGTAGGGATATCAAGGGGATCACTACTAGATGGTAGTATAGGTGTAGATGGGGCTAGTGGTAGTGGTTTCCCAAGGGCCTGATAGAGGAGAGTATATGATGTATATGTTCTTGATTTTGATACCGATCTATGTGTCAATGATGTGAGATGCATAGATGAGAGAGAGAGAGAGGGAGGGAGAGAGAGAGAGAGAGAGATTTGATACATTATTCCATGTTTTATAGTGTATTATTCATTAACATTGATGATTTTGATTATGATGTATATGTTGATTATGGTTATATAGATGAGGATTATGTTCATGATGATATAGATGTTGATTATGTTTATGATATATACGTTGATTGTGTTTAGTCAGGATTATTGATGATGTTGATTATATTTATGATGATATAGATGTAAATTATGGTTAGGATGTGGTTATGATGATGTGGATTATGGATGAGATGTTGAATAATTGATGCTTATGATATTTTTGGCATGTTGACCTAAGCATGTGATGAGTTTTATTGATGTGCATGTTTTTGGCATTTGATGTACATGATTATGAATGAGTAATGATTTTGTTTATGACATGATTATAGATATGCTATAAACAATGTGATTAGACTATGGGTAATGTTATGCATAGATGTTTATGCTTTATTCATTGGATGGATATGATATATATGATTGATGTGCATGTTTTTGGCATTTGATGTACATGATTATGAATGAGTAATGATTTTGTTTATGACATGATTATAGATATGCTATAAACAATGTGATTAGACTATGAGTAATGTTATGCATAGATGTTTATGCTTTATTCATTGGATGGATATGATATATATGATCATGGATGGTTTTGATTATTGTCATATAAAGATGTTGTTTATGATATTATTATGGATATGTGATTGATGATGGCATAGATGATGTATATATGATTATGCTAAAGAAAATAATGACATAGTTTATAGATGTGACATGGTTTTTATTTGGTAGATATGATGTGACTCATGGATAATGTTTATGGTAAATGGTAGATGTCATGGTTTATGTTATTTGTTGATATGATGTTTGAATATGGTTATGAATGTGGTTTATTTATGGTTCATTAGTTTTAATGTTTGGGAATGTGCATGATGTATGTTTTGATATGATTAAATGGTAGGATGTTCATGCCCCATGGTCTATAAGGTGATATGTAGATGTGTAGTTTAGGCATATGATGACATGTTAATGGATAATATGGTTTTTTTTGTGTTTTGATAGATATGATGTTGAAGATTATGGATGATTTATGTGATGGTAATACAAGGGAATTAAAATGTGTTTGTGATTTTGAATTTAATATTTTGTTTGTGTTTGGTGATTATATTGTGGATGATGTGTTTGTTCATGGTCATGATCATGGATAAGATGGTTTGAATTAGGGTTTTAGATGATATGGTTTAGGATATAATTGATGATGTGATTGATGTTTGGGTGTATAGATAGGATGTATATGGATTAGTGTGGTAGATTAATGGCTTGACTATTTATATATGATATGGATTAATGGAGATGTAATGAAGACACATAAAGTTAGTGTAGATAGAAAACAAAATGTGGGAAAGGGATAATAATTATGAGACACATGTCTACATGAAATAATAATGATAGGGTAAGAAAAAGGAATGAAGTGTTCATTGACAAAGGCCTAAAAAAATTAAAGGTGGATGCAAGTTAATGAAAATAATCGTTTTGAATGTTTCACATGAGCATGCTTTGATTAAAAAAGAAGTTATAATGATCACTTTGTGTCAAGTAATCTCATATTCCCTTTATTTTAGAGAGTTTAAGAAGGGAAAGTAGGTGATAGGTAGATGGTTGAATGGGTAATAGGTAATATGATAACTTGATGTGGGTTAGCTTACCCCTTCTATAGGTGATCAAAGAACCCTAATAGATAAGTCCATCCCTTAATATGATATGTAGACTGATAAATGTGGGAAGACTAATAATACCATATGTAAAAGATAATTATGGCTTACTTGATTTGATTTTTACATAGTGTTATTTATTACTTTTTTTTGGATAGGTTGGTGAAGCTATTCAATGCAAGAAGCTTCAAATGTTTGTGTTCAAAAAACTTAATGTAGCCATCCTTTAAGGGGTGGTATAAAAGTTGGACTTTTATAGCTATCCTTTAAGGGGATCAGTATATCTTTAATAAATTCAATTATTGGGCAGTTATCCTTTAACAGATCAATCTACAAAGCTAGAGATATGGACCTAAGTGATATTTTGTTAGCCCAATTTGATGTTGAATGCTCAGTTTAGACATGGACAAGTATATTTAGGATTAGATGTATACCTTTAGGAGGCAAGAATTTTAGAACAAAAGGCTAATGATGGATGAGGAAAAGTGGTTTGAAAGACAACTAATCATGGGATTCCATCTGATTAGAGACAAAAATTATCCATGAGAACCATTCCATGGGTAGAACCAGGGTATCTATGCTTAGGATGAGGCTATAACTTTTATGGATAATAACATGGTCCTATGTTATAATCAATTATCCCTAAGAGGAATAGGGATAGGTAGGTGAAGGGAAGTGAAAATCTAATAAACCAAGTGACAAGCTTAAGTTAGACATAAAGGCAAGTTTGATCCTTATTTTAATAACCAAAAGGATGTAGATGGGAAGCTCAAATTCCGGTTTGGCTTCAAGAGAAGATAAATGATAAGCTCCTAATCCATACTTATGAGTTATGATGTAGGGTCTAATCTAATTGAAAATAAACTTACCTCTATTTCTTTTTTCCATATTAGTTACATGTTGGTTTTCCTTAAGGATGAGGTCTCCAATATTGAATTCATAATCTTTCTAGTCTTTGTGATATGTGTGCTTGATTCATTCTTGATAGACATGCAGATGATTAAGCACTACAAGGTGATGTTCATCAAGGAGTTCAAAGTTGTGAGAGACATTCCTGATGATAATCAATCTTAGAAAGGATCTCATGCAAAGATATGCAAAGAGAGAGAATTTAGACTTTGAAGGGCAAGACTGTCTCTATTCCAAAGATGAGATAAAAAGGGGTTACACCCATAGAGGTTTGAATAATAGTGTGATAGGCCCATAAAGTGAAGGGAATGTGCAAATACCAAGCCTGACTTGAAGCACTTACTAATTTTTTTAGCATTTTATTGAGGATTTTGTTAGAGGCTTTCACCTTCCCATTTGCTTGTGGGTGATAAGGTGAGGAAAAGCTTAACTTGATGCCAAAAGTATTATAAAGAGTTAGAATTTCTTGTTCTTAAAATATTTACCATTGTCAGTGATGATCTTATGAGGAACACTAAAGTGATAGATTATATGGTGATTGATGAAATAAATAATCTTTTTAGCTTAGGTTGAGATAAGAGGAATGGCCTCCACCCACTTGGTGAAATATTTAGTGGTGGTAATGATGGATTGGTGTCATTGTGAAGAATGAGGATTGATTTCTCAATAAGATTGAGACCCCATTATAAGAAGGGCCAATAGTATTTGGATACTCAATGTCCATGGGCCAATTTGTGATGTAAATTAGCCTATTGTTGACATTTTACACACTTATTTACATAATCACAACAGTCTTAGTTGAGGGTAGGCTAGTAATAGCCAGGGTGAAGGATACATTTAGTGACAACTAGGCCACTAAAATGTCCCCAAAATATTCTATCATTTATTTCTTTGATAGCATGGGAAGCTTCATGACTATATAGACAATAGATAACGAGGATATCAAAGCTATGTTTATAAAGGATTCCCATAGTATGGTGTAATGAGAGTTACTCTGAACAAAGGATCTTTGGGAATTCTTTGAAAGGTTGGGAGGAACAATGTTGAGGTTAAAGTAGTTAAAAGTTTGGTCATACCAAATGTTAGAAGGAGATGCTTCACACTGCAAATGGTAGGAAGGTTAGTACTGATATATGAGGGTGTGATAAATCAATTTATGGTGATAAATAGTTTAGATTCAACTAATTGAGATGGGATTTGGGAAGTAAGGGAAGCCATCATGTTCATGAATTTTTTGGTAGATCAAGGAACTGACTGGATAAGGTAATGATCAAATGTTGCTAAGAGAATGTTGATGAGTTTTTTTTACTTCAATAAGACATATTTTTTACATTGGTAGGATCTATTAACTTGATTGATGACCAGTTAAGAGTCACAAAAGATACTAATTTTTTTGACTCCCAAAGATAGAGTGGTTTGGAGATCTATGACTAGGGCTTCATTCTTGGCCACATTGTTGGTGCATTTGAAGTCAAGTTTAAAGGAAAGGGGAAGAGGTTCACCATCAAGGGGGATGAGAATAAATTTGGCACCCCCACCACCTTAGCATTTTGAGCCATAAAAAAACATGGTCATTTAGTAGGTGGGTTCCTCCTAAGAAAGAGTTGTGATGGACTCATTTGGAAAAGTAAGAGGAAATAATTTATTGTCTGGTAGAGGAGCTTTGGCTAGTTGATTGACAATGAGTTACCCTTTAATGGACTTTTTTTGGAAGAAATCAACATCAAATTCAGCTAGGATCATGAGCCACTTAGCCATACATTGTTTTTAGTATGGTTTAGAGTGCATATACTTGAGTGGGTCAGTGTTGGTGATAAAATAGGTTTTGCGATTAAGAAGGTAGTGATAGAGTTTGGAGGCCATAAAGACTAAGGTGATGAAAAGTTTCTTAGGATGAGTATACCAAGTCTCATATTCTATAAGTGTGTGGCTAATATAGTAGATGGCTTGCTCCTTATTATGTTCATCATGATGAATGAGCATTGCCCCTAAAGAATGGTTCATGGTGGATATATAAAGGTATAAGGGTTGGTCTTCCCTAGGAGGGACGAGGATAGGTGAAGAGAGAAGCTACTTCTTGATGGAATCAAAGGCTTGTTGATAGTATTTGGTCCACTTAAAAGAGGTGTCCTTCTTGAGGATATGGTGAAAGGGTTGACATCTATCTAATAATTGGGAGATGAAGATTAAAAAGGATTGGAGCTTCCCTTGTAGGCTATAGAGTTGTTTAAGGTTGGTGGGAGGAGGCATCTCCAAAATCACTCTAACTTTGGTGGGGTCTATTTTGATTCCTCAAAGTGAGATGATAAAGCCCAAAAGTTTTCTAGATAAGACCCCAAAAATACATTTCTTAGTGTTGATCTTGACTTGATAATGGATTAGTCGATTGAAGATGATTGTGAGAATGGCTAGGTAATCTTTGTAATGTTTGGATTTCCCAAGGAGATCATCCACATAGTCCTATATAATTTTATGGATGAGATCATGAAAGATGTAGGTCATGGCACATTGATAGGTTGATCTAGTGTTCTTTAGACTAAAAGGTATGACCCTGTAGCAAAAGGTTCCCCATGGAGTGATAAAGGAATTTTTATGTTGATATTTCATGGAAATCAAGATATAATTATATCCCAAGAAATAATCCAAGAGATATAACATCTCATGGTTAGCTGTAAGATCAATAAGTTGGTTGATGTTCAAAAAAGGAAAGTCACCCTTTGGTCAAGAAAGGTTTAGGTCACAAAATTCAATGCAGAGGTGAAGTAACCCTATGGGTTTGGCGATGGGAATGATGTTAGAAACCCATTGTGGATAGTTGATGGTTGAATGAAATCAATAGATAAGAGACATTAAAGCTCTTCTTTGAAAAGAAGGGCTATGTAAGGATGTATCCTATGAAGCTTTTATCACACTGACTTAGCCTCAAGATGGGTGATAATGTTGTGGAGGGTAATAAAAGGGTCAATTCTAGGCATATCCTGATAAGACCAACCAAATGTTATGCTATGATTATGAAGGAAAGAAATGTAATCTTTTTACTCCATGGAATTTAAAGATTGGTTGATTTTAATAATATAGGGGTTATCTTGAGTTCCCAAGTTAACATCAATAGTGGATTTATTTATCATGGTTTGGTTCTTAAGAGGAAGGGATTTATGGATAGAAGAATCCCCCGCACTAAGGTGGATGAGAATGGAATCATCATCTTGATGTTGGATGGTGTTGATGGTAGGAGAATATTTCTCTATCATTTTAGGATGGATGAGAGGAAGGGTTATGGTTTTATCACCTTTTTGATAGGTCAGGGGCCCAGACTAACAATATTGATAAAAAAATTAGATGGAATAATATCAAAGTATTTAGTATTTGAGGGAGATGGGTTTGGTGAAGATGAGACATCCTCTTTGATGGTAGTGATGGGTTTTGGTGAGGTGGGTTATTTTGGTGGTATCAACCCTAGGTCGAATAACTCATGAGGTTTTTGGATTTTTATTATGGGTAACTTGTGAGGTCCTTGATCATAAAGGCCAAGGCCAAACCCCTTTCAAGCACACCTATAAAGGTAATATTTGGAAAAGGATGGTTTGTTGAGATAAGAGAAGTCAGAGGTGAATGGTTGGATGGCTAAGGTAGTGGTGGGGGAAAGAAGTGGTTGATCAAGTGCCCTAGAGATAAAGTTTACTTGATTTTTGGGGAGCCTAAAAAGGATGATGGTTTTGATGTTAGGATTGTAGGAAGGGTCATGTTTGAGTTTCCCATATTCTTATGGTGTAGGGAAAGCATCCAAGTCTAAATGGTGATATTATCCAAGTGAGAGTCATTGGAATGTGGATTCTAAGGGGTCTTCTACAAGAATCTAGGAGGAATGGATAAATGAGCTAATCAAATCTTCATCACTATTATGGGTGGGAATGCTATGGGTTTTATTTGGTGGTGAGATAATGTTATTAGTGGTTGATGGTGAGGTGTATGAGGGAGGAATAAGAACATTTTTAGGCTGATATGTCATGTTACAAGAGGCAAAAGGACTAGGGTCAGTTTTGATGGTAATAACTTGACCTTCATGCTCAAATTTGACACATTGATGTAAGGTAGAAGGGACACAACTCATGGCACAAATCTGAGGGTGTCTAAGTAACACATTTTATTATAACTCACCCTTTATAATGTAAAATAGTTTGGGAATGGTGCAAGGTACCAAGCAGGTATGAAGGACCACTATCCCTAAGGTAGTGGTTGTGGTATCATTAAAAGAGTGAAGGACTAATATACTTTTTGACATGATGTTCTTGGGTAGCTAAAGTTGGTCATAAGTATGGGAGGAGAAAATGTGTATGTTATCTCTTCCATCAACCATCACCCTTTTGACATGGGTTTGGTTAATGTATGTAATGATGAAGAGGGGAGGATTGAGATCCTTAAAATGAATAGGAGGTATTTCAAAATTTTGAAAGGTGATGAAGGAAAAAAGTTAGAGGGCTCCAACAAAGGGTGTAAGAGGTTGTGGGTCATCTAGTTGAACCTCTATAGATTATAAAACCTCTATTAGTGCCTGATGATGGTAGGGCGAGGTGTTGATTAGTTCATAAAGGCTCATTATCACTAGTGTTTGGTGAATTTATTTCAACATGATATGTTGGATGAAGTTAGAAGGGTTGGAGGGAGAGGCTCCCAAAATGGATACTTTGGGTTTTGGTGGTAGCATAGGTAAAGGTGTAGGTGTTTGGGTTTGGTTAGAAGGTTGAGGGATTAAAGGGTATGTCTAAAGAATGGATACTTTGGCTTTTCCATTATCCTTCTATTGGGCTCATGATTGGGTAACCATATGAATAGTGTGAATGGGAGGATTTTCTAGGTTTGATGGTTGGTTTAGATCCTCCTCCTCATTCTTGGGTGAGAGTGGGGGAGTAGGTAAATGTTGGATAGGTTGAGTTGATGGTTATATTGGTAATGAGGATAAGAGAAGTTTAGATAATAATAGATAATCCTCATCATATAGGCTATAGATAAGTGCTTAAGAGATTTGTAGTTTTCCATTTCATGTCTCAATGCCCTATGGTATGCATAGATCAAGTTATCATTGAACTAGGAGGGTTTGATATTGGAGGGGTAAAATGGTTTGATAGGTGGTAAGCTAATGGAGGAAGTTTGAAACAACCTTTATAGGATGGTTGAATATGATTCATTCAAAGGTGTTAAAGGTGATGAGTTTATAGCTTTAGGGATGGGAGCCTTCTTAGAAGTAATTTTTCCCTAAGAAGTTGTAGGTGGTGGAATGGTTTTAGTTGGTGGTTGGGATTGATTAGTTATGGTTTATTTTGGGGTAAATAATTTGAAAGTGGAAGATTTGGATGATGAGGGGTTGGATATAGGTGTGAAATTAGAGTTGGATATGTTAGTTAAGAATGGAGGAGAAATAGATGATTTGGTAGGGGTAGGTGTAGGTAGAGAAAAGGGAGATGGTTTACTAAAGGAAGAATAGGTAATTGGAATGGTAGATAGATGGGGTCCTAAGATAGAGGGTAAGTGGGAAGGAGGTGGTATGGGTCTAGTTCAAGGTAAATGCTTGGGCAGCTCTACCTTCTTGATTGGTTTAATTGGGGTATTCTTTGGTAGACTAGATGGTGTTAACTCCAATTTCAAAGAGGGGTGAGTTTGACTAGGTGTGGGAAGAATTCCTAAATTCTTGATAGGTTTGGTAAGAGAGGAATAAGGTGATTTGGAAATGTTAGATGGAGGTGGCTAGGATGGTTCACCTATGGTTTTGGAAGAAGAGGTATTTGATGGAGTGGTAATAATGGGTTTAAAGGTGGATTCAAGTGAGGTTGATGACTAAGATTTATTTTGGTAAGGGAGCCCAAGATGGTGCCAAAAGGTGGATCTATCAAATTTGGGTTGAGAAGTGAAATATATACTTTGCATTAGTCTAGAAAAGGGCTTGTAAATGGGTTTGGTTCCTTAGTCATTGGTTTCAAAAATTAAAACCATAGGTGGAGAAGAAGGAATGGTTCCTCCATCCTTGTTTATGATGGAAGGTTCCAAAATTGGTGGTTGGGTGGATGAGGTAACCTTCTCTTTTGGGATGGTTTCCAAAGAGGGAATAGATGCTTATATGATGGGGGAGGTAGGCTTAGTTTCCTCAAGTGAATGAACATACATGGTTACTGTAGAGTAAAAAATACTCTATGTTTCATTCTGATTTTCAGTTGTGCACTACAAAATTTTGTTCCTACATACTTAGGTTTGAGACTACAAAGTTTTGAAATAGAGCACGAGCTCTAATTTCTTTTTGATTCATTTTTCTCTAAATGTTGAAGTCAAGCAGAAGCTGCCAAGTGTCATCGACTGAGGCACTTTTTACAATTTTTATAAGTAAAGTGGAGATTACCACATATCTCATAGTAAATCAGTGGAACACGACAAGTGTTAGCATTTGTGTTTCATATTGGAATCCACATTTCAAATCTCTTTTGAGTGGAAGGTTTGAACAAGCTAAGAGTTAGGGTCAGGCGGAGGGCACCAAGTGGTAATCACAAAAGGTTTCAATTTGCTTTTCTAAAAGTGACAGAAGATGCAACGTATCCTAGCTGAAGAGAGCAGAAGCCACCACATCTCAACCTCCAAATTTTCTTCATTTTGTTTCACTGATATAGTAAAGACTATGGTAGGTCTTAGGTTTTGTTTTTGAAGCAAGCAAAAGCTACCAAGTGCCATTGTCCATGTAAATATGAAATGAGGCCTGATTGTTTCTATAATATAAATAGAGTGACGTGGAGACCAGCACGTGTCACCTTCTATAGGTTTCTCAAAAGGTGGCTAAAAGTAGTGGAGATCAACACATATCCCTAGTTAATTGAAGTGGAGATTGCCATGTGTCCTTTGTTGAGGCAAGCAAAAATTGCCACTTGTCCCTATGCCCTTTTTAAAGTTGCTCAGATGAGAAATGTTGTGGGTCTTATTTTTTATTAAGTTGTTAAAGTTTGAAGAAGTGGATTGTGATAGGTGTCAAAGGTGGAACACTCCTGAGCAAAGACACAAAAGAGTATAAGTTATGCGAAAAGTGTCGTGTGTCTTCGATAAGTGCTACAAAACACGCCAAGTGTCATTCTCCAATGTCTCCTAAGTAATAAGAAAGTTTTCAAGGAATTGGTCAAGTGTCCTCTTCCATTTAATAGAAGGGAGCGTCTTGTGATCTGTTTCAGCCAATGAACTGCCAAAAGATAGAGCATTTCAAAATCTAAGAAAATATCTTCTATTAGACACTTCCACTTCGGTTAGATTTCAGTTGGGCCATTAGATTGGGAACATACAGACAATCTGGAGTGAATCCAAGGCTATAAATAGGGGTGCAGAGATCACTAGAAATCATTATTAGATACTTGGAGAGAATTTTCTAAGAGAATTATTGTTAAGAGTTTAGACTTTCTAGGGCCGTGATTAGGATTATCATTTGCCTTTGTTCCATTTTCTTAAGTTGGAAAGTTTATGTAACTGTGCATTTTTTTGTGCCTCTTATGTGACTAGAGAATTAATGAGAAGATTGAATCCTGTGCCTTTGTTGATATTTTTTGTGTCATTGAAAAAGTAGTCTAAGCTATGTTGTCAAGAGTTTTAGACTTTCTAGAGTTGTGATTAGGAGTATCATTTGCCTTTGTTCTATTTTCTTGAGTTGGAAAGTTTATGTAACTGTGCATGTTTCTGTGCCTCTTATGTGACTGGAGAATTCAAATAAGAAGATTGAATCTTGTGCCTTTATTGATATTTTCTGTATCATTGCAAAAGCAGTCTAAGTTGTGAGCCTCTGTTTCTATTGTTTTCATCTTTTACATTGATCATGCCTTGTTTGCTCTTAAATGTAATTGAATCTTACATATAGTTTCAACTTGCTCAAATTAAGGGTTGAATTACATTTAGGTGCATTGCCATAGTTAGATTTTATTTCTTTGCATTTGTGTTTCTATTAAAATTCCTATCCCTTTTCCCAGTATACGCTTGATATAAAGAATAGACTAGCTTCTTAAAAATATGGAGGTTGTCTCAAGTCATAAGTCCCACATCTTGAAACTTCCCATTATTGGTGTTAAAAACAAGTGCAATTGTAACCATCAATAGTTTTTGGTACTCCCGATAGGACAATCTCTTGAAGTTTCTTTCAAGACCATATGAACCAGAGAGCTACAAGGAATCAAAGCTATGAACCATTAACTAGATCTCAGTCTACTATAAATCTAGGTATTCTTTTGCCACCTTTTTTAACTAGTCCAAGAAGAAGAGTCAACCAATTATTTCTACTCGTTTTTGCTTTTTACATTTAGAAGAAAGAAGAAACTAAAGGTAAGGGTTAGGGGTTTGTATGTTACCTAGATTAAGTTGTGCACCGTATGTAGACATTGTAGGAGCTCCTCTTTGGCTGTGGAGGAAGACACCTGTAGATGAGAATAAGACTTAACAAAGAAAATGTTAGATAAAGATAAGGTGGACTACCAAGCAATGCTCGGTCCCAGAAGCGTAGAGCTCCATGAGGGATGACAGTCCACTATTTATGACAAAGATATTTGTATAAATGAAATGGTGAAACACTAAGAAAGAGAAATAAAGATAACGCATACGTGTTCTCTATAATCATTTTGTCACAGTGGCCGACATCTGTAGTCCTGCCAGCATCGGTTGGTAAATGATGCCGATGTCGGTCGTATTGCCGATGTCGGTTAGGGTTGTGGTCAATGTCGGTCAGGGCAATGGGCCTTAGATGGGTTTTGGAATATGTTTATGGTCAACAAAGGAGTCTGGAAGGAGTTTGGGTCTGTGCAGGGTTACAAAATAGTAAATAGGCTCTGAGAGGGGGCAAAGGCAAAGGGTTGGTATGCAAATGAATAAGAATAGGAGGAAGGCTTTTCAGCCTTTCCAAGAAGAAAGTTAGGTCGGGTTGATTGTATTCAGAAATAGTAAATAGAAACTAATTACTAATGGATTTTAAATACTAAAATGAAATAGAAGAATACTTAGCTCTGCTTGGATGAAGAACCAAGGGTGTGAGAATGCTTACCCCTATTGTGGCTGATGTCGAGGTCCCTATGCAATGTTCCAATCCAGTCTGGAATCACTTGTGCAGAGTCTATAACTAGGTGAGTGTTAGTCGAAGTGCCATTGATGTCTTAGAGTCTAAGAGAGAGAGCCAGATAGAGAGAGAGAGAGAGAGAGAGAGAGAGAGAGAGAGAGAGAGAGAGAGAGAGAGAGAGAGATTGTGATGAGAGAGTCTAGATTGATTTATGGATTAGTGATTAGAGACCCAGAGGTTGATTAGAACTTGGTTTAAGAAATCAATGTCAGTGATATCACCAGTGTCAGCTGATAGTTGACTGATGTCAGTGGCTAGAGAATGTATAAAAGGGCTATTTTTAGCCCTTTTCCCATTTCTCCATCCACTGAGTGTATTTGCCATTGGAGAATGGTCGAAGGATAGGGTTATTAAGCATGAGTGTTGGTTAGGCAGTTGGAAAGGAGTGAGAATAGGTCATAGGTAGATAACTTAGTCTCAAGGTGAGTCATAGGGTAGGAAATGGTCTTAATGGTGAGGTGTCCAAGGTGAGGTGTCCTAGGTGAGGTGTCTAGGTGATGTCATTAATTTAAAATAAATAGTTTATTTTAAATTAATAAGTGTGTAAGGGACCAAGGGGAGTTGACACAAATTTGGTGTCTACATTTGCCCCTTTTTGTCTTGTTGGTTGTTCTTGATGAACTGCAAGACAAAAATAGGAGTAAGTTGCCCTAGGTATGAGCTAAGGTGTAATTTATCCTAGGTATGGGATGAGGTATTCCCCCTCAAAGTGGGAGTCGAGAGAAGGGAACCCAAAATCGATTGCCGATTTGATAAGTAGTGGATGAGTATGGTGAAGTCAAAGTGTGAATGCTGCAATAGTTGAGATTTTGCATATACTACTTCACGTGATAGTAGGTCAAATTGTCATAGACAAGCTCGAGGAGCATTAAAATCAAACTAACTAGGCCCTAGCTTTTTGGTCGTAGTTGATTGGGTTAGATGATCAAATTTGTAGCTCCAATGGTTGTTGTGTTCCAAGTATCTCGGGCTAGGAAGTGCTCTTGAAAAACATGAAAATGTCACAAGTAGTGGGGATCAACTTGGGCCCGATCTGATACTTATGAGGGTCATAATGTGAGGTTGCATACAATTTGATAACTATTCGTGAGGTAGCAGACATATAATAAAAACAACTAAGGCAAAGTTGTCTTGAAAGTGGTCATGGTCAGAGGAGATAGTCGTGATCTCCAAGGTCATTAATCGAGTTGGGCTGAGATATAAGTGATCTCAAGTGTTTGTGTGTTGTGGATAAGGAGATATATGTGATCTCCAATGTTCCCCATGAGAAGTCTAAGGTGACTTATTCAGTGTTAGGGCTGATTGTGTGGTCATGATTTTGGACTAAGTTGTTTAGTCATGGTCAAAGTTTAAATGGTTGGTCCATCAAGTAGATGAACGAACAAATGGCTGAGCTAACCTCAAAAGACTCTGTGTCAACTGAGTGCTGCCTACATAGCCCTGGTGAGGGCCTCAGGCCAATGTAGTTCTCCCCAAAAGGGAAGAAGAGGGTAGGTTATGGATTGGTTTTGACTAGGTTAGGTCATGGTTAAAGGTGATATGGTTGGTCCATCAGGTAGATGAATGAAAGAATGGCCGAGCTAACCTCAGAATACTCCATGTCAACTAAGTGTTGTCTACATAGCCCCTATTTCAAGGGCCTCAAGCCAATGTAGTTCTCCCCAAAAGGGAGGAAGAGGGTAGGTTATAAATTAGGTTTTGACTATGATAGGTCATGTTTAAAGGTTTATATGGTTTGTCCATCAGGTAAATGAATAAATAAATGGCCGACATCATTAGGGAGACAAATGGGTGAATGGCCGAGCTAACCCCAGAAGACCGTGTGTCAACTGAGTGTTGCCTACATAGCCCATGTGAGGGCCTCAGGCCAATGTAGTTCTCCCCAAAGGGGAAGAAGAGGTAGGTTATGGATTGGTTTTGACTAGGTTAGTGTTTCTAGCATTTCCCATATATATGATGGTACATGCTTGAAATGATGAATGTATGATGATGTTATATGCTTTTCCATATTGTGTGATGGTGTATTCTGTAACATTGGTGATGTGACTTTTCATCCCTAGCAATTTTTCATATTAGTGATGGTGTATGCCAAAAATGAAATGAATGTATTTATGCTTTAGCAGGTTTCCATATTGTTGATGGTATGTGCTTGACATAAATTGTGTTTGGTTGTTAGTTTCCATGTGTATTGTTGTCCATAGAAACTAGTGTGAATGGGCTATTCATGATGTCAGGATGTCATGTTAGTGGTTATAAAAAGGTTTCGATTGGTTTGGTTGTATGTTTGGTTTGGGTTGGTTCTATGTGGCGAAGTCAAGTAAGAAGTGAAAGGCGCATTGCTCTTTCATTGACAATGACCATAATGATAGCATAGATAGGGGTTTTGTAAATAAAAGCTCTGGTTATGCATAACGTCGTTGACCATTAGTTTGTGTTAGAGTAGTAGCTTAATCACTTAACATTAAGTGAGCTCGAAATCCCTTGAGTATGTTGGGGTAATAGGTGTGATTAGGTGATATGTTAGGATAGAGCAACCCATTTTAGTAGGGAAAACTTTGCCCCTTTTATAGGTGACCCTGATAATGACTATAGGTAAGTCCATGACTTAATAGTTTGTCAGTCTTTTTTTTTGGTAGACTGATCAATGTGGGAAGTCTGCGTGGGGATGTTGTCTTGTTTTATGGTCATGTGGTGCTATGTATGTAGCAAAATTTAGTCATAGCCATCCTTCGAGGGAGTGGTCTATATCTTGCTTTGTATGTTTAGATGTCTGTGAATATCTGTCCTTCAAGGGAGCAGTCTAGTAATTACAACAATGATGTAGTTGTCTTTCAAGGGAGTACTCTACATTAATAGTTTATGACCTTTGGATAGGCATCCCAGTTTTATGTTTTGTTTGTTGACTAAAATTTTAGTCATGGACTAGACTATAGAGGTTTGGAGGCTTCCCTTTTATTAGGACAAAGCATTCATGCTTGACAAAAGGGTTGACTAATGGTTGTAGGAAAAAAAGGGTTGAAAGGAATAGGGATGAGGATGATGGGGGTTACTCAAGGGATGAGCTCAAGTTAAACATCAAGTGAATGGTTACTTGATTAATAGTAGAATGGTCATAGATATAAGGCATTAAGGGGCTCAAGTTCTGGTCAGTCTTTGAGAGAAGACAGATGATAAATGCTTGATCCATGCATTATTATGTACGATTCGAATCAATTAAGAGCAAACTTGCCTCATTTGCTTCTTTCCATATTGGTCATGTGTTAAAGATGATTAAGAAGTTGGTTGATGTTTGGTCGATGCTTGGTTGAGGTCTTGATAGTTAGTATAAAGTCAAAATTCCCCCAATCACTTTTGTGATAAGGAGAATGTTTGATACCCATTGCAAATAATCAATGGGTTAGTTAAATGAGATGAAGAGAAGATGATGAAGCTCCTCTTTGACAAGGAGTGCAATGCGAGGATGCATCTTGCAATGCTTGTGCCTGATAGGCTTAGTTTAAGAGGGTGAGATCCTGATCTTCCAGGTTGTAGTATGGAATCTCAAAATTATTTAAGGTGATGGAGGCAATGGTTGGTAATGATTGGACAAAAGCAACCAGTGGTTGGGGGTCTCCAGGTTGGACCTCCACTACCTATAAAGCTTTGATCAAAGTTTGGTTATCTTGTGGAGAGTTTTGTATTAGGTCATATAAAGACATCTTCATAGGGGTTTGGTGAAGTTGTTTCACCATAGAGTCACAAATTAGTTTCAAAGATGTTGGTTGAGATGTGCCCAAGATTGAAGTCTTGGGTTTTGGTGGTGGAGAGGGTTTGATGAAAGGATAAGTCCAAGGAATAGAGACCTCTTTTCCTTTATCCTTCATGGTTTGTGACCTGGTGGCCACATTGATAGTGTTGATTTTGAATAAAAGGGTAAAGGTGGTAGAGAGACCATAATCTGATGATGGGATCCTGATTTAGGTGAGGATGTTTGAGAGACATGTGATGGTGTCGGTGGTTTGTTAAAAGGGTGGTCAAGAGGATCCTTGGTGAAAAGGGTGTCCTTTTTTAAGTATTGATGAATGATAACTTTAAGAGTGCAATAATGCTTGATGTCATGTCCAAGTGTGCAATGATATGCACAAAATTTAGTGTCGTTGAACCAAAACAATTTTGATTTGAGAGTTGCTGAGTGTGAAGGTGAGGAGGTTTGGGAGGCATGGGATGATGTTAGTAGTTTGTCAAAGGGGTCCTTAATGAGAAGGGTGCCATTTTTTAGGTGTTGGCAGATGACAACCTTAAGAGCATAGCAATGCTCAGTGTCATGCCCAGGTGTGCGATAATACTCACAAATTTTAGTGTCATCAAACCAATATGGTTTTGATCCTAGAGGTTGGTATGGTTTAATAGGTGGGAGACTGATGTGAGAAGACTACAACAATTGGCATAATAGCAAAGCATAGGAACCCGCTAATGAGTCTGTGCATTTTGTTGCAATAGGGGTTGATAACTTCTGTTTAGGAGTTGTAGGAGGAGACAACTTCTGTTTAGGAGTTATAGGGGGAGTTTTTCATACCATCTTTTTGTTTGGTAGTGTGGCCACACGTGTAGATGACACTTTTGTGGTGAGAGGTGTTGGATGTTTTGGAGGAGGTGTGTTTTTGATGGGTAAAAGTAGTAAGGGAGGAAATTTGGTTTTGTTAGATGTTGGAGTTGGGAGCACTCCTATTAAGGTGGAAGGGTGTGGGCCCAAGATAGAGGATGATGATGATGGTGGGGGAGGAATTCTCTGGTGTGGTTTAGTAACCTTCTTTAGTTTGGAGTGAGGACCACTATTGTGTGGGGAAAGGTTCAAGTCTATCTTCACTTGTGGGTGAGTAAAGTTTGATATGGGGTGAACACCGAGAGATTTATCTTGTTTCAACATGGTGGATGCTTGTGAGGGCTTGGGCAATTGTGAGATTGAAAATGTGTCAGACGTAGCGATCTCAAGCAAAAGGCAAGAGAAAATCATCACTGGATCTTCCTTAGCTGAAGTGGGTGAAATGACAAGTTCTTCTCTTGGTGGAGAAAGGATTAGCGGCTGTAGCTCTTCAAGAGGATAAAGCGTAGGGATGGTCATGGCTTCTGCATGTGGTTGAGGAGTGGGGAAAGTATGATCCTCCATTGATGATAAGAAGGATGAGGGTGAGGCTAGTGCCATTGGTATTGTCAAAGTGCCCTCCAATATGGGAGAGGTCAAAGTAGCCTCTCCTACATGTGAAAGGGGGATGGATGGAGGACTATCTTCCATCTATGGAGGACAAATAGGAGAAGAAGGCTCTTTTACTCATGGTGGAAAAATAAGTTGACTAACCTCTTCAAACTATAGGAGAGGTTGGTCAAGAATAGACACCATGTTGACCATGCGTATATTGTGCTCTTGGGGGTCATCAGCCATGGTCTAAATGTTATTTTAACTAGGGGGATGATTAGAGAATGGTTGCCTAAAGATGTCGATGTTTTGGTTAGCCATTGCATTTGGGTTATCTAAAACAAGATCCCCCTTGTCTAGCATGTCTTGGACAATGTTTTTAAAGGTTTTGCAATTGTTTGTGTCATGACCCTTGACACGATAATTACAAAAGTCATTTTCCCTGTAGCATGTAGGATGGCTTTTGAGGGGTCGAATTAGGGTGGTCAGATTTGAGGGAGATTGAGGACCCCCTACTTGATTAGTTTATCCAACATGAAAGCATATGATTCTCCTATTGGAGTGTATTTATGATGTATGTATCATTGTTGGAATTGTCTTGTGATGTATTGTGATGTGGAGGGCTCAGTTTGGTTAGTTGTGGTAGATGATGATCTAACGACCATAGTATTTGCCGACCCCTTAGACTTGGAGTGGTGAGAAGAAGGTCTAGAATAAGGGTCATTAGATTTTGTGTTGGTATTTTTACTATGCAATTTGACCTTATCTTCTTTGACAACACAAATTTCAAGCTTTTGGGCCATGGTGAAAGCTTCATCAAATGTGCAGAATGTTTGAACCCGCAGAGTGGATGAGATGTGCTTGGAACATGCTCTTGAAAAGAACTCAATGAGCTCAGGTTGAGGTAATGAAAAGGAGAGTTGGTTAATCAAACCTCTCCAATGGGAAACAAAGTCAGTGATTGACTCATCATTGGATTGTTTAATAAAATATAGGTCTGTGATGGAGACCTTTTTAGTGATGTTAATTGAGAAGTGGTTGAGAAATAATTGGGCGAGTTGAGTGAAATAAAAGAGAGAATGACTGGTAATAGAACTATACCAATCAAGGGTGGCACCCAGAAGTGACATGGGAAAGGTGTGAAGTAATAATGCATCATCATGTGCTATAAGGTAGAAAGCATGTCTAAATGCTCATAAATATTGTTTTGGGTCCTCTTTATTCTAAAAATGAGTAAATTTAGGGAGTTCCCACTAGTTAGGGTATGGTCTAATAGGCACCAAAGGGTGGATGGGTTCATTGCATATTTGTTCGTATGAAAGAACATTGCTTGAACCAAAAATGGATGTCTTAAGGTTAGACATCTTATCCATCAGCATCTTAATTAGATCAACTGATGGATTGGCAAGTGGAGCACCCCCTAGGTTGTAGGGTACTTGGAAGGCATTAGGAGGGGCATATGATGTACTAGGTTCCATTTGTATAGGTGCAACATATTGATAGTTCGTCATAAGGACTGATGTTGAGGCCAAGGGGGCTTATGCCATGAAGTTAGAGGGCACAACTTGACTAGATGTTGCCAAAGGTGGTTAAGAGGTAGCGACACTAGTAAAAGAATAGGTAGTCACTCTTGTATTTATGGGTGCAAGAGTGGGTGGGGTTGAGACAATCAAGTTTTGAAAATGAGTCAAACTTAGTTGAATTGATTGTGGTTGAGGGGGTACAAAAACCTCGATGGAGGTAGGTCCAAAAATGGAAGGAGAGGCCAAATCTTGAGCATTGGCCATGGTCAGGTTAATGGTCAAGGCAATGGCCTGAGTGACCATTGGTTGGGTAGTGGATGCAGTTGATATCATTGCCGCTTTAACCAAAGAAGTTGGCATCCCATAAATAGGGGTACCTAAAGGATCTCATGTTTGGCTTCTAGCGAGATAGTGTTGGAGAGCCTTGACATTGAAGTCAAGGAATCTCTCAAAGTCTTGATCCCCTTCAGGAATAATTGGAGGTTGGTCAGGGGTTGGTTGGATAGTAGTACGCTCAGTGTCTAAAGTATACTCCATTAGAGGACTTGGTATGAAGGGTGAAGGTGGAAGTGGTTGTTGCCTTGTGTAGTCAATAAGAGTTTTGGCTTGACTATGTGTCAAAGCCATTTAAGGCAAAATGTGTTTAGGTTCTAATAACTGTGTATTTCAGTTTCAATAAACCCAAAATGTGTGTTTAACAGCAAAAAAGTCAAGCTATTTTGGAAAGAAAATTGTTGACAGTGACTGACGTCAGTTGAAAAATTGATGTCAATGAAGATATGTTGCCGACATTGGTGGAAAAAATGATGTCGGTGAAGATAAGTTGCCGATGTCAGTGGAAAAACTGATGTTGGTGTCTGTGTGTTTCCAAAAACTCAGAAAATTGAAAGTTTTTGGAAGAAAAAGAAAGTTCCGAGTTGTTTTTTGGAGCTCAAAATAATACATCCTTACCAGCTCAAAAAATTAGATAAGAATAGAAAAATAGATGATGGCAAGCAACCTCTAAACGTTAAATTCCTAAGAATAAATTTTAGAGTCATGGTGGCTTATGCCTTAGAAGAATGTGTTTGGGAATTGGGTTTTTAGAATGGGTCCTAAAGAGGAAGTTTAAGGTTGGTTTTGGGTTATGTTTTGGTGCTCAAAAATCTATGTTAGGTTTCGTACGTGGCCTGGTGTTGGGGGCTTGCTCCCTTCACTTCATGAACCCAGAGCCGAGCTGGGCCACTTAGCCAATATATACTTTGCCTATAGTTTATACTCTACCAGAGAACAGAGTGGGTCCTCCTCTTAGTTGTGAAGTCCAAGTAGGATTGCCAGGAAGGGTAAGGTATCCGCTAGGTGGTGAAATCCTAGTCGGGCCTTGTCTTAAGTATGTTTAGATGTTTGATTTTGTGAATGTGGTTTGGTTGTGTAACATATGTGCACTATGATTTATTCATAATGCATTTTAATTACTAGATGAGAGGGCTAAGTATGCATTCAAGAAGGAATAAAATGCAATAGTGTTGTTTCTCAAATTGAAATGTTTTGTTTTAGATGAAAACAAGTGGAGAAAAGGTTAAGAGCATGAATTTTCACTACTCTAAGATGCAAGGAAAAAGTGACAAGAAGAAAAAGAAAGAAGTTCTTTTTAACTTGTATTTATGGTTTCTTTCTGAAATAAAGAAATAGAAGAAGGATGTGAGAAAAGAATATTTTCCCTAATGCACCTATATGAAAGTTTGATTTTTATTTAAAGCAAGAAGAATGAACCCAAGGAAAATTCCAAGGGTCCCACCGGGTGTGCTAGAATGTTTCTACTCATTTTTGCTTTTTACATTCAGAAGAAAGAAGAAACTAAAGGTAAGGGTCAAGGGTTTGTACGTTACCCAGATTAAGTTGCATACCATATCCATACATTATAGGATCTCCTCTTTGGCTGTGGAGGCAGACACCTGTAGATAAGAATAAGACTTAACAAAGAAAATTTTAGATAAAGATAAGGTGGAATGCCAAGTAACACTTGGTCCCAGAAGCGTAGAGCTCTGTGAGGGATGACAGTCCACTATTTATGACAAAGATATTTATATAAATTAAATGGTGAAAGACTAAGAAAAAGAAATAAAGATAATGTGTACCTATTCTCTGCAATCAGTCTATCACAGTGGCTAACATTGGTAGTCCTGTTGGTGTTGATTGGTAAATGATGCCGATGTCGATCATATTGCTGATGTTTGTTAGGGTTGTGGTAGATGTTGGTCAGGGCAATGGGCCTTGGATAGGTTTTAGAATATGTCTGTGGTCAACAGAGGAGTCTGGAAGGAGTTTGGGTTTGTGCAGGGTTACAAGATAGTAAATAGGCTCTGAGAGGGGGCAAAGGCAAAGGGTTGGTATGTAAATGGATAAGAATAGGAGGAAGGCTTTTCAGCCTTTCCAAGAAGAAAGTCAGGTTAGGTTGATTGTATTCAAAAATAGTAAATAGAAACTAATTACTAATGGATTCTAAATACTAAAATGAAATATAAGAATACTTAGCTCTACTTTGATGAAGAACCAAGGGTGTGAGAATGCTTATCCCTATTGTGGCTGATGTTGAGGTCCTTGTGCAATGTTCCAATCCAGTCTGGAGTCACTTATGCAGAGTCTATAACTAGGTCAGCATTAGTCGAAGTGCCATCGATGTCTCAGAGTCTGAGAGAGAGAGATTGTGATGAGAGAGTCTAGATTGATTTTTGGATTAGTGATTAGAGACCCAGAGGTCGATTAGAACTTAGTTTAAGAAACTGATGTCAGTGATACCACTGGTGTTGGCTGACAATTGACTGATGTCGATGACTAGAGAATGAGTAAAAGGGCTATTTTTAGCCCTTTGCCCATTTCTCCATCTATCGAGTGTATTTGCCATTGGAGAATGGTTGAAGGATGGGGTTATTAAGCATGAGTGTTGGTTAGGTAGTTGGAAAGGAGTGAGAATAGGTCATAGGTAGATGACTTAGTCTCAAGGTGAGTCATAGGGTAGGAAATGGTCTTAGTGGTGAGGTGTCCAAGGTGAGGTGTCCTAGGTGAGGTGTCTAGGTGATGTCATTAATTTAAAATAAATAGTTTATTTTAAATTAATAAGTGTGTAAGGGACTAAGGGGAGTCAACACAATTTTGGTGTCTACACCAATACCAAGAGTAAATATGGGAGCCCCTATAGCCCCAAGAAATTATGCAAGTTGGAACACTGGTAGTCCTTTGATTCTCCCAATACCACTAGCTACTTGGGACCCTATCCCAGTGAATGCCCTGAAAGCTCTACCCAAATTTAGTGGGCAAGACTTCAAAACACTTGAAGAACATCTGTAGGATGTATCATATGTTTGTGCTATACATGTTGTCACACAGCAAAATGTGGCCATAAGATTATTAGCTGC
This sequence comes from Torreya grandis, assembly GCA_037957365.1. Lineage (NCBI taxonomy): Eukaryota > Viridiplantae > Streptophyta > Pinopsida > Cupressales > Taxaceae > Torreya > Torreya grandis. The sequence goes on along the minus strand of JARHVA010000617.1, from coordinate 247,122 downwards.
TTCTTTTAAAGAGAAGGCTCTAGAATGGTATCAGTCTTTGACCCCAAATACCATATCTACATGGGATCAGCTCAGAGATCTTTTCTTTGAAAGATTTGAAGAGAAGGATGATAAGTCTTCTTTGTTACAACAATTGATTACCATCCAAAGGGCACCACAAGAAGCATTGATTGACTTCAATTCTAGATTTCAAAAGACTTGGGAAAGAATCCCTACTACAACTAGACCATTACTAGGTATGGCTATAGTATTCTATCTTAAAGCTTTGAATTTAGATATATCTGTTATGATTCAGTCACTTGGAGGTCAGACTCTACCAGAGGATTATGACTATGCAGTCAGAGCTGAAATTAATTTGATAGATGCTGGAAAGTTGTCTCCAAGGCCTCCCATGCCTATGTTCCTAGAGATTTCCTTGCCATTACCTCAAGAATCCCCTAAATCCATAGCCCCACCTACGTCTATATACACATATCCTCAACCACATGCTAAATAAATTATCCCTGCTTAGTCATCTGAGCTGGATGATATCAAGAACATTTTGAGGACATTTTATAATGAGCTGATTTATATAAAAAGATAGTAGAATACTTACACTAAACCCCAATACCAGGGATATCAAGGAAATAGATTTTCATCTTAGCCAAACCAATACTAGGGTCTTCCAAGGCAAAATAACCCTCAACCATTAAACCAATTAGTTGCAGTCCCTACACCCTCACAGACTATTCCTCCCAATTCAAATAGGGAGATTGTTCTAGGGAAAAATAATTATGCAAATGGTACCAATGCTTGGTTTTTCCCTTGCAATAATGCTCATACACCTATATATTCTCCCATGGGTAATCTACAACAAAAGGTGGCAGAGCAAAGAAGACTGGATGGAGAATTTGTAAGTACTAGTGATAATCAAACCTACCAATCTCATTGTATGCAAAATTTAGTCCTAATGGCTTAGATGCAAGGGATGTCTTTGCAACAAGAGGAAGAAATAGCCCTGGAACATACTTTTTTCTCATGGGTTGAAGATGAAGAATCATTTTTATTAAACGAAGCTTACACTTCCAAGAAACCAGTGGTGTAATCAGATTATTATACTAGATCAAAGAGAAGGATGGTTGAACAGCCTAAGGTTGCAAATAATCAAGTCATGGAGAATCCTCCATTTCTAAGTTAGAGAAACATAGCTGTCAGACAAGAAGTGCCTCAGCTAGTGTAGAATCAGGTGATTCCTACAAAAATTCAAGAAAAAATAAGATATCCTTATTTTCAAAGAACTCAGACCCTAGGACCAATAAATGTGGTGGATCAATTGAAGAAAACTCCAACACAAGTATCAATATGGGATATATTGGCTATTCCTAAATAAAAGACACTACTACAAGAAGCTCTGCAAGGCCAAGCAATGCCCAAATGTACTTTTATCAAAGAAGGACTTGATGAAAAAGAAAAGCTCAAAGACACAGTTCATCTGTAGACAATAACCCTAGTGAACAATGCACCAAAGGTAATAAAATCCAAACTAGACCCCTTCTATTTAACTTTGATAGTGGGCAAGAAACTACTACATAATGCAATGATTGATTCAAGGGCTAGTACTATAATAATGCCTAAACAGATAGCTGATGCTTTAGAAATAAAGTATGATCCACTCACTAAAGGAGTCATGCAATTAGATGGTAAAGTAGTACAAATAATAGGGAGAATTAAACAACTCCCATTACAATTATATGATTGTTCCAATATAATTGTAAATCAATATCTAGTAGTCATAGACATACCTCTTGTATTTGGCCTATGCTTATCCAGAGACTTTAAAGCCAAGATAGGAGGATATATGTCCCTTGATTGGTCTCACCTCATCTTAAGAACCAAATATGGTTCAAAGATGAAGATATTATCTGAGCCACCATATAAGGATCACATCACCAATGAACCAACTACAAAGTTAGAGGCAGCTCATGCTATGATGAATAAAGAAGAAAGGGTTTTTGTTGAGGGGTTAGGTGAATGGAATGAACATGATCAAGAAGAGAAAAATGATCATTTATTAGCTATGATGCAAAGTGACCCATATGGAAATTATGACTCCATTGATCTGGGCACTTATGTCATATTTGAGGAAGATCATAAAAATCCCAAATGTTTTAAGGGAAGAAAAGTCAAAAGATACCTCTTCTATCAATCCTCGGGTCTCCCAAAATGAATTCAATATTCTGAGTGAGAAGTCACAAGCATATGCCTTAATCTCTGATGAAGAAGAGATAATTTTTGACTTTCTTCTTACTTTACAAGATGACGTGGAAGAGCATGGAAATTTCCTTGATCATGATTTGAACAATTTGTTTGAAATCATTGGGTCAGGTTATACTATTATTCAAGGAAGCTATGAGCTAGTTGCAGACAAACAAAACAACATTGAGACTCAATTATATATGCAAAACCATTGAAAACTTTTAGAATTATCTTTTCGAGAGGTTGGTAATTTTGAAGTCATTAAAGAGGATGATCATGCAATAGAACCTGAGTTTGAGGCAGAAGGAGATAAGCAAATACATGAAATATATCAAAGGGCTTCTATTGATGAGCAAATACTCATTAATTTCATGGTAAGACATACCAGTATTAAGAATCGACATTCGACAAGCTTCCAAGAATAAGAAGAGTTTCATACCATTCAACCATTTGTTTGGCATCATAAGTTTCCATGTCATAAAGGATACTTCAGAAATCTTCCCTTTGATCCAGGACGTAGGCAAATATACCTAGTTAGCTATGTCATAGTTAGATAGTTTCCCCTTTTCATATTGTTTTATTTTCTCATTTTTGCTTTCCCACTTTTCTTTTAAATAAGTGTTCTTTGAACACGTAATCAACAGTTCAGAGTTTTTCAAAATTTCTCAATACATTGAATGTCTCCCAAATCTTTAGAAATCCCCAAGGTACCTTACACTACCACTTGTATAACGTGTTTGCCTCACTATCCCATAAAGATTGAGTAAGATTTGATAATAGTTATCTGAGTTTAATGCCATTTTGAGACTTGATAGGTCAATAAAGACCTCTTAGCAAGAGTTAAAGCTTACAATTTCTCAAACATTCCTACATCTGTGAGAAAATATCTTGCTACTTGCATTTTTAGTGCCTAGTAAACTTGCTTCAGTGAAAGTGTTTCTATTTTGCAAAAGTTCATACTAGTTATCATAGAATAGATATAGAGATAGAAGGAGCACATTCTTCACAACAAGGAGCTAGGATGTATGAATCCCTTGACAATTTTCTTGTGAGCAAGTCATATGCTTTAGCTCTCGTGCAACCATTGAAGACCTATGCATGGACCAGAATCCCTAAATTTGGTTAAGCAAGTGACCCAATAAAGATAAAAGATTATGCAGATGGAGTCATGGACCCAATTCTTCAAAGAGATAGCAGCAAAAATCTTAGAGAAGGGGCACATCAAAGGTGTCTTTAAAGGGCTAGAGTAGGGAAATATGAGACATTTGCCATGAGGATATGGACTTCACAACTAGCACAATTCATTGTCCTAGCTGTACATCCATGCCTTGACTTGGTCAAATTATGCATAATCTTGTGCCATACACCCTCAAATACCATTCAACAGGGTCCATTCACAGTGAAAATCACATCGTAGGCTATCAGGGACATGTTAGCCTTGTATCATGATAAGACAGATACATTTCCCACTATTGCTAAAATTTAAATAACATGGGAAAACATTAATACTCATTTGAGGTTTTTAAGATCTAAATTTCAAATGGGTGATGATGATACTACTGTGCCTACACTCCCTGCAACAAGAGCCCAATTCGCACAAGCTAGCCAAGATGCACTATCTATGATGGATTTCATCTTCAGAATGAAGGATGATATGGCATTCTATGGAGAATAAATGGCTATCCTATTTCAGTTGAAAACTATTGACAAAACTTAGGAGTATCAGCTTGACTTTTCTAAAGAAATTACTTTCTCAACAATGGACCAACTGGCCCAGTTTAAATCAAAATGAATTTTTAGGTACTCTTCTTATTTGTTCCACCTCATGATGTATCAAAACTCTGACATCTTTTCCCAACATAAGCATCTTGATATGTATGACCCAAGTTTTGATTTACAAAGGACCATTCCTATGTCTTCATGGACACATATTTTGTCAAAAACTAGCGACCCATATGAATTTTGGGAACTATTTGTTACCCCTAATTTTTGTCACCTCAGCCCCAAACCAGTTATGAATAGATTATTTCCAAGTGTTTCAAACCTTTTGGCTAGTTGTCCAATTCCTTGTGATTTCTAATTTGGATCTCACTATACAATTATTAGAGTCCATGGTTTTTATGGGGAACCAATGTTACTACCCAATATTTTGACTCTTAGGTTAGCATTCTTAGAGGTCACCAAGCAAGTGTCTATAGTAGTCAATGAATATGGCTCAAGGAAGAGGAAGACAAAAATGTATGACCTCCCATGGATGACAACCAGCATGGTATTAGAAGCCAGAGATGTTGAGATTGTGCTGCTTAGAAAGCTGGCCTTCCTGGGTTTCCTACTAGTCGAAGACAAATGGGTATATGACCCAAATGGTTTCATAGCTTCTTGGATAAGGACTAATAGGGTTGCAACCAAAATTAAACATGAAGGCCACCCTTTTTGGGAAAATAGGAAAAAGCCTAGAGAAGATACTCCTAGATTTTATGTTGAATTAATAGATTTGCCCCTTCCACAAAATAGGCCATGGGAAAATTTCTATGTTAAGCAGAGGGATTTTGATCCTAAAGTTAGAATGAATTTTGGCTTAAGAAGGAAACTAAAGAATAAAGATTTGGATGCTGAGAAAATAGAAGCCTATTGGAAATATAGGTAAGAAATTTGTCAAACAACCCATTCTTTCGAGAACGTAGACTCAGATGAGAGATGGGAGGAACTCTGGGATGAGTGCCATCTCTCCCCTATATCTAGCCTAGAGACAAGTAATTATTTGACACCAAGTGTAGAGGTGGAAGCCAGAGTAGGGTCCAGCCATGAAGCCCAAGCCCCAGGGTAAATTGTAGTTGTAGTCACTGTAACAATTTGGCCCCAATCTCTTAGCATCATGGAACAACAAAAGAGTGTGGTGTCTTCACCACCAAAAGCTTCCCCATTGGCATTGGTTATTGAAATTCCCAATTCTCCACAAGCATCACTGATGGCAAGAGTAGATGTGGAAGGAAAAGAAACACAACCAAAAGAAGAGACACCCAAGAAGCGAAAGAGGGTGTAGTTTCAGTTTGATTCAGAAGAGGAGATAGACCCCCCATAACACCAATTATAGAGTACTGTAATTGATCTTTAGATAAGTATTATTCCTTGTTCTCCTTCTCAATCTATTTCTTCTCCTATTGGCATGATGATTCCATCTAGCTAGATGACATCCCCTGCCACCTCTGCCATTCCCATTTCACACTTTACCCCATCTATCCCTACTTAAGCTTTAACATTACCTCACTTTCCCCCTCTATTCCCAAGAAACTTTCCCCTTAGATTGTCCATAGACAACAATTAGCTTTTCAATATGGTCTGCCATAGGGACATCCTTTTGCAGGTGGGCACATTGCCTCTCCTTCTACCTTCCAGACCCAAGCAGATGCTACTAGGATGGCAATGGAAGACCGAAGAGAGAAAAAGAAGATACGGTCACAATTTGACCCCATTTAGTAGTAATTGATGGTGACTCATTTATCACCAAATGTAATCAAGCCAAGTGAGCAGATGTAGCTAGAAGACTACACAATGAATGTAGTGGCCATAGATATGTCCCTATTTAGTCACAAGACAAAATTGAGCTACTAACTGAATTCGCTTCTATAGTTACTAAAGAATACTTGAAGACATCAAGGAGGCTACAAAAGATGGAAGCTGATTTAGCCAAGGAAAAGGCAAACTGTAATAGTTTGACCACAAAAATCAATAAGAAAGATAATGAAATAGATAATCTAAATAAATAGTTGTAAGATATTTTTTCTCTTCAGACTCACCAGGCAGTCCAGGCCCAAAATGACTCCTTAAAATTAAGGATAATGTAGGTAAAAGATGTGGTGATGACCCTAAGGTGGGAAAAAGTAGCATTGTAAGAAAAATGCAAGGAACACCTGCTACAAGTTACCCAATTGCAACAAAAGCTGCTAAGTGAATAGAATAATATTATGGCTATACAAGCCCTATTTAAAGCAGAGCAATAAAGAGTAGAACAATTGACACTAGAGCTGGCCAATAGGCCAAAGAATGTTAGAGTGTTAAGTCTGGTGAAGGAGCTATATGAATTCATGTGGAAGAGAATCTCTTCAAAGATTATTCAGCTCAAGCCTTCTCTCACCTTCCTACTAAAAGCACAAAAATTATGTGAAAAGGTGGAGAGTTCATTTGCAAACACTCTAGCTATAGTTTCTAGGAGAGTATTGGACTCTGAAATGTTGCTGCAAAAGCTTTATGATGTAATGGATGGAATGTTGTCAGCAGCAAGAATTGAGAATAGAATGGTCACTGCTAAGCGAGTGAATGAGGTTCTCAATTGCAATTTTGTATCCATCAATTGTAGAGAGCTCCTAGATGTCATGAAAGAAGGCATGAGTGAAATGAAATAGCACATTGAAGATCTAGTGAAATTAGGTCTTCCTTCTCCATTTGCTAATGACAACACGGTGCTAATGGTTGATGAAATTGAACCTTTGTTGTTGGCCAAACATAATGATCAGATAGTTTTTCAAGATTTAAGGGATGATTCATCAGTCCTTGAAGTAGAAGCTATTTTGATTCCTATTTCCCAACTCAAATTCAAATTGAAGGCTACATTCCAGATTTTGTAGAATTTTTCACATAATGATATTAACCTTGATTTAGCCTTCAATGAATTGTAGAATAAGCAGGGGTTTTCTGATAATGAATGGTCTACCTATCAAATAGCATTTTTGAAGCTGTAATTTTGATAATTTTGATCTAGCAAGAGTTGTGGTTTCTTTTTAAGTAGGCTCAAAAGTCCTTGGGGTCACCAATAACTGTAGAGTAAAAAATACTCTACATTTCATTCTAATTTTTAGTTGCATGCTACAAAATTTTTTTCCCACATACTTTGGTTCGAGACGGCAAAGTTTTGGAACAAAGCGTGGGCTCTAGTTTCCTTTTGATTCATTTTTCTCTAAGTGTTGAAGTCAGGTGGAAGCTACCAAGTGTCATCGATCGAGGCACTTTTTACAATTTTTATAAGTAAAGTAGAGATTTCCACGTATCTCATAGTAAATTAGGACAATGTGACAAGTGTCAGAATCCATGTTTCATATCGGCATCCTCATTTCAAATCTCTTTTGAGCAGAAGGTTTCAACAAGCTAAGAGTTAGGGTCAGGCAGAGGGCACCAAGTGGCAATCATGGAAGGTTTCAATTTGCTTTTCTAAAAGCAACAAAAGATGCCATGTATCCCAGTTGAAGAGAGCAGAAGCCACCACATGTCAACCTCTAAATTTTCTTCATTTTGTTTCACCAATATAGTAAAGACTATGGTGGGTCTCAAGTTTTGTTTTTGAAGCAAGTGGAAGCTACCAAGTGTTGATGTCTATGTAAATATGAAATGAGGCCTGATTGTTTCTATAATATAAATAGAGTGACATAGAGACCAGCATGTGTCACCTTCCACAGGTTTCTTAAAATGTGGCAAAAAGTAGTAGAGATTGCCACATATCCCTAGTTAAGTAAAGTGGAGATTGCCACGTGTCCTTTCTTGAGGCAAGCAGAAATCACCACCTGTCCCTATGCCCTTTTTAAGTTTCTCAGGTGAGAAATGTTGTGGGTCTTATTTTCTATTAAGTTGTTAAAGTTTGAAGAAGTGGATTGTGATAGCTGTCAAAGGTGGAACACTCTTGAGCAAAGACATAAAAGAGTATAAGCTACGTGAAAAGTGTCGTGTGTCTTCGGTAAGTGCTAAGGAACACGCCAAGTGTCATTCTCTGGTGTCTCCTAAGTAATAAGAAGGTTTTCAAGGAATTGGCCAAGTGTCCTCTTCTGTTTAATAGAAGGGAGTGTCATGCGATCTGTTTCAGCCAATGAATTGCTTGAAGACAGAGCATTTCAAAATCTAAGAAAATATCTTCTATTAGACACTTCCAATTTGGTTAGATTTCAGTTGGACTGTTAGATTGGGAACATACAAACAATCTAGAGTGAATCCAAGGCTATAAATAGGGGTGCAAAAATCACTAAAAATCATCATCAGATACTTGGAGAGAATTTTTTGAGAGAATTATTGTCAAGAGTATAGACTTTCTAGAGTTGTGATTAGGAATATCATTTGCCTTTGTTCCATTTTCTTAAGTTGGAAAGTTTATGTAACTGTGCATGTTTTTGTGCCTCTTATGTGACTAGAGAATTAATGAGAAGATTGAATCCTATGCCTTTGTTGATATTTTCTGTGTCATTACAAAATTAGTCTAACCTATGTTGTCAAGAGTTTTAGACTTCCTAGAGCTGTGATTAGCAGTATCATTTGCCTTTGTTCTATTTTCTTGAGTTGGAAAGTTTATGTAACTATGCATGTTTATGTGCCTCTTATGTGACTAGAGAATTCAAATAAGAAAACTGAATCCTGTGCCTTTGTTGATATTTTCTATATCATTACAAAAGCAGTCTAAGCTGTGAGCCTCTATTTCTATTATTTTCATCTTTTACATTGATCATGCCTTGTTTTCTCTTAAATGTAATTGAATCTTACATATAGTTTCACTGTGCTCAGATTAAGGGTTGAATTACATTTAGGCACATCACCATAGTTATATTTTCTTTCTTTGCATTTATGTTTCTATTAAAATTCCTATCCCTTTTCCCAGTATACACTTGATATAAAGAAGAGACCATCTTTTTAAAAATCTGGAGGTTGTTTCAAGTTGCAAGTCCCACATCTTGAAACTTCCCATTGTTGGTGTTAGAAACAAGCACAATTTTAACCATCAACAGTTACTTCATTTTTTTGGTTGTCCAAAGGAATGAAAGGTAGTTTTACCACATCAATGGGTGGAGTGGATGGAGAAGAAATGGATAAAGTAAGGGTTGTCTCCTTTGGTGTTTCCATAAAAGGAGAGGTGGATAAAGTTAAGGTCTCATTAGGTGAAGAGAGAGGGGTGGTTAATTCCTTCATTTGGGTATCTGAAGGAATGGAAGGTGAGTCCACTACTTCTATGAGTGAAATGATAGGAGAGGTAGTTGTGATAGTGGTTTCCTCAACAATGGGATCACTAATAATAATGTTGATTATATGTGCCTCATGAGAATGAGATGACTCTATTATGTTGTCAAGGTGATGGTGGAAGGAACATGATTAGGAAAAGGTTTGAAAAAGATGTTAAGGGATTAACTAGGAGGTGCATTGGGATTATCAAATGCAATTTCTCCATTGTCAATTATAATTTAGACCAGACTTTTGAAGGTATTGCATCTATTTATGTCATGTATAATAACTTGATTAAAGGCATAATGGTCATTCTCATTGTACCCACCGGGCACGGGGCAAGAAATGTCAAATTGTTGGGGTGGTTTGAAAGGTGGAAGCTAGATGAGGTTAGATTTGAGAAATTTGTCCAAAAATAAAGCATAAGAGTCCCCTATGGGAGTATATTTTTTGGAGGAACTTAGTTTTGGTTTTAATTTTTATTGGTAGGAAGGGTTGGGAGAAACAGTTTGATGGGGTTGGTTGATATTTGGTGGTGGGTTAGTCTTTAAGACAATATAATTTGTAGATGCTTTTGATTTGGCATTGGGATTATTAGATTCGTTAGTGGTTTTGGTGGAGGGAGGATCATTAGATTTAAATCTATAATTGTTATTTGTAATTTCAATTTCCCTTCATCAAAATGTTTCAAATTAATTTACACTCATTTCTTAATTTGGAATCAACTAATGAAACTAGTAATAGGATGTGTAGAAGAATACCTGATAAAGTACACACATGATCTAGATGATGAGGGGAAATCCTCTTTGGATTGGAATAAATAACTTGTAGATAAGAAAGACACTAGAAAATGGGGTTTTTATATGGATGGTTTTGTGGATTGCTTAGTATGAGCTAGATCTAATAAGCATATGTTTGTTAGGAGGCTATCAATCCATTATTTATAATAATTAAGTTGATGTAGATGAAAAGAAATAATACTTAAATTTAATAAATATAAATTAAATTCATGTAATATGAGATTAAATTAAATTTATTGTTAAATAAAATGACTAAATATATCAAAATCAGGTCAATACTCATGTTAAGATAGTTGGGGATAGGTTTAGAAAATCAAAAAAGTCTTTATGAGCAGGAAAGAATGTAGAAAATAGGGTTTGGTTAGGGTCAAGGGGGTGAAAATAATTTACCTATTTATGCCATAGTGACCTTTTATATTTTGTTGAACCATCATCAATTGGGCTAACCATCAGGAGTTGAATGACTCGATGGTTGAGGTGATCATCAGTGGTTCGACTAATTGTCAATTGTTGCCTGTAAAATTTTAGAACTGTTAAAAAATCAAGGGTAGATTGGGTAATTGGTCAAATTGATGTACATTATGGATCTAAAGGATGGAAAATAATATAAACATAGGTATGAATATGGTAAGGAGATTAGAAATTAAATAGATCACAGAAAACAAACATGAGATACTTGTAACCTGATGGTGGAAGGTTGAAGTAATTTGGCTAGAGTGATAGTGCTTTGGCCTTTGAAAGTAATTTTGATAGAGGTCTAGGTCTCAATTTATTCTATTTATTTTCTAAATGGATTTCAAATATCTATATTTAAGATAGCTTGGATGCAGATTGCTAGATTTCTAGATCCTTTTCTCCTCATACTTTTCTCCTTTTATAGGATGAAGTCACTAAATGTGTAGGAGGAAGTTGCTAATTGTGATGAAGGATAAAGTTACCATTTATGATGCTTTAAATCTTGTTGGAATCACATAAGGAAAGTTTATAAATGCATCCATGCTTATATCGTATAGCTGGTAATGCTTTTAAAGCAGGGTTGGAGGACCTAGCCATCGATAGTCAGTCTAACCATCGATGGTTAGGATGACCATTAATGGTTGAGGTTCTAGAGGAAAATAAGTTAAAAGAGGGTGGATTAAAAAGTTAAGTTATATGATTTAGGATAGAGGGTTGAATTTAGTAAAGCAATAAATGGGCTAAGTCAACTAGGTGGTCAAATAGCCTCAAGGTTAGGTATGAGTTCAAGGCATTGTGACATCTAAAATTACACAGTTTCTGAGTGTCTACAAGAACACAAATAAGGAACTAAAATTCAAGTGATATCAAAATATAATTAATGGAATTCATTTACCAGCCCCACTTCAATATCATTTCAGAGTGGGCCACAGTTTAGGATAGATAATTGTATAGGATTGAATGCATGAAGGTGAAACTATATGGAGTAGTGAAATCATGAACACATGAGAGGAATAAAATTCACAATGTGTAAACACCATTAAATGTAATAACACTTTATGTTAATTAACCAAATATCTTTAGGAAAGGTACATATATAAATGGAAGATATACATGATCAGACATCCTAATGAATGCGGTATTATCTTCCCCATTGACCTTTACTAAACACCTAAGTCACACCTAAACAAGCTAACTAGACCATGTAGGTAAAACCACATAATGGAAAAAATACTACACCAAAAAATTAAAAAACATTCTCCATTTTTTAGAATTTTTTATGAACTTCATCTACATATATTATATCAGACATTTAGGTGAATAAAAAATAGTTGAGTTCACATCTACCTATGTTGCCTTTATAAATATCAAACACTAGTTGATTATTATAGTCACTAGTAAGGTTGATCATACAAATTCATTGTATAAGGTTGGTAACTTTGTGTTCACTCAACATTAAAAATTTAATATATCACATGCTAATTATTTGATTAAAATTTAAGATGAGTGATTTTGTCATCTTAAATATCACTCATTGCAAGACCTTAATAAGCATTATAGGGTTATAAGTTTACCATAAGTTTATTTCAAAGCGTGAATTTATCTAGGATGTTCACTTGGAAAACAACATAAGGATCCATTTTTCAAGGAAAATAGTGGAGGGAAAGTAAGAGATTGCATTTTTTCACACTAATGTTATGTGATTTCTCAATGTTCCTTTTCAAAAACACAAACACTTTCTTATATTCATTGATGATTTCTCTCACAAAACTTGGGTCTACTTGTAGAAAAAAATTGAATTCTTTGGGCACTTAAAAAATTTGAAATCTATAATAGTGAAAAATTAAATGTATTATAACATATAAGAGAGGATAGTATGTCAACAATTAGATGCATATTTTGAATGAGCATGCATGCATATCAAATTTAACATAGTATACCAAACACCCCTCAAAACAATAATGTAGCTATGAAAAAACCACACACTAAATAAAATGGTCAATTTCATGGTACATTTCAAATACTTGGCTACACATATTGGATAGATGAAATTTAGTGTGCAACATACATCTAAAATCATACTCACTAGTTTGCACTATAAAATATCAGACCAAATAAAATTGGTTTGGTGTCTAACAAGATGTTTACGATTTTCATTTTTTTTTATGTACTGCATGGGCTCACATTTAAAATTAAAATAACAAATAAATGGAAATGAATGGCCATACTTATATCTTTTTCAGCTAATGTGAATATTTGAATGCATTTTCTCTTCTTATTATAATAACCAGTAAACTTATTTACTATATTACATTAATTACCTTATGTCAAGTTGGATATAAATTATAAGGTCCCTTTTGATTTAAAAAATAGCTTATGTGACTTTTATTATTTTATTTAATTAAATTCAAATGATGATCCCCAAGGGCCAACTAACACTTCCACTAATCCAAGAAAACATTTGAAATGCACCTACACAACCAACATAGACTCTAATAAATGGGTCCACATGGAGTCACTTAGGCCCCAAAATACACATAAATAAATTATATTTCCAAATCATAATTTTGGTCCTATATGTCAATGAATTGATCATCATAGGGAGTTACACCAATTATATTCATTAATGGAAAGATCAAATAATGAAGTATTTTCAGATGACTAACTTGGAATTTTTTATTTTTGTAATTTTTATTGATATTTAATAGTTTTTAAATGGATTTTTTTAATAAATATAAGTATGATTAAGACTTCCATAATTGTTTCAACTAGAAAAACTATAAGTCTAGACTAACTTCTTATTAATCTAGAGTCTATATTTCTTCCAAGCATTCTTCTCTTTTGGTTGATGGTACACTCTAATGTGAACTTGGTATCGTGTTACTCTCAGGACCACCATAGAATATATTGTAAATATACAAAATACATTCTAAGGTATCCTCACAATACTACTAACATTCAGATTTAGTACAATTTAGGATGAAAATCCTCAATTTCAGTTAAACTTATGGTGTTAACATAACTTTTTTTTCACTACATTGATAGTGATTATATGAGGTCAAAATGATCTCAAGTTAACCACATAATACATATATCATCTTGGGACAAGTATAGTGACTTGGTATTGGAAGAATAAGACTACTATTTATTTTACTGCTATGGAAGTTGAGTGTAGTGGAGTTTTCACAGTGGGTTGTTAATCAATTTGAATTTAAAACTTGCTTTCAAATTTTGGATTTACATAGGCCCAACCCACCTCGATTTGATGTGATAATAGAATTTCTATGTACATTTATTATAACCCAATGAAACACCAACACAAGAAGTATATTTGTATATGCATGTATTATATTCAAATATTGATATGGATAAAGGTTATTAATTTCAAGTTTTACTAAACAAAAGATCATGTTATGTACATATTCACAAAATACTTGCTTAAGGCCCAATTTTTTTAGTTCAATAAACTTTTGTGAGTCAAGGAAGGTGTTGTAAATGGATAATGTTTATTTATTCTTTTTTCATTCCCTTAATCAAATTACATATTAAGGGGGGATGTTATTGTATTTAATTACTAATGCACTATTGTATTGTTTTAAGATAAACCTGTAATATTTATTTGTAATTTTTTGGTAGGCATGAATTGGTACATACTTATACAAAACATATTATTATAGAATAATATAAATTAAGTAGACAAATTAATTTTTTTAATAATAGTTTTGTCTTTTTATAGTTTTAACTACTTGACAAAAACCTAACCTTGACCCTAGTGTAGACATAAAAAATCCACACACCATAATTCTAAATGTTGAAATACCCCTAAACCCCCTTGGGACAAATTTGACCCTTTCACCCCTAACCAAGCCTAACCATGGTTAGTTCTACCAACTAACTAAACCCACCCTTTAAACCACTTTCTACCTTGGCCATCAACCATTGATGGTCAGGATGACCATCGATGGTCACCTTGACTATCGATGATTAGTGTCCACCATCCCAAAAACTAGCATGCAAACATCCACCTTGATTTTCTAAAAATAACTCACCTAAATCCATGTGTGATCCATTAAATGAATGAGTTACAATTATAAATCCTAGCTAAAATCTTGTTTCACCTCTCCTTCCTTGCTTATAAGAAGAGAGGAATAGGAGGTGAAATGGACCACATCCACAATGATCAAGAGATTTTGCATCCATATCTTTCTTTTGTAGGTATTCTTCTAGTAATCTAATGATCCAACCATCATGATAGAGAGCCAACTTGACACCACCCATCAAATGATAGACACATACCTTTACTCTATTAGAATCATGCCAGACTCTACCAATGAGCCAACCACCTCAACCATTCACTAGATCAATCTTATGCAAGATAATTATTATCTTTTTAGTATTCAATTACTTTATTTGTATTTCAAAATCAACCCAACATAAACCCATATCCCTGAATTACCTTCTAGAATCTCCTCAATTATCCATTTATTACCCATAACCTATACATAGTAACCACTGATAGTTAGCTTGATCATCGATGGTCTATCTAACTGCCAATGGTTGCCTCAACCACCGATGATCACCTTAACCATAGATGGTTACATCAACCATCAATGGTCACTATGGTATAAAATAACATAAATTTATTTTTAACCTCTTACCCTCAACCAAATCTAACTTTCTATGTCCCTATTTATTCATAGACCTCTGTCTTATTTTTTGAGACATGTTTGACCTGTTTTAGCACTAGTATTAACTTACTTACTACTATATTAGTCATTTCTAGCCTATTTATTTATTAATAATTTTCTTGTGTTAAATTTTAGTACCTTTCAATTTTTAATACAAGTACTTTGTCTTTTGTTTATAAACTTAATTGTTTAAAATGTTAGGATTGATATCCCTTGAGGAAGCTCTTGTTTCTAGGTTATAGCTAGTACTAGGCAATCCACCTAACTATCTATCTAACCAATTATTTTCTTTAGTTTTGTCTTATTTGTAGATCATCCTTCCAAGCCAAATATTATCTCTTCACAATCATTTAATTCAATGCATGCACAATTAAATAGGTTTTTCAACCATACTCATATTTAGTGTCTTCTTCTTCTTCTTCTTCTTGCTTTCTTAAAATATAAGCTAAAATTCACTAAAATAGTCTGGCACACCTAGTGAGACTTTAATTCTTTACTTGGGTTTTTTTTTTTGCATCTATATGCTCTTCTCCCTATTCTATGCTCATAAATGACATCAAAAGTTTCTTTTGGGCTTAAAATTGTCTGCATACTTTGATTGCTTGAAATTTTAGCTCATGTATTTTAAATTAAAGAAAATTAATTTGATTGTAGCATCACTTTTGTTGCACACACTAAACCAAAAAAACTTTATAAATTAAACATTAAAAAAACTTAAGACAAGGCCCGACTAGGATTTCATCACCTAACAGTCACCTTAACCTTTCTTAACAATCTTACTTATAAGTCATTACCAAAGGGAGAACAAACTTAGTTCTCTAGTTGAGTATAAACTTTAGAAATTGGTATATATTGGCTAAACACATGACACCCTTATCACTTCAGTATGTGAAGTGGTGGAGTAGGCCCCAATACCAAGCCACATATTGATTCCCAATATAGATACTTTTGAGATCCTAAACATAACTTGAAACTAACTATAGAATTCTTTTCTAGTACTTGCTCTACAAGCCAATCTAAGTCACACCATTTCTTGAAAGCATAAGGCATAAGTAAAAAGAGACTATAAATAAATTTAGGAATTAACATAATTTCTAGTGTGTGATTGATTTATATGCTCATTTCTTGTCTTCTCTCTATTTGAGTGCTGAGATTGTTTGTGTATTATCTCTCCCTTACCTTGGATGGTTCTAACTCACTAGTAACAAAAGAACCTAGTAGAACAAAACCCATGACTGAACCAATCAACCTCTACTACCTCATTATATATGAAGTAAATTTTAGAACCAAAAACCTATCCTCATCCTTCGAGAAGTATTTATTTCCCTTGGTAATTTCCATAAGGAGATACAAACTTCTCCACCTTATTATATACCAATCTTGTGGCCCTTCAACATTATCTTAATACCATGCCTCATTGTACCCCTATCTTAGTTTCACCCATGGACCTACCTTATGGCATGCCTTCCCACATTATGAGAAACACTTCCATTTTCACAATCATCACCCAATCATTGACTACCCAGCTTCTTTATCCACTAATAATCCCTTTGATACTACTATGAAAAACCAACCTGCCCAACCTACAAATACCCTTATACCTTCAACCCCTACCAATAAATATTATACCTTATGAGAAACCAAACTAGTAGCCACCTATAATTCCATCACTATAGGAGTACCTATCACTAGCATTACCAACAATTCATCAACTAACCCCAATTTACTAACCACTACCCTGATTCAAAGTCTTTTGGTGCTTATACCTTCTACCTTACCACCAATCAATATAAAGGTCACTTCCCTTCCTTTAATCACCAACCTAAGCATTATTCCTACCTAATAGGTACCCATTACACCAAACCCAGGTTACATCCCTAACCCATAAGGTCATATACCTCTACCTATTACCCAACCACCTATATCTAGCTACCCTTATATATCATCCACCCAACCACTTGTGTCTACATACCAAGATTTGGCTTCTCTTTAATCCCTACTAGTTATTAGTATGTCACCCAACCAAAAATATGCACATTACAAACCTTTAGATACACAAGCTCAAGTAGACCTAATAAAAATGCTCATGGATTAAATGACTACCTTAGAGTCATCCATTTATGGAGCTCAAAAAATCTTATCATATGATTAAATCTTTAATGAGCCCATCTACCCATCTATCCCTATCAGACCATATCCTCCTCAGTGGGAACTCCCCAAGTTGTCTAAGTTTCACAGTAATGAGGATCCCCAACATCACCATAGGGTATTTAGGCATGCATGTTATTTGATTTCCTATGATGATACCCTTCTTCTTCATACCTTCCCCATGGCCCTATCTGATCCAACATTAGACTAGTGTAATGCCGTAACCAAACACTCTTTATTACCCTTCACCCATCTAACCCAAACTTTCTTAGATCTCTTTTCAATAATTATATCCAAGAAGGTTTCCATCACTAACCTTTACTCTATCTAAGAAATTGATGATGAATCTATTGTTGATATTGTGGCATATTGGAGAAGCCTAGTCAACTACCTTTACTTCTCTTTACTCCAACCTGAAATGATAGAATGTTTTGCTCAAACATGTGTCAAAAACATCTCATCTACATTATACATTCATATATTTAGAACCTTCAACTAATATTTTACCATGGTGTACAAGCTAGAAAATAGTGCCATCGATGAAGGAAAGCTAAAGTTGAAAAACACAAACTCTACCTACAAAAGCAATTAGGCTTCCTCCTCTAAACCAAGCAACCAAACCAATATCAATTCAAAGATAAAGGGAACTAAAAATTCAATTGTTTTTAAAAATACTCCACCATCCATCAACCAACTAAACTTATCTACCTCTTTGAAACAAAACACAAGGAACCAAAATTGGAACAACCAAAAGCAATTTACTCCAATTAGAGAATATTATGATTCAATCCTAGGTAAGTTATTGAAGGCCAATATCATACAACTTTCTCCTATCAAGCTTCTTCAACAATTTGATTCTCCTCATCCTAAACCTAGTTGGTATAATGAGAATGATCTATGTGATTTCCATTGATTAGTAGTGCATGATGTTAGTAGGTGTAATACTTTCAAAAGTATTTTCCAATCCCTCATTGATAAAGGAGAGCTTGTGTTGGATAACCCCAACACACCTCAAAACTAGGCCCTTGAAATATTTAGGCAACCTTTTCCAAATCATACACCTACCAAAAATGAGATCAACAAGGTTGAGTGTTCTCATGATGCCCATACTATCAATATGGTTCTTGACACACTCATTGTTGAAGAACCTACTACCCAATCTACCTATTCCTCACCCTCCCACTTATTGAGGTAGTGGAGTTACCTTATTCTCTTTTAGAGACCCAAATAGAAGAAGCACCCCTTTCTCCTCCTCCACTTATTGAGGTAGTGGAATCACATACCACCCCTTCTTCAACTGACATACTAGAATAAGCAACCATTTTATCATCTCCCTCAACTATCAAGCAATTCATTACCCCCTTCAAGGTCATTCACAAAGAGGAAGCCACCATGTCTACACCTCCAATAGAGGAGTCACCCATCCAAGCCTTGCATCCTTTGATTGAGGAAAAGGATGAGGTCACCATTCCCCTTTCTCAACCTATGGGCCTATTTTTTAAGTCCACTATCCAAGGAACAAAACTAGTCTATAAACCATTTTATAGATTAATGTAGAAATTGAAATTTGTCTCCAACCCTGACATGGATCGAGCTACCTTTTGGAAATAATTGGGGATCCCTTAAATCACCAAGTAAGAACCTCTAAACACACCTTTAGAAGACTACCCCACCACTCCTAATATTCAAACCCCTAATCTTACTAACTAAACCATCCAAATCACCCTCTCCAACCAAACCAACAAAACTAGACAAACTAACTAAAAACCTTGGTACCTTCCCTACACAGAGATTTAATCACCCATCTATGAAAGTGGATCTTACCTCACCAAACCTAAAAAATAACCACAAACCCAAATTAACCAATGAGTTAAAACCACTAAAAGGTAAGAGGGCCAAACTTCTACCTCCCTTAACCTTACCCTCTATCTTAGGGCCTCATCCCTCCACTTTGATTAGGAAGCTAATTGTCTCACCCAAGACCCAACTATCACTAGTAGTTACACCATCACACTTGATTTTGGACACCCCTATATTCATCAATCCATCAATAAAAAAACTACCTACCCTAAAACCTCTTACCTCTAACCTATCAACCTCCACCTTCCCAAAACCCAAACCGTCAACTAAGATCACTACCTTACCCAAACCTACTATCACCAAGCCCATTGACAAAAATAATTCCATCTCACCAACTAAGACCAAAAATTCTAAACCCTCTCCCCTTTATCTGAATCCTAATTAGTCATCTTTCAAAGGTTATTAAAAGGTTCTTGCTTTAACTTACCCCCTATCAATCCATTCAATCCTCTCGGTCCAAAACTAGTCTGGTATAATGATCACCAAGTATATTCCTATCATAGGATGCCTGGGCATGACATGAAAAACTAAAAATATCTATAAACCATTATCCACCATATCTATGATGAGGACAATCTATTAATATAGGAACTCCACATAAGCCCATTACCAATTCAACAAACAACAACCACTACCCAAAACCTACTTATTCCCCCACTCTCACCTCAGAGTGACAAGGAACCAAACCCATCTCTTACCCTAATTCTTCCCTCTATCCATGTGCTCACATGATCACACACTCAACAAAAAGATAAAGGGAAGGCCAAAGTATCCATCCCATGGACATACTCATCTTCCACTTCCCAACCAATTTAAAATCAAGCACCTTCACCTTCAACCAAACCCAAAGTTTATATCTTGGGTACCTCCCAATCTAACCCCTCTAAATCCATCAAGAAAGTGGTGCTCAAATAAATATAACAAACCCTAATGAAGATGAGGCTATATGAGTTAATCTATAATTCAACTGATCATCATCAAAAACTTATAGAGGCATTGTAATCGGTAGAGGTCTAACCTAAAGATACTAAACCTCTGGCAAGATTTGTTAGTGCTCTCTAAATTTCCAACCTTGTCACCTTCAAGGATTCATAAATACCTTCTATCCATCCAAACTAACTAGATACCCCTCTATTTATTACTACTTACATCAACCAAAACCATATCAAATGGGTTATGATTAATGGGGGAGCTAGTATTAACTTAATATCCTCCCATGCCTATAATCAACTCAACCTATTGGACCATGTCATGTTCAAAACCTCAGTCATCCTCTAATTCTTCAATGACACCATGGCTACTACCCTAATAATTATTTTCAATCATATCCATTTAGGATCCTATAACTCCCCAAACTCTTTTATGTAGTGTAAGGTTGCTTCTAATATAATGTCTTGCTAAGATGACCTTGGACCTATTTCATGTGTTATGTCCCCTCTACCCTTCACCATTGCAATAAATTTGAGCACTAAGGTCAAATTAGAACTATACAAGCTAATCTAAGCCCCTTTTCATCATGCAACATGACTTACCGACCCAATGACATCCTCCTACCTCTATCTAGTACACCCTCATTAGCCAAAGAGAAGACCTCAAGCATAAAAGAGGAAGTCATACCTTCTTCCACCAATGAGGCATCAATTAGCTCATCCATCCTCTCTAATTAGATCCCTACCTTAAACCACTTAGAATCCACATTCTAACATCTTTCATCAGGGGAATATCACCTCCTCACCCTTGATGATTTATCAACTCCCCAAAAGTATGGGAAACATAACCAAAAACTTGGATATGACCCTAATATCAAAGACCCTATTCCCTTTGGACCTTCACACTATCAAATGCATTTCATCTATGTGGTACCTAAAAAAACACTTGATGCTTCTATAGCCTCTTCTTTACTTTGACCATTCTCCTCTACCTTCTCTTATTTAGAAAAACTAAGTTTCATCAAGATATATATCCACAGGTGTGCTTGGAAATGATTTGGTCTTGGATGATATGAGCATGGCCCACATGAGTTGATTTCCATTAAGAGAAATCCTCATGAGAAACATGGCCTCAATTTTATTCTACCCAAACAAAATCAAACCAAACCAATTACTATGACCATTATTGAGGAAGACACCCCTCCCTCACTAACTTCTCCTCCACCTGCATGTGAGGATGAGGACATCATCCTCCCCAATGGTTTTTTTTTCAACATGATCAGCCTCAGACCCTTGACTTATCAAAAGGAGGGGGAAACCATAACCATCCCTTTGACCCATCCTAAGATGATAGGAGATTACTCCCCTACCATTAACACTATTTAGGGCTAAGATAATGATTCCATTCTCACCTACCTTAGTAACCTAGAATATTCCATCCACAAATCCATTCTTCTAGAGAATTTAACCATGTTGAATGAATCCATGATGGATATCAACTTGGGCACTTTGAACAACCCCCATATTGTCAAAACTGGTTAATTTCTAAATTCTAAGGAATTTTAGGACTTCCCCTCATTTCTCCAAGACTGAATCATAACATTTACTTGGTATTATAGAGACATGCCAATAATTGATCCCACCATTTCCACCCACAACATAGTCAAAACCATGATGCCAAGCCTATCAAGTAGAAACTTTGGTGTATGTACCCTTTCATAGCCCTTCTCATCAAAGAAGAGCTACAACATCTCGTATTTATCAATTTCATTCAACCTATTGACTATCCCCAATGGGTTTCAAATATTATACCTATCACTAAAGCCATAGGGGGACTACACATTTGTGTGAACTTTCATGACCTCAACACTTTTTACCCCAAAGATGACTTCCTTCTACCAAGCATCGACCAACTAGTTGATCTTACAACTAGCCATGAGATATTTTCTCTCATGGATGAATTCTCAAGTTACAATCAGATCCTAATTGATCCTAAAAATCAACACAAAACCACCTTCACCACCCCATAAGGAACCTTCTGCTATAGAGTCATGCCTTTCAGACTAAATAACATTGGTGTAACCTACCAACATGCCATCATTTACATCTTCCATGACCTTATCCACAAGATTGTCTAAGGATATGTAGATGACCTTCTTGGGAAATCCAAATATCATAAGGATCAATTGGACATTCTCAAAATTATCTTTGAGAAACTCATCCATTACCACGTCTGCCTTAACCCTAAGAATTGCATTTTGGGGTATTTTTAGGAAATATATTTGGCTTTATCATTTCCCTTTAGAGGATTGAAGTTGATCCTACCAAATCAAATCAATCCTCAACATGCTTCCTCTAATCAACCTTAATTAACTCCGTAGTTTGCACGAGAAGCTCTAATCCATATATCACTTTATCTCCTAACTTGAAGACTAATGTCAACCTTTCCACCACCTTTTGAAGAATGATGTATATTTCAAGTGGAATAGTGCCCATCAAAATGCCTTTAATTCACTCAAAAAGTACCTTTTGTCTCCACCTATCCTCACCCATCCCAAGGATGACCAAACTTTCTTCCTTTATATCTCCACCACTGATCACTCCCTAGGGGCAATGCCTTCCCATTAGGATGAACAACACAAATATTAATCCATCTAATACATTAGTTACATACTTGTAGAGTATGAAACTCAGTACACCCATATTGAGAAACTTTTCTTAGCTCTAGTCTTCCTGGCTACCAAAATTTGCTATTACCTTCTTAACCACAAAAATTATGTCATAACCAATGCTAACCCACTCAAGTATATGCACTCCAAACCATACCAAAACCAATGTATGGCCAAGTGGCTCATTCTCTTAGCAAAATCTGATCTTGAGTTTCTTCATCAAAAGTCTATTAAATGGAAAGTCATTACTGACCAATTGGCCGAAGCACCACTAGTAAACAACCAACCTCCTCCTCTTGAGTTTCTCAATGAGTCCATCATGACCCTCTCTTAGGAAAACTTCACCTATCAAGTCACCATGTTTTTTGATAGATCAAAGTGTCAATGTGGTGGGGATTTGGCATCATCTTTATCCCCTTTGACTATGAACCTCTTCTTTTGTCATTCAAACTTGACTTTGAATGTACCAACAGTATGGTTGATTATGAAGTTCTAGTCATAGGCCCTTAAACTACGTTAACCCTAGGATTTAAAATAATCAATATCTTTAGTGACTCGTAACTTATGGTCAATCAATTCAATAACTCTTACTAGTGTAAGAATGATGTTTTTCAATAATATAAATAACTAGTTGATGAAATCTTAGCATTATTCAAACACTGTTGCATCTAGTCAACCCTGAGATCTACAAATAAGTTTTTCAATACCATGGCTTATATTAACTCTCAAATTATATTTACACCTCTTTACTC
The DNA here is from genome assembly GCA_037957365.1 of Torreya grandis. NCBI lineage: Eukaryota > Viridiplantae > Streptophyta > Pinopsida > Cupressales > Taxaceae > Torreya > Torreya grandis. The sequence continues at coordinate 223,613 of JARHVA010000617.1, read as the reverse complement.
CAAACTATCTATCATTATCCATAGACTTACCAAACTTTCCTATGTCAAACTAGATTTTACCACCATGTTCAATGTGGAGGAGATCTAACCTGACCTTTGATATCAGTAGACCTTTAACTATTTCAACCTTGCCATTATTCCTTCTAGTATTTTTTAGAATGCTCAAAGAATATTTATCTAGAGTACATCATGTTATATCATTATGGGAGAAATTCTTTATAAACGTGTCTTTGATGTTCTCCTCTTCTATTACCTATGCAGTCATGAATCTTCTCACGCTATCAAGGAAACACATGATGGGATATGTAGGGGACACTTTAGTGGCCTTACCATTGATAAATCCACCCTTCACCTTGGATATTACTGGAATACCCTTAACCAAGACTATTTTGGTTATGTTTAAAAGTGTGTTAAGTATCAAAAACACACCAATATACATCATGCACCTAGCTATAGTCTTCACATTTCCAATGATTTCTGGCCCTTCTCACAATGGGGTCTAGAGCTTATTGGTGAAATTAACCCCCATTATTTATAGTGACACCATTTTATCATCATTGTGATTGAATATTTTACCAAATGGGTAGAGGTTATGCCTCTAGTCTCAACCAAAGTGGAGAAGATTATCAACTTTATCAACCATCACATCATCTATCATTTCAGTATTCCTCACAAAATTATCATCAACAGTGGAAAGTATTTTAAGAGCAAGTAAGGTTTTTGTGATGCATTCGATATTAATTTAAGTTTATCCTCACCCTATCACCCTTAAGGTAATTGATAGGCTGAGGCCTCCAATAAAACTCTATATAACATGCTCACTAAAATGGTTAATACATCTAGTTAGGATTGGCATTTGGACATCCCCTTTGCCTTATGGAAATATCACACTAGCATTAAAAAACATATAGGAGCTACCCCTTTTTATCTTATGTTTAGATTGGAGGTCATCTTACCTCTTAAATTCTAAATCCCATCTCTTCGCATATCTCTATAAGATATAATTACTGAAGATGATTATTATCAACACCATTTAACTCAACTTGAGGTACTTGACAAGCATCTCTTAGCTGCCCTTACCCACCTTCATGTCTATCAAGATCATGTCAAATGTGCCTATAAAAAACACCTTAAAGTGTAATAATTCAACATCAGATACCTCATCCTAAAGGAGAATCAACATGTCACCAATATAAAGAAAAACAAGCTAGGTAAGTTTGATTTCAATTGACTTAGACCTTATTTCATAACCCACAAGTATGGATCAGGAGCTTACCATTTTTCCTCTCTTGAAGGCAGCCTAGAACTTTATCCCCTCAATGCTTCACATCTACATCCATTCTTTTGATAATAAGGATCAAGATTCACCTTTTGTTTTACTTAAGCTTATTCTTTGCTTACAAACCACATTCATCTCCCTATTTTAGGGGAAATTGATTCAAATTGAATCATGTGACTATCTATCATAATCATAGCCTAATCTTGAACAATGGGTACCATAGTGCTACCCATGGCATGCTTTTCATGTTATTTTATACCCCTTTTCCCAAGATATATTCCCATGATCATTGTCACCTAAACCCCTTTACACCTAATCAACCTTCTTACACTTTTATTTTTGACTTCATACATGTGAACCTTTTAAGCCTATATAAATAATCCTATGTCAAGTAAAATCAAACAAAAGCAAAAAAACAAAAAAAACAAAAAAAATCCCTACCAATAGAAATCATGGGTCATTCCTAGCATTTATAGACTGCTCCCTTGAAGGACAAATATCAAAAACATATTTGAAGTTGCTTAATGTAAGATGGACTACTCCCTTAAAGGACAACTATCAAAATCATTCAACAAAGCATTCAAACTTAGACCACTCCCTCAAAGGATGGTTGGGTAAACCATTTGTCAAAACAAGCAATTTCCTAAAAGCTTCCCACATAAATCAAATTCTCCAACCCTCCTACACAATAATCAAAATACTAATTATCAATCAAAATAAAAAACATAATCATTTTTAAATTGGCAATCAGCTCTCATAAAAAAACTAATATTAAAAGCTACAATCGGCTCTTATGAGTATACTTCCTACATCGATCAGTCTATACTTTATATGACATAGACTTGTTTAGATTGACTCTTCAAAAACCTATAAAAGAGGCATGCTAGTCTCAAAAGAAGCTTCCATATTTCATCCATCTCTCCTTTGTACACTATAATAAGGAATTTTGAGCTTACTCAACATTATGTGATTAAGACACCTTTTTAACAAACTAACGAATGCTCATGCAAATAATTTGAAGGTCTTATATTCCTTAAGCCAATCCAACTTTAGTTTTGTATTATTCTTTACCAAATTAAAAAAATTGTTCCCTCTTCCTATTCTAGCATGAGTAGTTGTTATATTCACAAATATGTTTGTCACTTGATTATATCATTTGTTCTCACATCTAGTATTGTTAATTAACTTGCTTCATGTGCTGAGAAAAAAACAACAAACCATAATCATCACATCATACCAATCTATGTCATAAACAAATGAATAAACATAATCATAACCATCACATGCATAATAACATCATAGCATGCATGACCACTAAAGCAACCAACCATTTTCCACCACATGTCTAAATCTAAATAATGATGCATATACTCATTAAAATTTATCATGTCATAAACATACATGTCATAAAGCATAACCATACATAAAATCCATCACATGCCTAGCTAAGTAAGTCTACATCAATATCCAATATCCATAACGTAAGCATAATCAATATAACATAAGCATAATCAATATAAACATCATCCCACAAACATCAAAGCAAACCATGAGTAATGAGCAATAAACAAGGAGTGTGTGTGTGTGTGTGTGTATAGCAATAAACAAATAATATATATATGTATATCATGAGTCAATAACATCATAATTTGTACAACAAATATACATCTCTCTCTCTCTCTCAAAATGTAAATCTCACCACATTGACTTGTAGGCTAAAATCAAAATGATATATAGTAATATATAACTACATATAAACTATATCATGTCTATCCCCCTAGGCCACCACTATCTCTTGGAGCACCACTAGGTCCCAATGCCTATCCCCTTGCAGTACCTGTCTACCCACCAGTAGACACAACCTACTGACCTGGTGTCATGTGATAAAAAAGGAGTGTGTATATATATATATATAATGAGTCAGTAACATCATAATTTATACAAAAAATATACATGTCTCTCTCTCTCAAAATGTAAATCTCACCACATTGACTTATAGGCTAAAATCAAAATGATATATAGTAATATATAACTACATATAAACTATATCATTTCTATGCCCCTAGGCCACCACTATCTCTTGGAGCACCACTAGGTCCCAATGCATATCCCCTTACAGTACCTATCTGCCCACCAGTAGACATAACCTACTGCCCTGGTGTCACCATGCTATCGCTACCTACCAAAATCACTTTGTACTTGCCCCATCAAGGCTCATCAAGATATCACCTTAATACTATAACCTTGTATTATTGTAACTCCTCCATGGTGGCTAGGTATCGTGCCATAGGGATGGTCCCCAAAGGTTATGTAAATGATCCTCCTCCCCTCTACCTCAAGGAGTCCCTCTCCTATGTAACCAACAATAGTGAAGCTCTAGCTTGGTCCTTATCACATGTGAGTTTATCCACCTAACCTTGTAAAGTATCCACTTGACCATGTAGTGTTGTGACCTATGTCTATGTTATGGTTAATACCACTCCTTCATATTCATCTATGACACTTTAATGTACATATACCCTCTAGCCCCCTCTCCTAGTTAAGTCCACATCCATCTACCTTCGGCTACCATCATCTCCACCATCATCCACTACTGCATATATATCTTGATACCATATAGGGTACCCATTAAAAAAACCTACATCATCTATCTGTGGCTTGGCTAGTAGCTCCTCATAGTTAAGTAATGTTTGTACTAGATGTGGTTCTGGCAATAGGATCTACACATCCTCATTCCTATATCTAAAAAATGATCTTAGAATACCCTGTACTAGGATAAACTACCTTTGAACCCTATCAAATAAGATGAACTCTACCTCTATATCCCTCTAGTTGAATATCCAATTGTAAATTTATAAGGAGAAAGTTTGTCTCTTATACCTAGCCCACTCTAAGAACCCAACATATAGTCTCTAAATAACATCAATAATCACCAATGAACCTAGTACACCCTTGAACCAATCAACATCATGGGATCCTCCTCCCATACTTGAGGTATCAAAGTCAGCTTTCCACATCATGTAATCAACCAAGAAATCTATCTGAGTGTACCTCATCTATGGCATCCCCACTGGCCTCAACACTCAGATGTGCTCATAATCCCAATAATGTATAACCATACTAACACTAATTCCATATCTCTTATGGGCCCTAAAATCCCACAACTCCCTATATATTTGTGTAAGTAATACTAATACCCATCCAAATATTATTTGCCCCAACAGCATCTCAACCAACACCTGTAGTAGAAGGTATGGTATTTATAACTACTCAAGTTAGGAAGGGAAAAACAAAAAACTAGCATCATAATCATTGTCACTAGTCTCTTCTCACCCCTTACCCTTTGATAGAGTATAGTTTAACTAAAACCCTTAGCATTCTACTTGACATAGTCCTAGTCATCTCCATATATCAACTCTAGTATATCATCTCATTCTTCCTATTCAATGCGATAAATTAGATCACCCCATAGAGGTAGTCGAGTGATCTTATGAACATCCTCTAGTAGGATCGTGAGCTCACCATTTGGTAGAAATAAGGTGTTATTGGTTGGATCCCATCTCTTGATGAGGGCTATGATCATGAATGCATTACATGACATGTGTTGGTAGTGTCACATTGCTCCTAGGCCCACCTCCTCCATGTGTTCCCAATCAATTAGATTTATCCCCTAGTGAATCTTTTTAAAGATGCATGGCACCCAATCATGTATCTGTATCTCCTCCTAGGCCTGAAAACATTCAATAGCAATCATAACTTAGTTCACTACCATAATTTACCTATAAACTATACCTTCCCACCTCGCCCTAGCTAGTAATGACTATTTCACCTATATGAACCATGCCCCCTTCTTCAACTACCCATTATGGATAAATCTATCAGACCTAACCTAACTAATGATATTATGGATAAATTCCTTCACAAGCCATTTCACCACATTCCTTTTTACTTAACCATAAACGTAATAGTCATTTTAATAGACCTTAATCACTTTCATTTTCACATACCATAATTACTTTCAAAATACCCTTTTTACATTAGGTGACCATTAGTGGTCATGGTGATCATTGATGGTTAGGCATTTATCTTCTTATAGATGTTGATCATCGATGGTCGAGACCAACCATCGATGGTCACAATGGTACCCAAAACCCTATCTACCTAAGAAACCACCAAAAAAATAATCTTTTCTAAATTCTAACCTAATACCTTCACCTACCCTAGTTAATTTACCCCACCATATAAATTTCAAAATTGATTGACATAATTCACCCACAATCCATGAAACCTACCTAGGAAAAAAACCTAAACCCCAACCCAGTAGAATAATTGACAAATCAATTACAATAACATATGCCAAACCAAACTAATTTACCAATTAAGTACAACTCCTACCTTATTCCTTGATATTTGTCAAGTAGGAATCTTTATAAGCCCTACCTAGCTACATATACATCTATATTACATCCTATTTTGATCACTCTCCAATACTCGATCCAACTCAACAATCTCTCACCTCTCATAAATCACTGTCAGCACTATTTTCAATCACAAGATGCCAAAATCTAGAGTTCCAAGCCAACAAGTTAAAATAAATCAAAATGGTAACCACATTCACTTTTGGCCAGCAAATGTGTTTGGTTTTACACCTTGACCATTTATAGTTAGGGTGACCATCGATAATCACTACTTAGACCCCTAACCATTGATGGTCAGGGTCTTAAACTTTTTTCCTTGTGCTTAAAGTTAGAAACCTTTTCAACTAAAACCAAATCAAAAGAATCCCCATGGAGACTACCTTATCCACCTAACTTAACCACCTCATCACCTCACTATTGGTCTATTTTGGCCCAACTAGCATGTGTTTTACAACAAATTTTGCCTAGTCCTTTAATCATAGTGATAACATTACCATGTTGACCACTTTTTGAATGAGCACCACCTAGTGCAAACCTAACCCACTTAGTGTCTTCTTGAGAGCACTTCCTACCTCAAATACCTACGACACTTGACCAATTTTTATTTTCACCAGGGGTAATTCTTGACTTGGATACCCACTGACACATAGACCTTGCCTAAGAGACCTGAGTTTATGAGTGTATCCATCCACCACACCTAAATATGATCATGTAGTCCACTTGTCCTTCTAGTACTAACCTTTATTTTTACCAACTATGGTAACCTATTAGATGTGTGATCTTGGCTATCATGCATTTTATTTCACTTTGTGTACTTTTTCATGATTTAGTACCCAACCTATCACCCACCTTCATTATGTCCACCTTCATCATCATCTCCATCCACCTTATCAAACCTACACCTATTTTTTTTACCTCATCTACTCTTGGTTTTATGGGGAACACCTCCTCTAATATTTGGGGTAACCTAACCTTCAACCAAAAATCAATTTTTATTGTTTAGCCTTTTGATTCAAAGACACATAACAAAAAGGGGTAAAATGTAGACACAAAAAATCTACACACTACGATTTTGAATATTAAACCACCTTTAGACCCCTTTGGGACCAATTTGACCATTTCACACCTAACTAAGCCTAACCATGGTCAGTGTGACCAAATAACTAAACCCACAATTTAACCTACTTTCTTCTTTGGCCATCAATTTTTGATGGTCAAGATGACCATCGAGAGTCACCTTGACTACTAACGGTCAGGGTCCACCATCCCAAAAACTAACATGCAAACATCTACCCTAATTTTCTAAAAATAAATCATCTAAATATACATGAAATCAATTTTATACATGAGTTATAATTATAAATCCTAGTTAAAATATTTTTTCACCTCTCCCTCCTTGCCTATAAGAAGATAAGAAAAGGAGGTGAAATGGACCACATCCATAATGATCAAGAGATTTTACATCTAGAGTTTTATTTTACAAGCATTCTTTTAGTGATCTAGTAATCCAAAAATCATAATAGAGAGATAACTTACCATCACCCATCAAATGATATCCAAGCACCATTAATATACTAGAATCATGACAAACTCTACCAATGAGCCAACCACCTCAACCATTCACCAGATCAATTTTTTACAAGCTAAGTATTTATTTTCCAGTATTTAGTTACTCTATTTATATTTTATAATCATCCCATCATAAACCAATCTCCCATAATTGCCTTCTATAGTCTCCTTAATAAGCCATTTATTATCCATAACCTATACATAGTAACCACTAATGTTCATCTTGATTGTCGATGGTATGTCCAATCGTCAATGGTTGCCTCAACTATTGACAATCACCTTAATCACCAATAGTCACATCAACCACTAATGGTCACTATGGTAGAAAATAATAGAAAGTTATTTTCACCCTCTTACTCTCAACGAAATCCAAATTTCTATGTCCTTACCTATTTATAGACCCCTATCCTATTTTTTGAGACATACTTGACCTATTTAACACTAGTATTGACTTGCTTATTTCTATATTAGTCATTTCTACCCTATTTATTTATTAAGAATTTTATTGTGTTCAATTTTAGTACCTTTTGATTATTGATGCAATTACTTTTTCTTTTTTTTATAAACTTAATTTTTTAAAAATGTGTGGATTGACAACCTCCAAGGAAGATCTTGCTTCCAAGATCTAGCTAGCACTAGGCAATCCATCTAGCTATCTATATAACCAACTATTTGATTTAGTGATGTCTTATTTTTAAGTCATCCTCCCAAGACAAAGAGGATATCTTCACAATCATATGATTTAATGCACACACAACCAAACAGGTTTTTCAACCATACCCATGTTTAGTTTCTTCTTCTTCTTCCATTCTTGAAATATAAGTTGATATTCACTGAAATATCTAGCCTCCTTTATAATCTATATACTATCATAGAGTGATAGTGGGTGATATATATTATGTATAAGAGTTAGTTTTATACTAGAATAATGAGGCCAATACTCTTAATCAAAATTGGTATCTAAGCTACTTCAATGTATTTGTGTTATAGTTTTTTTAATATTTCATAAAAAACATTATGCATGTTTTGTGGGTGTTTGTCTTATGGTAGATAACACAATTATAGATGTTATCTATATGTTTTAATAAAAATTTAGATTTATATTATACTTTAAAATACCATTTTCACATTTGGGTGTTAAAAATTATATAGCTATTTGACCTTATTAATTTTAATTAATGAATATTAAAAAAAAAAAATTATTTCATATGGTTTGAAAAAATATATATGCTTTAACCTTTTAGGACTTAGTGAATGTAAATCCTATGTTTTTTAAAGAGCTGAGTATACTAAATTAGGGTAATAATATGGAGTAAATATAGAATCTTATTTATTATAGAATGGAATAACTTTGACATTTCTAAGAATAGTAATAAATAGTGCAAGTAATAATTTAGCTGAAAGATGATTACAATGAGTGATCTATAGGCTAGAAACATAGGCAAAGGCTTTTTTGAATGTCTCAAATAGGATTTCAATGTTATAAAATATCTTAAATAGTATGAACCTAATTTTAAAATAACACCATTAGTGGACATGTGGAGGTAGTGTCCCTATTTTGGTAGTAGTTTCCTTTATGTAGGACTATCACGAGCTTTTAGGTGCACTTATGTCTAGATATGTGAGGTTTGTTACTACATGCATGATTTATGAAACCCTATATAATATTTTTTTGATTTATTTTATGATAAAACCCTAATCTTCCATGTAAATAGGGCATCTGGTTGATATAAGTTGAAAAGTGTTTTTATTAGTGGGGTAGACAAGACATCCTAAAAAATTCATTGCAATGAGATTTTCCTACATACCAATAATCTAAAGAGGGATCAATCCTAGTGTATTTATCCCCACCTAAGTGCTAGTGCAAGTGTAAGTGAAGATATTTTGATAGTTGACTTGAGTGTTTTAAATGTGCTTGAGACTAAAAATCTAGGCAATCTAAACTTAGGATAATTATAGATGGTAGTATGCAGAAGTAGAGTAGAATAGAGATTTATAACCTTAATTATGTACAACTTATTCTAAGTTTTAATACATATTTTAAATTTAACTCCCTATCTAGTGGTTAGAGGGATGAAATTCATGTATTTATAAAATTTTGATGCTTGTGTGGGTGTTAAAAGATGTCTAGGATGATCCTAGGAGGTTTTAGATTTGAAAACATAATTGCTTGTGTAAAAGTGAGGGAAAGGATAATATCACCATTATTGGGAAAATAGATCCATGTGGTGCTACTATCCTTATTATAGTGCTAGTGTCCAAATTGTAGAACACTAGGCATGAAGGGAGAGGATGTAATCATGAGGGTCTAGAAATACTTTATTGATGACTAGGGATACATGTGGTCTACACAAAGGCTATATATGTGTGATAATAAGACATAGGATATGTCTATGGATAATCTAGGGATAGGTAGTCTCAATTATCACTCTTAACACACAAATACCAAAATTTTATGACTACATCCACTCCCCCCCCCCCCCCGCCTTTATTCTAAAAATGTATCAAAGAGAAATGACTAAGATAAAGGAAAATTAAGTGTACCTAGACTTACATAAGAGGTGAAACCCATAAATTTGGGTTAGAGTATGTGAAGCATGCTTTAATGTATCTCATCTAAGTGAAATGTCCATAAATCATTCCTTAATTAAGAGATATCAAAAACAAAGACTAAACTAAGTAAAGAAGTAAAATTGATTAAAACTAGTAAAGGGATAAAAGAGAGGAAAGGAATGAATACACCTCACTAGGTACACAAACTAATGTATAAACTTGGTGACAACCAATGTGTGTGAATGTATATAGTGATCAATCAATGAATAACTTGGACTACGATGATGGTTTTCTCAATCCTCATATGTGGGTATCTCAAGAACTCAATCCAGTTTTGACTCCATCATTGCCCACCCATATTTAGTGGATCATGGCCTATGAATAGCTTGGATTGGACTGATGGTATTTCCAATCCTCTAATATAAATGGATCAAAAAACCATGTAGGTTATGAATCCATTATTTCTCGCCCATGTGTAGTAGATGCATTTGAAAATGAAACTATGTGATATAATTGGAAATGCCTAACTAGGCATGTAATCTTTGCAACCACTCAAGTGTATTAGGTGGTTCTAAGCCACTTGGGAATGCCAAGCATTATGGATCGATTAAGGCATGAAACTAGTGTGTAACCTAAAATTTGATGTTATATGTATACAACATAGATAATGATGTGGAATTTATCATTTCATTTGATCAACCATTATTGTATATAGTAGATGCATTTGAAAATGAAACTATGCAATATAATTAGAAATGTCTAATCGGGCATGTAATCTTTTTGACCACTCAGGTATATTAGGTGGTTCTAGGCCACTTGGTAATGCCAACCATTATGGATCGATTAAGGTATGAAACTAGTGTGTAACCTAAAATATGATGTTATATGTATAAAAAATGGATAATGACATGGAATTTATCATTTCATTTGATCAACCACTATATAAGTAAGCATATAGAAATAATGTGCTACACACATGGCCCTAAATTTGATATCTGACCATATGGCTTCTGGACTAGGTTTTTATAATCTATATATGAGTATCTGAACTAAATATGGGAATTATCATGTTGTACATGATGCCCCTAATTTAAACAATTGGTATGAATCTAAACTAAACTATTATGAATATAAACAAAACTAATAAATTTGTAACTGAACCCATGCAAAATTATATTATAATTGCTATATTTTTTTGGCTAATATAGGTTTTTTTGAAACTAAGGATACTAGATAATAGCACCATATCTTGGATAGTATCACTATGTGGCACTAGTATCCCAATTTTGGAACTAGTATCCTTCTACTCTAATTTTAGTGAAACTATGTTAATCTTTGTGTCACTATTTTCCCATTGTGTTTACATGAGTCTGATTTCTATAATTTGAACATGTGTGTTGAAAATATATTATGAGTGCATTATAGGAGTCTAATATCTATGTAAAACCCTTATGAATTCCCCTTATTTTTAGGGCATTTGTTAAACATGTGAAAGAACTATCCTCAAAATAAAAATCTCTATTATATGTGTGTTAGCCAAAGCATATATATAATATATGCGTAATAATCCAATATAATGTGCATACATAACATTAGAATGTAAGATAATCTGAGCATAAGTTTATAACATCTGATGTATTAATTTATATCATTCATAAGGGTGTCAAAATAGATATAAAAATGTATGTATCATCAAATCTATGTAAAATCTAAGTAGCTACCTAGGGGGATGGGTCATGATGTCCATCATGACACCCAAATAGGAAGGGGAGATGAATGAGATCCCTCATGGCATGTAAAACTAGAGTGTGTAACAAACAAGATACAAGTGGCATGGCCATGATGCATACAATAAAGCATACATAAAACACACATGAAACATATAAAGTAGGCCAAGGGTCCAAAATATAGGGTACATGGGCACATGTCATGAAATCTAAGAAATCAAGATAAATAAGGACATGTTCAAATGTCCATGTATGCAAACAAAAATAAAGTTTTATTAGAATCACATAGAAGGACATGTTTAAATGTTTCCATACACAATTAGTAAGGCAAACACAAGGACATGGGCACATGTCCAAATCATACATATTATGAAAAGAAGTGGTGTAGAGCCAAAAAATAATGGCATATTCAAAATAAATTGAATAGAAAAAGCATAGAGATAAAATCGAGTCTAAACTAAGAAATCAATAAGTGAAAGTATGCATGGACATGTAATAAAAATCTATGTAAGAGTTAGGATGTATATATACTGAGTCTAAAGTAGTAATAGCCAACAAAAAAATTAGAGTTAAGTGTAGCATGATCAATATCCATATATAATATTGCTAAATTTATGATGTAGAGTATATAAAGATAGAACTTGGTAATAAAAATGTGTATAGGGTTCCCCCAAATGGGTGAATGTGTCAAATGAAGAGCCCATCTATCTATGTATATGTCCCTAGTGGGTAGATAATAGCAATTCTAGATCGGTATAGTGGACCTAAGTCCTATATAAATCTACAACCACTCAAAAAAATGTGTAGCATATATGTATGATAAAAACTAACTATACTAAGATAGCTAGCATATGTAGTATTTGAAAAATATAAGAAATGTAAACATAACAATGCATACAATATGTAATTTTGTGTTTTTTGAGTAAATATGTGAATGTTTTTGTTTTTTGATAGATTATATTGATTTTGTATATTATAGATATAAGATATGCACAAATAACATGGAAATGAAACTATATACAATGAGAAAGAGAGAAGGAAAGTATGTATAAGAAGGGAGGAACAATACTAATAGATGAGTCTCATGAGAGACTCACTATCAATGTGTCTTGTGTTAAATAAAGTAATAATGATCATGTGTGTTGTATGAAATGGTAACTATAGTCCCAAAACTTACTACACTAAGTAATCTATATTTGATCCTACCTATGGAGTAATGATAGGAATCTATGACATGGATTATGGTGTCATGTAAAATGTAGGGGTCTTTGGGACCCATCTTTTAGAATATGGTGTAGGTGGAATTGATGCCCAATATTGAGAACCCTGAGAACTCAATAAGACTAATCTTAAAAGAAAGTGAGTAGAGGGAGGCCCTATATAATCTACAACATATCTCTGAAGTAACAGTCTCTCTAATAATGGTCTTCATGGGAGATTATGCATACATGGAAACATTATAGGAGTAGACCTCTCCTGCACTGGTAGCTCTAATGAACTCTATGGTGTACTAATAGAAATTATTATCAAAGTTTTAACTACTAACTATTTTGGAACTTATAACTATATACACATAATATTTTCAAACTTTATCAATTATATATGCTTTCTCTCTTGTAGGAACCCATTGAGTCTCAATATCTCTGGGTGCATGCTTTAAAAGGTCCATTAAGAAAAGGGTGGGTAGACCATTAGTGTTTCATAGAATTGTTGTCCCTTATACCACAATTTGATATATACACAACCTTCTCCTATACACTTACCTAAGCCTTGCATCATCCATTACACATTACTCTAAGCAATTCACCACCTTAATTAACCCCTTTCTAAGTCTAAAGCCCTTTTTGACATTTACCATAGAGTATTGGCATGGTCTTATCTTTTATTTAATTTTATATTTATATGTTACAAGTATACATCAGCATTAGCTAACCTAAACTAAGACCTAACTTATTTTTACCAATTAATGATACAGAGTCAAATTGGGCCCACCCTATCGACTAAACATTATAAAACATTTAGGGTTAGATTTAGATAGATAAACACATTAATTTTTCCATTTATTAGAGAGAAGAGAGTTAATTATTCATTTGTGCTCCTTTACAATCTACTCTTTGACCATTATATTTGAGGAGTTATTTCTTAGGGTTTATACTTTGAGAAGAACCTTTTCTTGTGGAAAAGTTTTGGACGCTTAGGCCTTTATTAGTGATAATTAAAAACCATAACATCCTCTTATGAAACACAATTTTTCAAGGGAGATATTGATTCTCAATGGGTTTGTATTCAATGTAAGTATCTCTAAATTTAATCCTATATTCTAGTATATATTAATAACATAAGTAATGGAATTTTAATAAATTGTTCTCTTCATGCATTAGTGTTATATCAATAGATAGCTTAATTATAATTAATTTATGCATGTTTAATTTTTATGTTTATTACCCCCACTTTGTGCCACAAGCTTTGGTGAGCATTAGATTACATTTTATTTTACTTTGCATATACTTAGTGAATGTGAAAACAAAAGAGCTAGTTAGGGTTATTACATAGTGTTGTTTGACTATAAGATTTGGAACACTCTCTAGTGATGTTATTATGGTAATATATCCCTTAATTAGGTCTTGTAGATCCATCTCGGTAATGACCATGAACATATAATGTATCAACAAATGAAATTGTAAGTAGGATTTATCTTCTTCGAGATAGGAATGATTAATAGGTCAGTTGTATTTTCCTTTATATAAATTTTGGTGAATCCAATGTGAGTCAAACCTTTAAAGGTTTTATTTCATTCATTTATTCTTATCATCATATTGCATATTTTCATTTTTTGTAGTACTATATCAAAAATTTTATATAGTTCTAACAATCTATGTGAAGGTTTAACACACAGTTAGCCTAAAATGACTCTATTTTGTCTATGTAGGTATTCTCCAAATAAATGTGAATGGATCAATCAACTTGACATAGTCTTCTTATTCAATTATAGGATTGAATACATAGTGTAGCTAGTCAACTCTATTCATAATTTTATTCTTTTTTAACATACAAGTTTGTAGACATATTTGAGCTAGTTAACTCTATTCACAAATTAATTTTTAGCACATAGGTTTTGTAAACTCCATCTAGCTAGTGGATTCTATTTTTAGAATATTTCAATCAACACTTGAGAAACACAACATAATTTTTTTCAAAATAATCATATTCAAAACCAAAAAGGTTCATTCTTACCTTATTTTTCATTTACAATACTATTTTTCACAAATTTGTAGTCTATAAAAATATAGCCTTACAAAAAAATCAGTCAATTAGCTCGACACGTTTCTATAGCTAGTATTGTATCTAGAAGACATAGTCAACCTATTCAAACATGTTCCTATAAATATTTATTCCACATTATATTAGCGACCTTGTCAACTCTTTTCTACATTATTTTCATATAGTGTTGCTTGAACCAACTTTGTACTCTTTACAGTCAAAGGAATTAACATATTTTTGCTAGTAATTAGTTCACTTTTAATTTTATTTATTTGCATGATTAGAGTAATAAAAATAGATTAATTATGTGGTTTTTAAATTAACCAATTTAGTCACACTATTTTTCTCTTTTTTACACACCTCTAAATAAATTTACACATAAAAAACATTAAACATTTTTCTTCCCAAGTTCTACCTACTCAGATTTCATCACCAAGGGGGAAGCTGACTTAGTTTTTTGGCCAATTATAAACATGTGGTTGATTGTATATATTGGAAAAAAACATAACACCCTTATCATTTTGGGGTTGTGAATTGAGGGGTTAAGCCCTAATATCAAGCTAGTACCATCACCTATACATATCCCTTTTAGCCTAAACTAAGTAAAACTATCTATAGATTGCTTTCTAATTCCATTTTATAGCCAACTTCCCATCACATTAATTTATAATTTTATTATAACTTAATAAAATTTAGGAATGACTAATTAGTTAGCATTTAAATTCAAGTTGTTGATTTATCTTTGATAATTGAGTTTTCTATTACAAAACTTGCATTAGCTATTGTTAGTGCAAGGTTTGTGTTATGTGTTTCAATTAGATCAATCACATTGATCCAATTGATTGTGTGCTTCATTTCATTTGATTAGATATTATATTGAAAAAAAATTATATATTTTCATAAGATTGTCATCTCTATTGACATAGTATTTTACAAACTATTCATCCTATTTCCATTTGTTACATAATTAACTTATCTATGTATCGTATTAGCTTGTCATGTTTCCTATCTTGCAGTACACATTCAATTTGTTTGATTGTATCCTATTTTCGTTATGTTCCATTTATTCATCTATAGTACATAATTGACCCATAAAAATATGTATCCCTCTATCCTATCTTAGTTTTATCCTTTGAAAAACATAACTGACCAATTTAACTATCTTTTGCATCTTATTCTATGGACCTTTCTCACAAACTCTCTCAACCCAGTCAAATTTATACCTATTGGAAAATATTATTATATGTGTGGCTGACCCTATTCCTATGTTTAATCCTTACTCCTTTATCTCATATTCTTACTTTAAGCATCATTAAATTTCATATAAAAATCTTTTTGGACTACCTGAATCCATTTAGATTCTATATGGAATGTTATTTTCTTCCTACCTTCACTACCCAAGAGGATCCTCACTCTTGGATCACCTTTTATCCTCCCTCATCTTTCAATATCAACATGGTTACAATCTCTCCAACATATGAGATTCATGGATCATATCCTTTTCATACTTATCAAAATAATTCCCAACTTCAGAAATCCTACCATACTATGGGGGTAATTACTAAATCCTAATAAATAACCCCACTAAAAATCCATGACCTCTAAAAGCTTCCCATTATACTAATTTGGGTAATCCTCCTACAAACAACAAACCACTAATTGATATAACTCAAATTATTGTATAGATATTGCAACAAATGAACATCATGCAAACATATAACACCTCTCAAATTATGTAACTAAAATATCATTTGATAAACATGGCTAATCAGCCTCTCATTATTCTTTCCCAATCCAATAAAAATGTAAATGTTATTCCCCAACCTATCATGCACAATAATATACTTCAACACATTCAAAATGATCCTTTAGCCCCTTTCATTATCTCTATTTATATTGGTAATATATATTCAATTATTAAATATGATGGGAATAAAGACCTCAAATATTTAATTAAGGCATTTATTAATCTTTACAAAGAGTGGATCCAAACTAATTTCACCATGACTAAACTCTTAGTTAAAACCTTCACTAGTGATGTATTAGAATGGTATAACAAACTTCCCCAACATTATGTATTAGAAACTTGAGGATTTAGTCAATACTTTAGTTAAAGAACTTTAACATAATGATCTTCCATAAAATTATCTTAGTCATTTCATAAATTCTAAGCAATCTTGAATGAAATAATCTCATGATTTTATAAAATAATGGAAATCTTTGGCTCATAAGGACAATCATAACATGACTAATGATAATTTTTTAATGGATGTAACACCTTCACTCCAATACAAGGTTCGGATTTTGACTTCCCAAACTTTAAATGATGTTATTAACCAAGTTAAGAGTAAAAAATTCATAATGAAATAGTTTGAATGTAAAACTGAAATCATCAAAGGATCTTTCAAACATTCAACCAATGTGATAACTAGTAATCCTCCTCAACCCAAACTAAGAATAACCAAAGTGGGAAATTCCCAACATTTCCATATGCCATTAACTATGCAACAAATGAAATAACTTTTACCACCTTCTAAACTATTCACTTACATTAATAATCCCCCAAAATGGTATGATCCTAATCAATTATGTTGGTTTCATAATGATATAGGTCATTACCATTTAACATGTTTGGGGATTACAAAATTTGTCATTTTTTATGCTAGGAGATTCATTTAATCATTATTACATGATCAAAATCCATCATCAATATTATGCTAATGCTTCTCAAAAGAAATAAGCGTTTAAAGCTTCTTCCTCTAACAATCCAAAAAACTTCTCTACATCTAACCCTCAACAATATTAAAAGGGTTTGTGTGTGATTGACATCGATTATGATCATTACTATACCAATTATAAATACTTTAATGTGACAAAATTTAATTATCAATGTAAAATAGCCCATAAATATCCCATTACAAAACCAAAGAAACCATCACTAGAACAATAAATGATGAAAGATATTACTACCACCACCTTATCTTTAGACATCAATGAGGAACCACTTCCTCAACCTAAAACTCCAACCACTTCTCTTCCTCTTAAAAATATTATACCTTCTAAGCCTCATATTGGTTCTTCCTCTTCCATAGCTCATTATAACTTCTTAGAGGAACCCAAATTTATGCCTTGTAAAATTATTTTCATGGAGTTAGTTATGGCTTCTCCCTATCATCGTAAATTCCTAATACAACAAATATAAGAAATCAAAGAAACATCTTTCTTAAAAGAGGAACAACCTTCTCATGAGCTTCAACCAATAAAAGTTCATACCATTGAAAATATTTGTCCTTATTAAAAACCTTCCATAGAGTTCCTTGAAGAATACATGATCAATGATGAAATTCTCTTTTGATCTGATGATCCACCTCTCTTTATCAAAATATCCATTAATACCACCCTCATTTAAAAAGTATTAGTAGACAAAGGGTCCTAAATTAATGTGACATATCTTTGGCTTATTTAACAACTCAAACATAAAAAGGAACATATCAATCATCTGCATTTACCATGTTGTGGATTCGACAAGACCAATCAAAATCTACTTAGTTTTATTTGTTTCCCTCTTACTATTGGACCCAAAACTATATGTAACAAGATTATGGTTCTCAATTTAGGATTATCTTATACTATACTCCTAGGATGCCCATAGACTCATCACATGAGGGTTATTGCTCCTCTTTAAATCTAATGTATCAAGTTTATTCATAATGGCAAATAATATAAACATGAGGATGATACTAACCCATAGAATATTTAGCTTCCCAATCCTAAATATCAATATAATATTCCCAATATTATAAAAATTAATAGTATACCTTTACTCAAGTTTTTAAATATGAATCCAAATTTACAAGTCACTCTTTTTGATTCTAACAATGATGAGCCAAATGATTTGTAAAATAATTAAAATTCTACCAAGGTACCTCACATTTTTTATTGGATTTCTCCTTATTTATTAACTCATGATCATACCATCCCTCTTATCAAAGAGATCACTAATTTCCTTCCTCCATGTAATGCATATGAATCATCTTATATCAAAGATGATTTCACTTGTAATGATTATGGAGTGGCCAAGTTATTTCAAGACCCTTTAACTATGTAACTATGTAATTTTAGTGATCTAGGCATCTCACCTTTGAAAGTTCCTAAAGATAAATAAACATGTGATATTTCTCCCACATATGATGATAACTACATTATGGCCCAAACTCAATCAAGAGACTTTGATATTCAACATTATCATAAAAACTTAGCAAAAATATATGGTTTGAACTATGTTGTTCATACTATTTCTATGTATATTGAGTTAGAACCTAAAGGTCATGTACCTCCAATTACTGTTCCCCTTATTGATACTCCTTAGGTGGTTGAACAAATCTTACCTCTTGTACCTTTAAAACTTATATAATATTCTATACCTCCTATCACACTATTTAATACCATATCATCTACCCATAAATGACTCCAAAGATATGCTTATTTTACAACCAATTGAACCTAGTTAACCTTCTTCCATAGTTTTACCTACTCCCAAGATCACTCTTGACACCAAGGCCATAGATGTATGTTAGATACATTTTAAATATGATCACCATGATACAAAAAAAATATTTATATTGAATTATATGTGGAATATTATGGACCTCTACCTATGTTACCTAATGATGAAACTATCCTTGAATTGCTCCATGACTGAGAACTTCAAATTCCTTAGCAACATCACAAGCTTGGGAATTTTAAGTGAAAGGCCCCTCATTTTAAAAACTTCATTACCAACATCAATACCAAAACAAATGACATTTCCTCTATTCCTAATGTACCATACCATTTTTAACATGTAAATGTTGTGTTTATCGAGGAAACCATGAGAATATAATATTTCACACCCTCATGTCCTTGACCTATAACAATTTTTAGATAAATTACTCTAACTAAGAATGATAAATTTAGTCTATTATTCATTAAATACCATGATACATTTTATTGGTCATATGAGGACATGTTTGTCATTGATCCTAGTATCATGGTGCACAACATAATCACATACGATGTTGCCAAACCCATTTGATAGGAACAATAGAAGGTACTCCCCTTCCCCCATAAATTTTCCACCTTATGCCATAAATAAATTATCAAAATATTTTATTCCAAATTTATTAAACCAATGGATTATTTTGAATGGGTGTTAAACATTATTCCTATTCATAAAAATGTTAACTTGGTTATTTTCATATGCATCGACTTCTGCAATCTTAACCTCTCTTATCTCAAAGATAACTATACACTACCTTTGATAGATGCCATCATAGATTCCATTTATTAATAAAAAATATTTTCCCTCATGGTTTATTTTTTAGGATATAATAAAATTCATATCATCCTCAAAGACTAACACAAGACACCATTCACTATGGAATGGAACACCCATTACTATGTTAAAATGCCCTTCAACCTTAAAAATATTAGAGATACCTATCTACAAAATTTGACCCACATTTTTCATGACCTTGTCCATAAGATTGTGGAAACCTATGTTGATTATCTCATCTATAAATCCAAAATTTTTAAAACCCATTTTTCTGATCTCACCATCATCTTTGATCCACTCATCAAATACAAAATTAGACTCAGCCCCTACAAATGTGTTTTTGGCATTACATTTTTTAAGTTTATAGGGTTTTAATATCTCTTCATGATATTGATTTCAATCCCACTGAAATCAATTCTATAGTCTATATGTTTATTCCTTGATCCATTCTAGACATTCATACTTACGTTAGCAATCTTGGGGCAATCTAACGATTCATCCTCAAAATGGCTTATCAAATTTATTTTGTTAACTTGATTCTTAAGAAAGGTAATTATTTATAATGGATTTATCCTTATCAAAAGGTGTTTGATAAAATTAAATAATCAATGCTTCATCTACATACCCTTCTTCTACCTTCCAATGATCATCCCTTGATTTTATATACTTATTTTACACCTGTATTATTTGGGGCAATGATTTCGCAACAAGATGATACTAAAAGATAATATGTTATTTACTATATTAGTTGATGCCTAATTTATAAAAAAAAAAAAAATACCAAATTAGAACATGAATACCTTGCTATATATTTTTTAGCTAAAAATCTTCATCACTAGATGCTTTATCAAATAACTTACGTGTAGTTCATTCTGACCCACTTAATTAATTTTTCTCCAAAGCCTTTCTACCTAGAGATAGAATTGGCAAGTGGATGGTTTTCTTAATGTAATTTGACCTTCATATCATTATGTAAAAAAATTTCAAAGCATAATTTATTATTGATCAAATTGCAATGACACCCATACCATCTACCAATCATCTTCAAGATAGCCTCCCTAAAGATAACATTCTCTATATTGAAAGTCTCAATTAGGTTATATCTCATAAATATTAATTTCATAACTTCATTACTAATTTAGAATCAATTAATCAATAATATACCTATGTCAGTCTTGATACTACTAAATCTAAATTATTTATTGAATAACTTCTTGACATCAACATCAATTTGCATAAAGATACCTAAACTCTACACTTTGATGGAGTCAAATGTCTCCAAGGAGCTACGTCAAGTTATATTCTAAATATTCCTAATGGTAAAATCATCCCTTTATTTGGCTCACATTTTGATGCAATTAATAACATGGCTAAATATGAAGCTTTAATAATTAGGCATGAGAGCAACACTTGACTTAGATATTCCATATTTTCATGTTTTGGGTGACTCCCAACTCATCTACCATCAGGTTAATGGTGATTATAAATGTAAAATTTAAAATATTATCACTTATCATCAAATGGCCACTACCCTCACCAAATATTTCACCTCTTTTACTATCAAACCCATTCCAAGAGATCAAAATTATATCTCTAACTCTCTTATTTATTCGACATCCTTATTTCATTTGCATCAAGTTCTTAATGAATCCTAATTTTTTATTCAAATAAAAAATTCCCCATCTTATATCCAACTACAAGAGTCACTTATCAATCATATTGAGACTATCACCATTTGATATATCCCATAGTATAAAGACATTAACAAATTTATCAAAAATCAAACTTATCCTCCTAAAATGAAGTTAAAAATAAGATTTTAAATGTATTTTAATATAACAATCTTTATTATCACAATGATGAAGGTACCTTTCTATACTTTGTAATGAAAGAATATGTCCCTCTTCTCCTTAAAAAAGCACATGGGGTACTTGTGGTGGACATTATAGTGTACATGGTATAACACATAAATGCCTACTTATGGATTACTCATTGACAACTTTGCCAACTGTCCATATTTTTTTTTAAATATGTTATCTTCAAATCCTATAAATCCCTAATCTTGAAAAATATGCTATCAATTTTGTAAATGCCTAATCTTGAAAAAGATGTTCTCAATTTTGTCAAAAAGTGTAGTCATTGCCAACTTCATGATGATCTAATTCATTCACCACCAACCAAAATCCAGATTGTGGAATCTCCTTGGCCATTTTACATGTGGGGATTAAATATCATTGGCAAACTACCTAGGTCACAAGATGGGCATGTTTTTATCATCATAGCTACAAAATATTTTACCAAATCGATAGAAGCCATGCCTTTAGTCAACGTCATGAGAACCACTATCTCCAAGTTTATCATTAACCAAATCATTTATAATTTTATAGTTCCCCATACTATCATTTTTTGTAAGGGTGGAAATTTCATTCACAATGATGTGAAGCATTTATGTGCTAAATTAAAAATATACCACAAATTTTCCAAACCCTATCATCCATAGTGCAATGACCAAGCTGAGGCCATAAAAATAATTTCTATAAAATACTCAAAAATACCATTTTTGACACTTTAATGGATTTAAATCTTAATTTATATCTTTCTCTTTGGGCCTATCGTACTAGAATTCATATTGCCATTGGGGTAACACCATTCTTACTAGCCTATAGTTTTGAGTATGTCTTACTATTATAAATTGAAATTTCATCCTTACATATATCTCTTCATTGTATCACTCTCGATGAGGAACAATGTGAATTTTTTCTTCATGATATTAATCTTATCGATGAACACCATTTAGTTGCTTTATAACATAATTGCCAATATGAGGCTCATATCACTAAGCAACATAATAAAATGGTTATAGTCCACACTTTTAATGTTGGTGATCTATTCCTTAAATTAGACTATACCCATGATAAATAAGGTAAACACAAAAAAATGGTGGGTCCCTTATTTATTGAAATATATTCTTGGTCCTAACACTTATCACCTCCAAACTAATGAAGACCATGTTTTCAAGGAGCCCACCAATGCACAATTCTTAAATAAATATTTTTCCTAAATTTTTCCTTTCTTATAATATTTCTATATGTTATCCTACTAAAACCCTTTTAAGGATATATACATAGGTCTCACCCTTTGTAGTATTATTCTTTTTCCACAAACCTTAGTTCCTTCCCTTGGTCCTTTGGTTTCTTTTTTCATAAGTTGTATCATAATACCATGGAAAGGACCCGGTCTTCTTCATGAATTTCTTTAGATTTAATTGACTTATTATTTTCCAATGCTTATTTTACCCTCTTGGGTTTATCTTTTTTGAGTTTTAGTGTAAGACCATGGATAGGACTAGTCCCTCCTCACAAATACCATTTTTTCCACCTTATTTTTGCATGCATTATTCATTCTTTTGATTTTTTTCTCTTTTGTGAGTTGTAGTGTAAGACCATGGATAGGAATAGGCCCTCCTCACAAATACCATTTTTTTTCTTTTATTGTACCCACTTGTGTTTATATTTTATGAGTGACACTGTATGATCATGGATAGGACTAGGCTCTCCTCATAAAGTCATAATTTGTAAACACCTTTACTAAACAAAGTGTTCCTTTTCTAGAATGTTAAGAACTGGCTACAAGTTTATTATCCCTTATTCTTATCTTTGGTTTTTGTTTCTTTTGTAGATAAAACTTACACAACAAACTATGCTATCATGTTTTCATATAGTTCCATGCATTTTTAGGATATGGAATCATACTTACCTATCATTATATCCGATTTTAAATTTATAACCTTTTTTTTGTGATTTTAAGTAATTCAAATTATTTAATGTTCATTCCCCTTGATTTAATTTCCTTTCATTCCACTTTGGATCAAACAAGGTCAGTGTCAAGATGACACTTTTATTTCACAAGAAAAAATAAGACTCTTCGACACCATGATTTCTAAGTTCTCTTTCTTAGAAACCAAATCCCAAGTTTTCAAATGATAGTCATTTTTATCACCCATGTTTGGTTATCCAAAATTGTATGGAGGAGGAATAGAAAAATCCATAAAAATTTAAAATCCAAATCATTTAAAGAAAAGGTGGTGATCAAAAGGAAACATACAAAGTCAATAATAAAAATCACACTAAAAGATATGATTCATAGCACATATCCTATATCCAATCAAAGCTCAAAATTCATATTTGGCCTCATTATATACCCTAGATCCATTGGGGTGAGGTTGGACATTGGATTAGAGATAAGATAATTCAAAATAATCTATCGGTGCTACCTACTTTCTCATGCAAGTACCCAATATTCATAGTAGATTGATGGATTTATAAGGGGTCCTAAGGAACGAGGAACATGCTGTGGGAAGGTAGGTATATTTTAATTTTCATAAATATAGCCTTTATGGGATGATATTCATACTTCATTTGATGACCTATCATTTTTGTGGTTAGGAGATGTTATTTAGAGTTCTTAATGTCGAAAGTCCTCATGTTTTCACAAACCTAAGTTAAGTGTCTTGAATTTGATAAATATTTTATTTTAACCTATTGTTTCCTTAATTTCCCCTTGATAGGCATATTTGATTCTAAATTTATTTTCTCACTTCTATATTCCCTCTTTTTCACATCTTAAAAACATGCTAGCACTACTTTGTTTCAGGTTTTATATATCTTTATAATAAAATAATATGCTTGAGTGATTGTGGATTATATTTTTTACACCATTATTTTACATATCTAGATTTTCCTTGGTTTATTTAAAAAATTTCCATTGTTGTATCTCCTTTTTCTTAGACAACTATGTCAGTTTCAATTTTTAGTACTTTTTACATTATTGAGTGAGGTTGGATTGTTACTTCTCATTCACCAATGTTATTTTCCCTTTTATACACTTTTTCCATTGATGATTGAGTAAAGATTATTACTACTCACTCATAAATATTATTTTACCATTTATTTCCCTTATTTGTTTAAGTAAGGATTTTTACTACTTTCATATTGATGTTTGACAACCATTTTTACTTGTATCCTTAGTTGACTTAGTTTGTTTTCCTTTAATACTTAAGTTTTACTCATTTAATTTTTTCAATAATTTAGTAGCCTTGGATTTTTGGTTAACAAATTTAATTTAAATTTTAGCTTAGTAATTTCGCATTAACTTAGAATTTGTCACCCCAGTTTACCAAATTTCTAAGTACATCATGCCTAGACCACATTAATTATCTTAGCTTTCCTTTAATTGTTTATTTTTTCTCTTTAGTTGGCATCATTGGGTTTGTCCAAAGTAGTCTTTGTGACCTCCACAATCAAAAATACAAACACATGAATCAACCATCTAGTGATAAAGATAAGTAAAGGTATGCATACATTACTTTTATTCATTTCAATCATTTACTTTCAATTATTTTATGTTTTAAAATACTAAAATTTATTTCACTTTAGTGTTGTGTGTTGCTATGTTCTTTTCTCGAAGCACCATCCCATGTTACACCTAAGTGACATGTGATGATATTTAATTGGGGAATATGTATAGACAATATTTTAAAACTTTATCAATTACTGATGCTTTCTCTCTTGCAATAACCTATCGAGTCTCAATCTCTCTAAGTGCATGCCTTAAAAGGGTGCACCAGAAAAGAGGTGGGTACACCATTGGTGCTTTTTAATATTTTTGTCACTTATACCACCACTTTATATATAAATAAACTTCTCTTATACACTTCCCTAATCCTTTCTTCCTCCCTTACACACTCCTCCAAGCAAGTCACTACCTTACTTATCACCTTTATAAGTATAAAACCCTTTTTGAAATTTACTATACACTATTAGCTTGGGCTGATCTTGTATTTAATTGTATATTTGCACATTACGAATTTAGGTCAGCCATGGATGACCTAGACTAGGACCTAACTTGTTTTTATCAATTAACAATATAGAGTTGAATTGCGCTGAGCCTGTTGGCTAAACATTTAGAAAGGTTTAGGGTTAGATGCAACTATATATACACATTCATTTTTCCATTTACTATAGGAAAGATAGTTAATTATTAATTTTTACTTCTTTACAATCTACTCTTTAACCATTATAATTAAATATTTATTACTTATGGTTTATACTTGGAGAAGAATCTTGTCTTGTGGAAAAGTCTTGGATGCTTAGGCCTTTCTTAGTGATCTTTACAAACCATAACAACCTCTTGTGAATCACCTTTGGCCAAGGGAGAGATTGAGTCTCAACGAGTTCATCTTCAAAGTAAGTTTCTCTAAATTTACTCCTTTATTTTAGTAGATAGAAATAGCATAAGTAATGGATTTTAAATATATTTCTCTCCCCATGCATTAGGGTTATATCTATATATATCTTAATTAGAATTAATTTATGCATGTTTAATTTTATGTTTATTATGCCCACTTTGTATCATAATATTTGGTGAATGCTAGATTATATTCTAATTTACTTTGCATATACTTAGTGAATATGAAAACATAGGACCTAGTTAGGGTTATTACATAGTGTTACTTTATTAGAGGCTTTGTATCCCTCTCTAGTAATGTTATTATGGTAAGAGATCCCTTAGTTAGGTCTAGTGGATCCATATTGGTCATGACCTTGGATATCTAATGTATCAATAAATGAAAGTGTAAGTATGATTTATCTTCTTTGAGCTAGGATTGATTAATAGGTCAACTACATTTCCCTTTATATATAGTAATTGTGATGTAACTATTAACTATGTTGAAATTGGTTATGGGATAGGTAGAATATACTCATATATAAGACCCTCAACTATGACCACTTAATCTTAGTTTTCATATATATATATATATATATATATATATATATATATATATATATATATATATATATATATATATATATATATATATGGTGGATGGGATGACTCATAATTGTTGTATCTATGGCCTACCTAGTAACATGTCAAAGGCGACTACACTAGGTATTACTAAGAATCTAGTGGACACATGTGTTGGTCTAACCTATAGTGGAATTACAATCTCCCCAATGGATCTATGAACATGAAAATTGAAACCACTTATAACTATGTTTGTAGGATATATATCGTGTTATGAATACCCCAAATGTTGTATAAGTGTGATAGTGCACATGTTAATAATTTAGCCATTTCCCATCATAACACTCTAGATATGATAATTATCTATGTAGGATTGTACAAAGAATGCATATAGAACTGAATCATCATCAACAATATCCTTCTCTAAGAATGTGATAAGTGGTCTAGCTAGAAATATATTTTGGTACACACCAATGATATTGTGTGGTGGGTGTGCCTCCTCTCTAACAGTGTGATATGATGTTCATGGTGGATGTGCCTCATACATGTAGTGAACACCTGAAGTGCTCCCTACCTCATTTGTTATATTTTTGTAAATGGATCTAAGAACATTTTCAATGCCTTAGCTTCCATTTTTTGTACTTTGGGTGTCTCTGTAGGTGTGCCCACATCAATAATGTTAGCCTATATTAAATCTTGTATCATATATTTCAAGTTGATGCATATGTTTATTGTATGGCCTAGTGCTTTGTGATATTTGTAGAATGCATTAGAATTATAGTTATTTGGAAGAGGCCATATCGTAACAACCTCTTTGATGGGAGGGAGAGACATGACATTTCATTCTAGGAACTTCTATAAAACACATGCTCATGATTCTAAAAGGTTGTTGAAAACTCTGTGTAGAGGAGTTGATAAAACAAGGTGAAGAGATGACTTTGAAGTTGCATTAACTATGGCCTTTGGATCACTCTTATTTTTAGTGGCCCTTACATTATATGAAGGCCTTCTAGAACTCTTAGCGATTGATTCTAATCCAATAGTACATTCTAGTTTTCCCATGGAGAGAAGCTTGACTTCTCTTTCTTTCACTTTGTGGCATAAATCAATGAAGGTTGGAAACTTCTTTAAAAAGCTAACTTCATGTAGTGTTGGTAGAAGACTTTGTTTCAATATGTCATAAATATCTTTATCTACCATGGGGCTAGTCAATTTAGCTAATATATTCTTATATTGTAATACTTATTTTGTAATAGGCTCATTTTTTTGTTTTGATTATGAAACTTGAGCATAGGAGATCTTATCACTAATGTTTATTGATAACTATGCTAGAAACATATCTAATAATGAGTTAAATATAGTTATAAACTGATTTGATATATCATAAAATCACTATATTTCATAATCTTTTAGATTGTGTGGAAATAACTTAGTGAGGATACAATCATTAGACACATAGTAACATATTGCATGAAAAGTTAAAAGATGGTGCTTTGCGTCACTCTTTCCATCATACAATGTAATCTTAGGTGCCAAAAATCCGGATGGTAAAGGAGTTTCTCCTATGTGATCTACCAAAGGTGTATGCAAAAGAACATGAGAATCTAAGGCATGTGATGGCCTAGTGTCTCCCTGATCAAGATGTAACACCTTAGCTTGGAGAATATGAACCTCTTACATAAGGGATTGTGCATATAGAATTGAGGAAATAGACATAAGAGGTGTAACTATCACTAAAGGTTTTTGAGTTAAAATTGGTTATTGTGCTAGCTAAGTTAGCCCTAGTGTAGGTGTAACAATGTTATTATCTAGGCAAATAGAATATTGACTATTATTTGATTTATTATTTATTTCCATTATGGTTTGTAAATTTTGTGTGATCAAGGGGCTATTATTGAAGTCTATCTTTAAATATTTTTAGAGTCACATCCTTTTTGACAACTAGGTTTTCATTGTTAAGTGGATGGAGAGTGTCTTAATTTCCACCTTGTGTATCATCTTGATATTTATTATATTAATCATCTTCTAAGGCATGATCATTTAAATCTGCATAATAAGGATATGAAGGATCAATGGTAGGTTTTACAACTAGTCACATGTCCATAGTATAAGCTTGAATAGAAGGAAAATGAATATGCTCAATAAGATTACCACCTAGCCTAACACTTCTTAATGGAAGAGATATAGATTTTTGAGATGGAATATAGTAAACAAAGTGAAATAAGGACTATAAAATATAATATAAAAAATATAAAAATCTTAAAACACCCAAATGAATTTAATAAAAATTGTAGACACCTAAAACTGGTTATCGATAACCTCCAACCAAGCTTTTGACCAATTTCTACCCAAAATGCACAATTTGGCCTAAAAACACTAAAACATGTTAAATGATGTGAAAATGACATATTGAAATGCTTATTTTGACTAGGATATCCCTAATTGGGGCAATTTAATTTATGGGCCAGCTAACTTTGATCAATTCATTTTGAGTCAAAATGCCAAATTTGCACCTATGTGCTCTAGACTGCTCTTTGTAATCAAATATTTTGCACATGACTTGTGCCTTTGTTATTTGTTTTTGGCAACATTATAAATGGGAATATGCATCCAACACATCTAATGTGGACTTCCAATTTAAATCCATTCAAATTTAAGACTAATAATAAGGCATTTTGATCAATTTGGGTAATTTGTGCACAATGTGTTTAATCATGCCTAAGAGCTAATTAACCCAAATCAAGGCCTAATAAAAAAAATTCCATGGAAACTTGTTGAATAATTTATTTTGAAAATGAATATTTAATATCTAAATTATCAAGTGACCTTATTTCTTGGGAAGACATCACTAGGCCATAAATGCCACAAATATCAAGATTCATGACATCCATGCCTCTTAATTGACCCTTCTTCTAATGTCATGATGAGGATAATTAAAAACCTAATTCCAAATATTGAATTAATATTCAACCACACATCTCAATCTTGAGTTGGATTATTGAGGTTGATTCTAGACACTCTCAAAAATCTATAAATAGGAGGCCTCAAAACATCATTTCTAAGCTATTTTGGTGTAAAGTTATTATTTTCAAATATCTTCAAAGCTTTTTTGATGCAAAGTTATAATTCCAAATTGGTTCCAAAAGCTTCCAAAAATTATTGTTACCATTCCAAATTGATTCCAAGCCAAGCTAAGCCACAAGCTAAAGGTGCCAAGGAGAGATGGAGGTTGTTAAGCTTCCATTTCCAAGGACTTCATAAGCACAAGTCGAGCAAGCCACCACAACAAGCATTTTGGAGCATCCAAGGAAGGCAAAAAAAAATTCTTTTAAATTTTAGTTGTGTGTTTCATTCATGATTTTTAAATAATCTCTCCCTAGTGTCTAGGCCTAGAGATGTTATGCTATTAGTGTGTTTATTTCATTTTGTTTTCATTTTGGAACTAACACAATACTAACCATCCTCTCTTGAGTCAAATTCCTAGATCACATGTGGCATGCACGATGGAACTAGACACATCTCACCCCTGAAGAAGATCATTTTTAAACTCTAAAATATTTATTTAGACCCTTAAAACTCATGAAAATTGATTTTCTAACTTTATTTTGCCAATTTTTGTTTGCCATGGGTTTACACAGTAATCGACGTCAGTTATTAAAACCATCATCAATTGGCATAGATGTCATCAGTCACTATTTGTGTAATTGATGTTAGTTAGATAAATATCATCATTTAGTAAGTTTAACTGATGTTGGTTATATAACCAACATCGGTCATTGTGTTTTCTTAAAAACACAAACCCAAGAGCTATTTCAAAATGCTTGGTTTGGGGTCATACAGACTCTATTTTGGATGATTTTTTTTAAAACCACATGTTTTCTCCTAAATTTTTAGAATTTTGTATTAGTTTAGATTAATTTTAATATATATTTTTACAAAATTTGGAAAATATATTTAAAATGTTTCTAATCTAACATATTTTCTTTTGGGGTGATGCCTTAAGGGTAGACAGGTAACCATCAGATTTCAAATTTGATAAATCATGTTTTAGACAACCTTTTGAATGATTTTAAAATGAATTAGGAACATTATTTTGGTGCTTAAATTAATATTTAAGGTTCTTAAATAAGTGTTTTTATCATTAGTTTTCAAAGTTACAAGTAAGACCAAGGGGTCAAATGAACACCACCAAATCTTTCATTTGGGCTTGAATTGAACACACTTGTCATTTTTATCTTCAATAGTTGTTTGATCTAATTTTTATTGGAAAGAAGAGGGATATTGTGTGTATGATCTTCCATTTTTATCCTTTAGGGAACCCTTGGAATCAAAATCATGATTCTAATTACAAGTATCCTAGTCCAAGGCTTAGAAAGAAAGTCGTCTAAAGCACTCTCCAAAAACTCATCAAAGCTTGGGTGAACTTGAAAATGACCCTAAAATATTTCTAATTTCATGATTTCTTTATTTTTATACAACTTGGATTTCAAGGGGAACTTCATCACCTCCCACAAGTTCTTTAGGAAAGCTTTGACCTGGGGTTTAATACCCTGACATTAACTTCATTTGGATCCTTTAGAGTTGTGCACAGGATGTAGTGGCACTTTGGACATCATATTACACTAAGTGAACAACATGATGTAGTGGTTTAAAAAAGGACTAAAACTTTTTGCAACAAACCAAGTGATACAGACCCAAAATCCATGCCTTTCTTTTGCATTTTTTGGTGTGAAATTCATTGTGTAATTAATTCCCCTAGATTGTTTAAAAACTTGTTAGATTTTAGACAAATACCCACTTTCCATGGAAGTATTTTTAGTGCAAGGTGCACCTCAAGGTCCATGTCATAGTACCATCATTTGAGATAAGGGGGGGGGGGGTGTAAAAACCCTACTATATAATGCACATTTACTTTTGGATGAACACTTAAAATCCTCTCAAATGATATATATTGATGGATTCCAATAGTACCACGCAACCTTGTCAATTTAGGATCTAAGGGAGATTAATTAGTTGGTATTGTCCTAGATTAAAGTCTTGTTTAGAGTTAAAACTTGGTGTAAACAAATAATCCTAAACCAAACACATGGTCCTCATTTTTCTTTGAACAAAGAGGCGTTATGCTACCCACATGAGATCATTAATTTGGCATGTTCAAAGTTCATCAAAAGCTTGAGAGTCATATCATCCACTTTGGCATAGTTATGCTACCCAGTTGATTCTAAACCTTGACCAATGTTGTTTAAGTCTTTCACTTGTAATCAAAATTTATAATTACACCTTTACAAGTTCATAGGGTTGGTGTGTTAAGTGGGTTCACCATTTGTACTAAACTTGAGGGATCTTAGGTTTAATTTCCAATTTGGGTTGAAGGTCATTTAAGACTCATAATCATTATCCTAAATTGATAGACTTAAGCCATTTTGTGCTAAACACTTGCACTTTAAGACTATATACCACAACATTTTGAGTCGAGAAAGGTAGTCTCATGCTATCAAAAATATGGAAAAATTGTCTTTGCCTTAGAGAGTCTTTGAAATAATTTTTTTATCACAAATTTTGGGTAGTATAGCTTCGTTACACTACCTAAATCATTTCAAACTTTGTTTCATATCCCTTTTTTCATAGAATTTCAAATCTATTTCTACATGTTCAGACTGATCCATGTGTACTTTTGATCCTTTGTCTAAATCACAGTTATATTGTTCACCTTTGTCTAGCTTGTTTGTCAAAGGAACCAAGTTTTATACCATTATTTATGAGAAAATAAACTATGTTTAAAGTACCTTTTATTTCATACCTTATACCTAGTTGACCAAGTTCATGTCTAAGAATCGAATGCCTGGTGTTTGTTAGAAGTGTTTCAAATCTGTTAGATTAAAACTTTCATATATTTTCAAAGTCTAGCTTTTGACATTATTTGGCCAAGAGTCCTAGTAAATGCCTTGTTTGAGCCTAGATTTTGATGCCACATTTGGCCAAAATACCTAGCAACTTTTAAATTTACAGATTAGACTGATTTGAAATACCTTGACCTTAGAATTTGGCATTTTAATTTTTCAGTCCATTTACTTTCTTATCTTTTTGTGAATAGTGAAACGTTAGATATTTTATGCTAGCTTGTTTCCTCAAAAATATTTGCATAAACCTTTTGATCCTTTTGACAAATCTAAACCAAGTTGAAGGCATCATTTGTTTTAGATTATGTCCTTTTTAGAGTTTGTAGAACTCTTTAACCTTTTACCTCCAAACATTGGATATGGATCCAAACATGTATTCCTACACTCATAGTGGAATTATGTACAATCTAAGGATTAGTAATGTATTTTCATAGGAAGAAATGGTAAAAGACCCCTATGTGGATAACATTGCTTATGAGATGGATTCTTATCCCTCTTATAATACTCAATCAGGGGCACAAAGCCAAGATCCATTAGCTAACTATATAGTTAACACACCACCTTACATAGAATAAGACCAAGAATAGACTAGGAAATACTTATCTATAATACCTATAGTAGATGAGCTAGTACTTCAACAGACGTATTCTACTAATACAACTTCCATGTATGACCTATTTTTATTTAAGCGACATTTGTTAGAGAATAAAGACAGGATTTTGGTTAGATCCATAGAGGTAGGGGATAAATTTCCAATAGAATTCCCTCATGAAAATTTACCAAGTCTAGTAAGAGTGCCCCAAAATATCATTTATGATTAACAGGCTTCTTCTAGCAATCATATGGCTCTAGTCCAAACAATGTACCAAGATCCTAATATATCTGATCAAAGCAAAAACATCATAAAAGAGCACTATAACCAAATTTAGATAACATATCAAACATATCTAAATCTAGCACATGATTTCAATTAGATGAACATGGTAACTAAGCCTCACATTGACCTAGTTCCTTCAACAAGAGTGATGATAGAGTTAACTAGACAAGAGAATCTGAATTCTGACCTATTTGTACAAACTACTTCAATAGATAACTTGATGCATATGCCTATTATTGAAGAAGTGTCTTCAACCTCTACACTGAATACCAAGCCAAACATAGTAGACAATGTGCAAAAAACATTCAATCTTGATCAAAGTGGTATTAACACACAAATAACTAGCCAACAATGTGTGCTTGTAGTTAATCCCATGAGCAGATCATCATACCAAGGAATAGGAATTTCTACACCTTGGCCTAAACTAGCCACTTCTTTAAGTGCAAAAACCTACAAGATTAGATAATCAAATAATGGCTAATGTTATGCCTCAATGATAGAATGTGATAAATCCTACTCCCCCTCAACAAGTAGTGAGTGGTATTCCACAATAGTAGACACAATAAAGTGTATCAACACAAAATAGGATGAATATATTACCACCTCAATTAGGGGAAACTAATGTACCACCTCACCAGGTAATAATGAACATACCTCTTTAGTCACAGACTAATATGCCAATTCAAAACCATGTAATGACTAATCAATAGTGTGAAAATATTGGTCAGTGATAAATGTTGAATCTACAACATGATTTCACTTCTCCATAGGGATTCATGCAACAAGGAGGTCCTCATGTTTCTCAGGTACCTACTAGACAACTATTGGTTCAAAATGTGCCACAAATTTAGAGACAAGATCTTGGTCTATAATTTCCTACTCAATAGCAAGGTTTGATTAGTCAACAACATGTCCTTTTTCAACCATAGCAGGCACAATATAGTTATAACCCTTCATCCCAACCATAAAATCCTCCAAGTTAAACTTTATCATCAACCCAAACTAAAATATCACGTAGCCAAATGTGCAATTTCAAGTACATCCCAATCCACGTATGTGTATTCTTGGTCCATTCTCCAACCAAGCTAATGTACCCCAACAAGCGTCTCCATCATACCCTGGTCAAAGTGTCCCACTTATGACCTCCTAACCATTTACCCAAACCAATATTCTCCCTCAAGCCAATATCCCTTCTAGTTTTTTATCCCAAGAATTGTAACAGATGAAGGATGTGATTGCTACAATCTAGGTGAGGAAGAAGACTAAAAAGTTCAAATTGGATGGCATGTGTTCCTATATATTCAACATGGATTATTTATAGATACCATTTCCTCGAGGATACGAACCACCCATATTTGATAAGTACAAATGGAAAGGTGACCCTAAGGCCCATTTGACTAAATTCTTTATCATATGTCAACCAGTGACATATACCTTTTGTTGTTGTTTCCAAGGAACCTAGTTGGACAAGCCTTGGAGTGGTTTTTAAAGTTTCCCAAGAATTTTGTAATAGACTTTGATGATCTTTCTGATAAATGTGTGAAACACTTTTCCTATAATATTGAGCATGAGATTTAATTAGTGGACTTAACACAAGAAAAGAAAAAAGATAGGGAGAGTTTTGTAAGTTATTTATAGTCATGGAGAGCCCTTACAAGACATTTCACCCATACTTTACTAGATAAACAATTAGGTATTGTGTTTACTAAAAATTTGCATAGTGAGATAGCCTATCATTTGGAACTTTAATGTGCACATACGTTCAAAGATATCATTGATAAAGTTTTTTTGATTGAGTGAGCACTCATAAATAAAGGATTCATCAAACTTAATTCTACCACTCAGGGAAATAGACAATAGAAACATCCTAATCAAGCACAAGCATCACAACTAGCATATGCCAATAATCAAGAAAGATCGAAGTAATTCAACTGAAATAAGAATGTTTTGGTAAATGGAGTAACCAAATCCCATCATATGTAAACTATGCAAACCTCATTCACACCACCTTTTTAGCTTAATCCTACCCAATAACCTCTCTAACCAGTTCCACAAGCATAATAAACAAAACCTACACAACAAATATAGCAGCTTTTACCATTGCAAACCCCTCCTCCTAAGAGAATTATGCTTTCACGTTGTGTCTTTAGTGACCTAAGAGATCCCATTAAATATATATTTTTCAAGCTTGCTACTGTTAATTTGATTAGTTGGCTTATACCAAAGTATTATCCACAAGGCATTACTTACCTTGATTGGTATCAGGAAAATGAATTTTATGACTATCATCAGATCAATGGGTATAATTTATGAAGATGTGTCCAAATCAAGCATTTAATTGAAAATATGTTGGAGAATGGGGAGATAACATTGGATAATGGTGCTTCCACTTGTAATCAAACTCTTGGGATTTATCAAAAACCTTTTCCTCAACATAACAATCAACAATAACAATGGCTAGTGTAGTAGTAAAATCAATAATATCAAAATCAAAGGCCAAACCAGTTGACTCGACAAAATCAATAGTAGAATCCACAATGACAAAACAATGGACAAAAGCAAGGTCAAAACATTAACAACCAACAAACCTACCATGCAGTTGCACATGACTAAAATAGGATTATAGGTCATATTATAGAAGGTAGCATTAATACCATCTCCATTAATCCCAGACTAAACACTAATCAGCCTAAACCATTACTAAAAAAAAATATTCAACCAAATCACATGGATAATCCTTCTTTGACTTGGGAGTGCATCCAGAAAAAATAGAAAACTAGGACTTCCCCTTTTGGATCTTATAGCAATAACTTGTCCTTGCCATGTGACCACATACAAGTGCACCAACAACTAAGACTTGTCCTGTTTGGTCCCACACCATTCCTAGCATCAATTAACAATAATGGTCTAGTATTTAATCTTGATTGTGCAATCACAAATTTAAGGTAAAATATTACTATCCCAAGCCCACAACCATCTGCCACTTTGCCTATCATCCAACCAATCGTTTAGCCTTAGAATAAACCATTCACTACCGACCAAGACAAAAACTTTGATATTATGAAATAATTACAGAAGACACCATCATAAATTTATATTTTATATTTGCTATGTGTTGTTCCCAAAATTAGCTATGCTCATTTTTGGAACAACCCCTATGAAACTTGTCTGTTTCATATTTTTCTAAGTTCATCATCGAGGCAAGTTTTTTTAATTTTTCATGTTTACTCAACTAGCAGCATTCAAAGTTTGTGAAGTTAACTTGTCATGTTTTCCTAAAAATTTGAAAATCATAACCATCTTGATGCGACCAGGTGACCATTTTCCCTCATTTCTTAGAGTTAGTGTTTTCTAGTGTTTCCATGTAGGAGCAGCATTTTTTGCCACCACTGCATTGGCTTTGTGTTTTCCATGCAAAGGCAAAATTTTTTTCCACCCTTACATCTATCATGTAAGAGCAATGAAATTTTCTACCCTTGCATCTTCTGATGCCTCTTGTGTAGGAGCGACGATTTTCACCATCCTTGCACAGCCTCAATTTTTGTGCACGACATATATGGTTGCGTGCATCAAGTGGTTGGGGTGATTTTTGCCCCAATTTAATGATTTTTCTCCCTCTTTCCAATTCATTCTTCCATTCCTTCTCCTACTCTCTGCCTATAGATGATCAATCAAGCAAGAGGAAGCACATTTTCACCAGATTTGAGCCTCATTTTGCGTTATTCTTTAGGTAGGGTTTTGTTTATGTTTTTATTTTTATTCTCTTCTTTTTAAGTTATTTTTATTTATTTAGGATTTATTTTGTCTTCTTTTTCTTCTCCTACCTCTTTGTCCCCATCAAAATGAGGCAATCCTAACTAATCTTCACTGTGCCTCGATCCACCTTTCCACCCTTCCCGTTTAGCCTTTTCCTCCCATGTTAGGGTAGTGAATTTTTCCACCCTCACATATCCTAAATTAATCCTTACCTATTTAAGGGTGGAAAATTTCACTACCCTAATAGTCCCTAACCACCCTAACAATGTGCATCAGTGGCAATTTTTGTTGCCAATGCAAACCAACCCAGACTAGGTCTAAGGGTGGCAAAAATCACCGCCATTACACCCGACTTCCCCACCAAGTGCAAGGGCAGTGATTTTTGCTGCCCTTACACATCTAACTCCTTTCACATGAATCAGTAGTGATTTTTTCCACCGATACATCATCCTTTTTAACTCAACATGCACAGGCGGCAATTTTTGCCGCCTATGCACAAGAACCCCTTCCACATGCAAGCGCGAAATTTTTTGCCACCTGTGCATACCTTCTCCCCATTTTTCTTAACTCTAGGAAATTTTCATTTTTTCTATTTTTTGATCCCATTCCCATTTCCTTCCACTCTTCATCCTGCTCTTGCCTCAGCCCTTTTAAGCACATTTTCCTAGTCATGATCACCCAATGTGCAATTTTCCCAAATTACCAACTTTTCCCTAATTGCGCGATCATGACTCTTATCTCAGTTCCTCCTTGAGATCCTTCTTCATCAATGTACTTTCAAAAAAGACTCATCCCAATGATTGAAGTTTCTACAAAGAATTTGAAGGTGATGAAGTACCAATATCAAGGTGTTTTCCCAATCACCTCGATCACTTCTAATGTCGACGACATTAGGGACATAGAGATCGGCCACGTAGATATGGTCGAGTTTTTGGAGAGAACTAAGATGAAAAATGTGAGCTCTAAAATGAAAAGTATAATTGAAATCAACATCCATCTAGTCTCCTCTTTTTCTGTGGTGGCACATCACATAGAGTTCATCCTCTAGTGCACCCAATTCTACAACAAAGAGACAAGAGTTGTGTCAAATGCTAGTGGAAATGTAGTAATTTGATTGGACCTTGAGTTCATCAATAAAGTTTTCATGTGCCCACCTACTACCTAAGTATTGAAGATTAACTTTGTCGAAGCACATAAGGAATAAGACAAAGATCTCGAGAAGGTGAAGAAGGCGATCAACAATAGGTGGCTAAAGACTCCCAGAGCCAACTTATCCAGATGGCCCCAAAAATTTTTAAGAAGTGACTTTATAGAATAAGTTGGTGACTTAATTACTCTTCTTAGCAAGGTATGAGGTTTACCCTCTTCTTCTCAATTTCATGAATGGATGTATCCCTTAATCAAGATAATCCTCCAAGGGAAATAAGTCATCTTCTAGGGTGAACAGATCAGTAATGCTCTGCATGAGTAATTGACAAAAGTGTCTACTACTTCAAAGTTCTATATGACTTCATACCTGGTGTACATTGTAGCTTCAATGAGAACCTTTCCAGGTTTGAATCAGAGGAAGATAGAAAAACCACCCATGTTTATCAATATTACCCTCAACTAACATTAAAGGGATCAATTCATCACTTTAGGAGGGTAAATGATGCTTTCTTCACAGTATTTTTGTGTCTTTTTGACCCCTAATTAGAACAAAAGAGAGTATCAGATGAAGCCTAGACTGTCATCAATGACTTTGGCTATATGTTCTTATAGTTCCCTACTTTTTGCTATCTATGGGTTAAATTTTTCCAAGGCTATCCCTATATGCTCCCTAGTTTTTCTTTTGATAAATTGGTCCTGATGGAGTTGTGTAGACAAATTATTGTCATGCATGATAAACAGATGGAACTTAAGAAACCAAGTTTCAGGTTCCCCATTGAAATTGGTAGGTACTCAGTGTTGACCGCTACAAAATCAAGGGCAATGGAAACTAAAATGCAGCTTGTCACCATGAAGCATTTCAAAAGAAGGCCCAATTTTGATTATAGAGGTGTTAAAGACATCATTAGAAGGAAGACTCAGTTCCATGAGCCCATGATCGAAGACATCTATATAGACTTAAGAATAGCAAAATATATCAAGAAGATGGACTATAACAGACTGTCTCTTGAACAAATTAAATATTTAGGGCTCTTTTATATTCCTCCAAATCTAGTAGATGATAGAGATCTCTTCAATAGTAGGTATATTGCTGAACAAGTTGCTAAATCTCCTCTTCCTCCAATCCAATGGTCTCAAAAAGAATTGACCTCTCTGAGGATGAGATTCAAACCAATATTGGCCAACACCAATGATTCATTGGCAAACAAAGGGATCACATTAAAAGAATTCATCATAAGATTAGAGGCTGAATTCCAAGAAGAGACAAGGAAGAGAGTGAAAACTAGAATAAAGAATAAAAGTGATGTTCCTTATCCTTTAAGCCCCACAAGCCTAGGATCATCTTTATATCAAAGAAACCAAAGGTTGTTGAGAAAGAACCAAAGTCAATGGATATGGGGGTTGAGAAATAAAGAACCCAAGAACAAGTAGCAGAATAGATGGAAATAGATGATAGGACTACAGGTCAATAGGGGATGGAAGCTCTATCTCCATAGGAGGGGGCACAACTAATCACAAGAATTTCTTCTTCTCCACCCCACTCACATGTTGTGACTCCTTCACCCATTTCTCCCATTAGTATTCACTCTTCTAGAGCTGCCTCTACTTCTAGAGTTATTTTTGGTGATCCTCAAGCCACTTCTAGAGATGTTCTTCGATCATCAGGATCCATCACTAGTCTTTCATCTCCTTCTTTCAACATCAGAGACAATTCCATTTGATCAGTCAGTGATAGGTGTAGTTTTGCCTGATACTACACCCACTATGCCCATTTTTCCCTCCAATAGTGCAGATGTTACCCCAGTGACACCAACTATAGGGAATGTTGCTACTGTAAGTGCTTTTTCTCTCTTGCCTTGGTTATCAACTTTCACACCTAAAAGGAAAAAGAAAGCCATCTCTCCAGATGACTTTGACCTTGACAAAATAGTGCCAGTGAAAGATAAGACCCCTAAGAAGCCAAAAATCCTTTCAAAAATGATTGGAGATAAGGGGCATAAATTTCTAGAGATAGCTAAACCCCCATAGTATGCAACCCTTGAGAATTTTGATATGAGTAGCTACTCAATTTATTGAGTTGGGTTGGAGAAAATAACTCATGAGGGTGCCAAGAGAGATTTGCAATCTGTAATGGATATCATGGTCTAAAAATTTGATAGAGAGAGAGAGATGAAAGATAATTACAAAGCAAAGGTGGAACAATTGATCGCAGTGATCAGGAGATTCACTTTTGCTCTAGAAGTGATAACTCAAAAGGCTTTCTCCATAGATGATCCTATAATCTAGAAAGCAGAGAAGACCTAACTAAAAGGAAAATTACTGAAAGATTACCTAGATAAGATGCATGCACAAGGGATTTCCTTGTTTATAGAGGTGGCCAAGAAGACAGGTAAAATGAAGAAAATGAGAACAAAGTCAGAAGACTTTATCTCTATTATTTCTTAAGATATTGACATCACAAACAAATATCTTAGTGAGTGGATAGAGATGAAATCACTGAAGAAAGGTACCTTAGTATCAATCAACATCATTTTTGATAGAGATTCTTATGTTGAAATCAAAGAATCACTAATATATAGGATCCGAGTACTTAAGGAACTGATCAACGACCTCAAATCTTCTAAAGATGCTAGTGAAGAAAGTGACACTAGTTTGTTGAACAAATTAGAGGAGATGCTTTGCAGACTCACCTCTCGAGACAATAATTTCATTTTAGTAGAGGAAATGATTCAAGAGTTTGAAGGTAGGATCTGAAGGGAATTCAAGGAAAAAACATTCTCAATGACTTCTTTGGAAAGTATTTTAGATAATTAGTTAACTCTGGACAATCTGAGAACTAGGTTAACCAGTCACGCCAAGTCAATCACAAAAATGAGAGATGTTACGATCAGAGCTAAGATGATCCTCAAAAGTACTATTACACTAGACAATATCATAATACAGGCATCTATCACCATGTATGAAACTCATTTGAAGAAGTCTGGCAAAAAAAGTTGAACTATTCTTCCATACTCTCTTCTTCATTCTTCTCATGTACATTGTAATTGACTTGGGACATTTCACATGTACTGTTGTAATATGTAATTACATGTAAAAATCCAAAAAAGTTCCAAAGTCAACGGTGACTTATCTTTGACTAGGTTTTTAATATTTAAGTATTTTTCCAATTTTGAAGGTTTTTCCTTTATATATATAGAGGGAGCCTCTTTTGTAAAGGATCTCTGGATAATTGAGAGGAAAAAATCTGCTAAAATTGAGATACTTCTTGAGACTTTAATCTCAACTTGTAAATCAAATTTTCTTGAATGAATGAGAAATAGGTTATTTTCAGACTTTGTGTTGAAATAATTTGTGTTATTTAGGAGATCATTCTTATGTTCTCTTTCCTAATAATCTCTCATCTATTTGATTAAAAAAGCAAAGTTTGTGTGGAAATTATCTAGAGATATTCTTACGGATATCAGAAATACTTTGAACTACTTTTATCCTTTATGATCTTGTTATCTATTGTGGTTTTAGGTGAAGACTTTGAGCTTTACTTTACTCTATTGTTACGTATGCTTCAAATCAGTGAGAGAAGCAGCAAAAGACTTTGTGCTTTCATGGGTTTCTCATTGACCTAATTAATATTTTAGAATATTTTTTTTCTATTTTTTGAATACCATTCTTGAAAAAAGAAGAATGCTTTTAGGCATCAACAGGGATTTTATCTTTTGCTCTATGAACATCATCTCTAAAAAATGAGAGATGGATGGTGTTATCCTACCCTGAGTATTATTTTCTACTTATATATATATATATATATATATATATATATATATATATATATATATATATATATATATATATATATATATATATATATATATATATATATATATATAGCATATAGGTGATTTATAGAGAACCTACCCTTGATGAGAGGAGAGATTTATCTCATTAGGATGTGGTAAACCCACACTTTTTTTCGTATAAATCTCCTTGTACTACAGTTGATATACCCATTTTGCCATCAGTTAGTTGATGACAAAATATTCACCCAAAAGCTTTTGGTGACTCTACTAGGGAATGAACATGAATTTTGAAGCCTCAACCTTCAACTTGAAGTGTTTCCAATTCTTTTTTCATTTTACACTCTGGCAGATCCATGGTACACGTGAAGCCAGAGAGCTCAAGGTATTGTTGATCATGTATTAGATTTGGTGTGACAAACCAACTTTGAAATTTCTCTTCCACCATCTCACCTTCAGTGAACCAGGAGTTTCCCTCCTACCAACATCAAATCTCCCATACCTAGTGAAGCTTCTAGTCTCAGTACTAGTAAGGTTTTGTCTATACTGAACCCACCAAGATTTGTTATCCTACCATTCAATTGTTATATCATAATGGCCCAAGGTCTTTGGGGCAAATCCTTTGGTCCTCTCAATCTAGCCCCACCTTTACATGAACTACCTCGTAGTTCAAGAAATAGTTTCCCCAAATTCTATGGTGATGAGAAGGTTCATCCCAATGAGCATATTACCACCTTCTCTATAGCATGCAGTGTGATAGGTGTGGAATACAAAGATGTAATGGTGAGACTTTTTGTAGAAAATTTTCAAGGCATTACCGTGGATTGGTTTTACCACCTTCAAGCTCAAACTATAACTAACTAGAATACACTCAAAGCCAAGTTTGAGGCCAGGTTTAAACCCATTGAAGATGCACATGCCTTATTGGCTTAGCTTACGTAAATGAAGAAGGAACCTCATAAGCCTATGAGGGATTTCATATCAAAATTCAATAAGCTAAGGAACTAAATTCCTATGATCGCTCAGCCAATGCCAAAAAACCTCAAGTATTTTTTCATCAACTCACAACTTCCTAAAGTAAGCTTCTTGTTGAGGCGGGCTAGTCCTATGGATCTCATTGTAGCTCAAAATTTGGCTACTAAGATTGAGGATGATCTTATCCTGGTAGATAATATCAGAAAAGACTCCAATAAAAACAAATTTTCTTCATCTACTAAAATTTCTTTCACGATCACCACAGATCTTATGGTGCAAAAATTGATGAATGAACTGCTAGCCTTGAAAAGACAAATGGCCCAAGGTATGTCTGCTCCTTATCGAGATATGCCATGAAGGATGTTTCCCAATCAGTCATATCAAGGCAATGTTGCCAAAAATTAAGGGCAACCAAATCGCCTTCCTCCCCCACACAGAAAACTTGCCATTGAAGCGGCACCAACTAATTCAATAGTTGGTTACCTTGAAGCTGAATAAATTTCTGGCTCCAACCTGAGTTGGACAAATAAGATGACGTTAATCTC
This sequence comes from Torreya grandis, assembly GCA_037957365.1. NCBI lineage: Eukaryota > Viridiplantae > Streptophyta > Pinopsida > Cupressales > Taxaceae > Torreya > Torreya grandis. The sequence goes on along the minus strand of JARHVA010000617.1, from coordinate 179,692 downwards.
TTTATAGATCAAGAATAAGAATTAGCTGGTGACTCTAATATCAATTTCCTGGATTATCAAGATAAAGTTAGAAGTAAAGTAGAAGTATTTGATGGAACCTATGTTATTTTTACCAGATCCCAAAACTAGTTAGCTTAACAAGCTGATAAAGAAAAAGCAGAAGAAATTAAACCAATAGTTTCTAGCATTAAATGAGGGACTTCACTTCCTTTCCAAATAAAGGATCAGGTAACTAATATAAAAGTAAGTACCTCAAACTGTCATATACCTTCTACTTCTACCTCTCAGACCAGTGCCACACCTAATAAATATCAAGATGACGGGCTTCCTCCCTCTACCTCTAACTCATTTCAATTATTTGATATAATTGATCATGCCAAAAAGACCAAGATTCAAATGATCAAGATTGAGTACTTGCAAGCCAATCCTGAACAGTTTGATAGGTTGGCCGAATATGTGAGAAATAAGACTGCCCCTATAAGACAATTTTTTTCAAAAGAGACTCATGACTCTTCCAAGAATAAATCTACCTAGAATAATCTTGTCGCTACTCCTCTTGTTACTCCTGAGAAAATAAAACCTTTTTATGTTTCCCTGTTGATAAAATGGTTATAAATTGAGTAATTACATAATAGACTCTAGAGCTTTCGATAACATTATTCCCACCAAGGTAGTAGATTCTCTTGGTCTTACTTTGACTAAGACCTTTGAGAGATGTTTTTCTATGAAAAATAAGCAAGTCCCACTCCTAGGTCAAATCAAAGATGCCCAATTTGCATTTGCGACTTTTCTAGAGAAAAGAATCAAAATGACGGTCCTGGTGGCCGATGTTCTAGCCTCTTACGACATCCTTATTGGGTGAAATTTTTGTAAGGATGTTAGTGGCAAATTAAGCATGGACCTATCTGAGGCAAGGACCCCAATAAAAGATGTTATGCAAAGACTGCTCCTTGAGAAGGAAGAAAAATATGTGGTCACTCAAACATTAGCACCTAAAGCTCAAATTTTGTTTCAATCTTCAATCATGGGTAATTACTTTTTGTCCAAAGAGGATGTCCATGAGACGCTTGATGAAATTCATAAATGTGTCAACCTAAAAATTGGTTCAGATGATACAGTGAAAATATTGATGGAGCATAGTGCGAGGGTAGAAGAAACTTCCCCTCCAAAAAAAGAAGAATCTAAAGAAAAATTAGTCTCTGATGAAGTATGGATTCTATAATTAGATGGTAGTTGCTCCTCTACTAGTTCAGAAGCTGGGATTGTGTTGATATCCCCTCAAAGAGATATTTTTTCTTCTTCATACAAGTTATAGTTTAGGAATACTAATAACACATTTGAGTACAAATCTCTGTTGCTTGGATTGAACGCTGATCGAGACAAAGGTGTCAAACTCCATGCCAAAGGTGATGCTAAACTGGTGGTTTGTTAGGTAAAGAATCTATATCAAACCAAAAATGAGAAATTGTACCACTACGCAATCTAGTCTGGGATCAAATTGAAAGCTTTGATGCTTTCAACATTTCTGCCATACCTAGGAATTTCAATGATCGAGCTGATGCACTGGTTGTTTTAGAAACTCTATTAGTCCCTCACCCTAATTTTAAAGGAAACAAGTACACTATTGAGCTGGTCTTTCAACCAAGTGTTCCTGACAATGCCAGCCATTGGTAGGTGTTTAACAATGAAAATCAAATCAATGCCTTTTTGGAGCAAAAAGATAGCTTTAAATAGCTTCATTTCAATGGCAGTGAGCCCTAGAAGCTTGAGCCAACATCTGAATCAAGTTCAAATGTAGATGAAAAATTCTTGCAACTTAAAGGGAATAAGATCCCAAAAAGTCTAGTTTCCCTTAAGAAACTATTTGACAAACACAACAGGTTCATTAAATAGCAACAAAAGATTCAAGCTCCTCCCAAGAGTTTGATTAAGTAAATTCAGGTACCAAGGAAAACTCCAAAAGTGGTGAACATTGGGAAATGCTGCACTCAGGAAGAAAAGTTCAAGTTCACTACTCTACTCTACCAGTATATAGATGTCCTAGCATAGTCCTATGATGATCTAAAGTCACTCAAACTTGAAGAAATCTACCATAACATTCCTCTCAAAATTAATTCAATGCCTTATAAGTAAAAATCTAGGTAGTATAATCCAAAGATACCAGGTATTATTCTATCTGAAATACAAAAAATGCTGAATGCTAGAATAATTTTTCCGATTCATCATTCAACATGGATTGCAAACATAGTTCCTGTGAGGAAGAAGAATGGCAAAATTTGCATCTGTGTGGATTTGAAAAACTTGAATTAGTCATCCTTAAAGGATAACTATCCTTTCCCTATCATGGATCAAGTTCTTCAAACGGTGACAGGTTCAGAGATGTTATCAATGCTAGATGACTTCTTAGGGTACAATCAAGTTGAAGTTGAAAAAGTAGATCAGCATAAGACTGCCTTCACCACACCTTGGGACACTTTTGCCTATCAAAGGATGCCTTTTGACCTAATAAATAGTGGCACCACTTTTTAGAGAGGAATGGAACTTGATTTTAAAGAGGAAATGGGTAAGTTTATTATAATATACCTAGATGATTTATCAGTCTTTTCCAAGCATTGCCCTGACCATGTGCACCATTTACAACAAGTGCTAAAATGTTGCCACCAAAATGACATTTATGTAAATCCCAAAAAAATTATTTTTAGAGTAATGGAGGGGAAACTTCTCAGACACATTTTATGCTAAGAAGGCATAAATATTGACTCATAAAGAGTCAAGTCCATCCAGGAGCTTATCCTTCCCATAAGTAAGATTGCAGTTCACTCTTTCTTTGAAAAAATGATTTTTTTACGAAGGTTCATCCTCAAATTTGTTGAAAAGACTTATCATATTGTAAACATGATGAATGGAAAGGCCACTTTCCATTAGACTGAAGAAAGCAAATTGGCATTCTGAAACATCAAGACAGTGATTGCCCACACCCCAATTCTGATTGTCCAGACTATAACAAGGATTTTATAATGTATAGTTATGCTTCTAAGCATACTCTTTTAGCTATTTTGGTTCAATAGAATCAAGAAGGTGTGGAATCTCTTATTTATTTCATGAGATATCCTCTCAAAGCTCATGAGATGATGTATTCAAACATGGAGAAGCATGCTTATGTAGTGGTAAAGGTCATAAAATATTTCTGCTTCTACATCCTGAATTCACACACTACTACCCTAGTTCTTGACACCATAGTCAAATTCAAATTAACTCAGCAAGAGTTTGGAACTAAAAGAGGCAATTAGATTACTAAAATCTAGGATTTTGATCTAGTCATCAAACCAACAAAGCTAGTGTGAGGAAAGGGCCTGTGATAATTGATTGCTGACAACAAACCAAAAGAAACAGAGCATGGAGAAGAAGAAATTGAAGACACACCAACAGTCCTCTTTGTCTCCACCATGAATGAGTGGTACTCAAATATTTCTCATTTCCTTACTTATGGTGAGTGTCATGCTTACTTGTCTTATAAATAAAGGAGGACTGTCAAGTTAAAAGTTGCCAATTTTGTCCTCTGGGACAACAGTTTGTACAAGAGGAGCCTCGATGGAGTGTTCCTTCGTTGCGTGGATAAAGAGTAGCAAAATCAAAATTTGAAGTCTTTCCATGATCTATCCTATGGAGGACATTTTTTAACTCCTATAACTACTCATAAGATTCTACGAGCCAAGTATTATTGGCCTACTCTCTTTCAAGATGCATACAAATGGGTACGTAGATGTGAATTATGTCAATAATTCGTTGGAAGACCCAAGTTGGCTGCTCTACCTCTTAAACATGTAGTGATCAAAGAACCATTTCAGTAATGGGGAATTGATTTCATTGGTGCTGTAAATCCATCTTCAAGTGGTGGGCATGATTATGTCCTCACAGCCACAGATTACTTCACCGAGTGGGTGGAAGCTATTCCAACCAAGCATGCTACTTCAGAAGTAGTATGTAATTTTCTCAAGGAGAACATCATTTGTAGGTTTGGGGTCCCGACCAAGATTGTCACAGATAACATAGCTTGTTTCTCTTCCTAGGAAATTATTCAATTCTATTTTTACTATGAGATTACCCTCTCCCACACTTTTAATTATTTTCCTCAAGGGAATGGCCAAATAGAATTGAGCAATAAGAACTTGGTGACCATCATCAGGAAGTTGGTGGATGACAACCAACAAACTTGACACAAAGCATTGGTTGATGCTTTATAGGTAGATAAAATTACACCCAAAAGGGTAATTGGTATGTCACCTTTCCAACTTCTTTATGGTCTCAATGCTGAGATACTAATCACCCTAGAATTTCTAGCATTAAAATTGGCTAAGGCAATCGAAGATCAGATATATGAAAGCTCTATTGATAAGAGCATCATGTGCTTGACTGAGTTGGATGAGCAATGAACTATGGTGGTGGAATGAATAGCTACATTTCAGAGTCTGGTGAAAAAACTCTTTGACCAAAAAGCAAAAGACCATGATTTCTAGGTTGGAGATCAAGTCCTATTGTGGGACAAAAGAAGAGAGCCAAAGGGAATGCATGGGAAATTTGACTCCCTCTAAAGGGGCCCTTTTACTATACATCAGCTCAATGGTGAGAATAGTTTTCTATTAAGGTATCAAGATTGCATGCCCTTTAATCTGCCTCACAATGGGTAGCATCTAAAGCACTTCAATTCTTGAAGTATTAGATAAGATCATTTATACATATGTTTATTTGTATAGTCTTTAGTTTTTGTGCTTTTCATTTTTCATTTTTAGCACCTTTTTTTTTTGGCTTGACTCTATAGCCCAATGGCTTGGATGAAGGCACTTAGATACTAGTTTCTACTCCCATCAATTGGTTCAATTAATGGAATTTCCCCAACAGGAGCTAGCTGTTGTTTCCAAAATTAGCTATGCTCATTTTTGGAACAACCCCTATGAAACTTGTTTGTTTCATATTTTTCTCTCTAAGTTTATCATCGAGACAAGTTTTTCTTGTTCTCATGTTTTCTCAACTCACAACATTCAAAGTTTGTGAATTTATCTTGTTACATTTTCCCAAAAACATGAAAATCATCACCATCTTGATGCGACTAGGTGACTATTTTCCCTCGTTTCTTAGAGTTAGTGTTTTCTAGTGTATCCAAGCAGGGGTGGCATTTTTTGCCACCACTACATTGGCTTTGTGTTTTCCATGCAAATGTATAATTTTTCACTGCCCTTGCATCGATCATACAAGAGTGAAAAAATCTGTCACCCTTACATCTTTTGATGCCTCTTGTGAAGGAGCGGTGATTTTTGCCACCCTTGCATAGCCTCAATTTTTGTGCATAGCATTTATGGCTACACATGTCAAGTGGTTAGAGGTGATTTTCACCCCCATTTAATTCTTTTTCTCCCTCTTTCCAATTCATTCTTCCATTCCTTCTCCTACTCTCTGCCTTTAGACAATCAAGCAAGCAAGAGAAAATGTGTTTTCACTGGATTCGAGCCTCGTTTCACGTTGTTCTTCAGGTAGGTTTTTGTTTTTGTTTTTATTTTTGTTCTCTCCTCTTTTTAAGTTGTTTTTCTATCTTTATCTTTTATGTTTTCTTTTGTCTTCTCGTACCTCTTTTTCCCCATCAAAATGAGGCGATCCTAATTGACCTTTTCCACACCTCGATCCACCTCTTTCCACCCTTCCCATTCGGCCTTTTCCTCCCGTGTTAGGGTGGTGAATTTTACCACCCTCACATCTCTCAAATTAATCCTTACCTATTTAAGGGAAAATTTTTTTTCCACCCTAACAGTTCCTAACGACCCTAATAATGTGCATCAATGGAAATTTTTACCATCGATGCAAACCAACTCAGACTAGGTGTAAGGCTGGCAAAAATTGCTACCATTACACCTGACTTCCCCACCAAGTGCAAGGGTGGCAATTTTTCCCACCCTTACACATCTAACTCCTTCCACATGCATCAACAATGATCTTTAACACTGATACTTCCTCCTTTTTAACTCAACATGCATAAGCAGCAATTTTTGCTGCCTATGCACAAGAACCCCTTCCACATGCAAGCGTAGAAATTTTTTCCACTTGTGCATACCTTTACCCCATTTTTCCTAACTCTATAAATTTTTTATTTTTTCTATTTTTTGAGCCCATTCCCCTTTTTTTCCACTCTTCATCCTACTCTTGCCTCAACTCTTTCAAGCAAATTTTCCTAGTCATGATCACCTAACATGCAATTTTCCTAAATTACCAATTTTACCCTAATTGTGTGATCATGACTCTTAACATAGTTCCTGCTCGAGATCCTTCTTCATCAATATAATTTTGAAAAAGGCTCATCTTGATGACTAAATCTTCTCTAAATAAGTTGAAGGTGATGAAGTACCAATATTAAGGTGTTTTCCCAATCACCTCGGTCACTTCTAATGTCAATGACATTAGGAACACAAAGATCGGCCACGTAGATATGGCTGAGTTTGTGGAGAGAACTATGATGAAAAATATGAGCTCTAAAATGAAAAGGATAAGTGAAATCAACATCCATCTAGTCTCCTCTTTTCTTGTGGCAACACATCACACATATTTCATCCTCTAATGTGCCCAATTCTACAATAAAGAGACCAGAGCCATGTTAGATGCTAGTGGCAATGTAGTAATTTTATTGAACCTTGAGTTCATCGATAAAGTTTTTATGTGCCCACCTACTATCAAAGTATTGAAGATAGACTTCATCGAAGCACAGAAGGAATATGACAAAGATCCTAAGAAGGCGAAGAAGGTGATCAACAATAGGTGGCTGAAGACTCCCAGAGCCAACTTATCTAGAAGGCCCTGAAACTTTCTAAGGAGTGACTTTATAGAAGAAGTTGGAGACTTAATTAATCTTCTTAGTAGGGTATGAGTTTTATCCTCTTCTTCTCAATTTCATGAATGGATGTATCCCTTCATCAAGATAATCCTCTAAGAGAAACAAGTCATCTTCTGAGGTGAACAGATCAATAATGCTCTACATGAGCGATTGACAAAAGTGTCTACTACTTCAAACTTCTATATGACTTTGTACTTAGTGAACATTGTATCTTCAATGAGAACCTTTCTAGGTTTGACATCAGAGAGAGATAGAAAAACCACCCTTATTTATCAGTATTACCCTCCGCTAACATTAAGGAGATCAATTCATCACTTTTGGAAGGTAAATGATGCCTTTTTCACAAATTTTTAATGTCTTTTTGACCCTTAATTAGAACAAAAGAGAGTATTAGATGAAGCCTGGACTATCATCAATGACTTTGGCTGTATGTTCTTACAGTTCCCTACTTTTTGCTATTTACATGTTGACTTTTTATAAGGCTATCCCTATATGCTCCCTAGATTTCCTTCTGATAAATTAGTCTTAATGGAGCTGTGTAGACAAATTATTGTCATGCACAATAAATAGATGGAACTTAAGAAACCAAGTTTCAGGTTCTCCATTGAAATTGGTAGGTACTCAGTGTTGACCGTTACAAAAGCAAGGGCAATGGAAACTAAAATGCAACTTGTCAACATGAAGCATTTCAAAAGAAGGCCCAATTTTGATTATAGAGGTGTTAAAGACATGATCAAAAGGAAGACTCAGTTTTATGATCCCATGATTGAAGACATCTAGATATACTTAAGAATATCAAAAGATATCAAGAAGATGGACTACAACAGACTATCTCTAGAACAAATCAAATATCTAGGTCTCACTGATATTCCTCCAAATCTAGTAGATGACAGAGTTCTATTCAATAAAAGGTATCTTGTTGAACAAGTCACTAACTCTCCTCTTCCTCTAATCTAATGGTCTCAAAAAGAATTGACCTCTCTGAGGATGAGATTCAAACCAATATTGGCCAACACCAATGATTGGTTGGAAAACAAAGGGATAACATTAAAAGAATTCATCACAGGATCAGACGTTGAATGCCAAGAAGAGATAAGGAGAAGAGGAAAATAGAACAAAGAATAAAAGCAATGTTCCTTCTCCTTCTAGGCCCCACAAGCCTAGGATCATATTTGTATCAAAGAAACCAAAGGTTGTTGAGAAAGAGCCAGAGTCAATGGATATGGGGGTTGAGAAACAAAGTGCCCAAGAACAAGCAACAAAACAAATGGAAATAGATGACAGGCCTACAGGTCAACAAGGGGATGGAAGCTCTATCTCCACAAGAGGGGGCATAGCCAATCGTAGGAATCTCTTCTTCTCCACCCCACTCACCTATTATGACTCTTTCACCCATTTCTCCCATTAGTATTCCCTCTTCTGGAGCTGCCTCTCCTTCTAGAGTTATTTTTGGTGATCCTCAAGGCACTTCTGGAGATATTCTTCAATCATCAAGATCCATCCCTAGTCTTTCATCTCTTTCTTTCAAAATTGGAGATAGTTCTACCTTTGACCAGTCAGTGGTAGGTGCAATTTTGCCTGATACTACACCCACTATGCTCATTATTTCTACTAGCAGTGCAGATGTTACCCCAGTGACACCAACTATAGGGACTATTGCTACGATAAGTGTTTCTACTCTCCTACCTTGGCTATCAACTTTCACACCTAAAATAAAAAAGCAAGCCATCTCTCCAGATGACTTTGACCTCAGTAAAATAGTGCCAATGAAAGCTAAGACCCCCAAGAAGCCAAAAATCCTTTCAAAAATGATTGGAGATAAGGGGCACAATTTTATGGAGATAACTAAACCCCCACAGGATGTAACCCTTGAAAATTTTGATATGAGTAGCTACTTCATTTCTCGAGTTGAGTTTGGGAAAATAACTCATGAGGGTGTCAAGAGTGATTTATAGTCTGCAATGGATATCATGGTCTAGAAATTTGATAGAGAGAGAGAGATGAAAGATCATTACAAAACAAAGGTGAAATAATTAACCGCAGTGATAAGGAGATTCAATTTTTCTCTAGAAGTGGCAACTTTAGAGGCTTTCTCCATAGATGATCCTGTAATCCAAAAAATAGAGAAGACCTATCTAAAAGGAAAAGTACTTGAAGATTACCTAGATAAGATTCATGCACAAGAGATTTCTTTGTTTACAGAGGTGGATGAGAAGACAAGAAAAATGAAGAAAATGAGAATAGAGTTAGAAGACCTTATCTCTATTATTTCTCAAGATATTGATAGCACAAACAAATATCTTATCAAGTGGATAGAGATGAAATCACTAAAGAAACGTACCTTAGTATCAATCGATGTCATTGTCGATAAAGATTCTTATGCTAAACTCAATGAATCACTGATATACAAGATTTTAGTACTTAAGGAATTGATCAGTGACCTCGAATCTTCCAAAGATGCCAGTGAAGAAAGTGACACCAGTCTGTTAAACAAATTAGAGGAGTTTCCTTGCAAACTCACCTCTCGAGACAACCAATTCATTTTAGTAGAGGAAATGATTCAGGAGTCTAAAGGTATGATTTGAAGGGAATTCAAGGAAAAAGTATTCTTAATGACTTTTGTGGATATTATTTTAGATAATCAGTTAATTCTAGACAATCTAAGAACCAGGTTAACCAATCACACCAAGTCAATCCCAACAATGAGAGATGTTATGATTAGAGCTAAGATGATCTTCAAAATTACTATTGCGCTAGACAGTATCAGAATATAGGCATCTATCACCATGTATGAGGCTCATATGAAGAAGTTTGGCAATAAAAGTTGAACTGTTCTTCCATACTCTCTTCATTCTTCTCATGTACATTGTAATTGACTTGGGACATTTTCACATGTACTTTTGTAATATGTAATTACATGTAAAAATATGGAAAATTCCCAAAGTCAATGGTGACTTATCTTTGACTAAGTTTTTAATATTTAAGTATTTTTCCAATTTTGAAGGTTTTTCCATTATATATATAGAGGGAGCCTCTTTTATAAAGGATCTCTAGATAATTGAGAGCAAAAACTTTGCCAAAATTGAGATACTTCTTGAGACTTTGATCTCAACTTGTAAATCAAATTTTCTTGAATGAATGAGAAGCAGGGTATTTTTAGACTTTGTGTTGAAATAATTTGTGTTATTTAGGAGATCATTCTTATGTTCTCTTTCCTAATAATCTCTCATCTATTTGATTAAAAAAGTAAAGTGTGTGTGGAAATTATATAGAGACATTTTTAAGGATATTAGAAAGACTTTGAACTGCTTTTATCCTTTGTGATCTTGTTATCTGTTGTAGTTTTAGGTGAAGACTTTGAGCTTTACTTCACTCTACTGTTACGTACTCTTCAATTAAATGAGAGAAGAAACAAAAGACATTGTGCTTTCATGAGTTTTTCATCGACCTAGTTATTATTCTAGAAGATTTTTTGCTATTTGTTGAATACCATTCCTGAAGGAAGAGGAATATTTTTAGGCATCAAACAAAATTTTTTCTTTTTATCTATGAACATCATCTCTAAAAAAGAGAGATGGATGGTGTTAGCCTACCCTAAGTATTATTTTCTACTTATATATATATATATATATATATATATATATATAATATAATTGATTTATATGGAACCTCCCCTTGATGAGAGGAGAGATTTATCTCATTAAGATGTGATAAACCCACACTTTTTGCCATATAAATCTTTTTGTATTGTGGTTGATATACCTATTTTTCCATCAGTTAGCTGATGACAAAATATTCACCCAATAGATTTTGGTGACTCCACTGGGGAACAAATGTGTATTTTGAAGCCTCAAGCTTCAACTTGAAGCATTTCTAGTTTCTTTTTCTTTTTACACTCTAGCAGATCCACGTTACATGCGAAGCTAGAGAGTTCAAGGTATTGTTCATCTTGTATTCAAGTTGGTGCGACAAACTAACTTTGTGATTTCTCCTCCACCATCTCACCTTTAGCAAATTAAGAGTTTTCATCCTACCAAATGTTAGATCTCTCATACCTGGCAAAGCTTCTAGTCTCAGTACTAGTAAGGTTTTGTCTATATTGACCCCACCAAAATTTGTTATCCCACCATTCAATCGTTATATCATAATGGCCCAAGGTCCTTGGGGCAACTCCTTTGTTCCTCTCAATTTGGCCCCACCTTTACATGAACTACCTCATAGTTTGAGAAAGAATTTCTTCAAATTCTATGGTGACGGGAAGGTTTATCCTGATGAGCATATTGCCACCTTCTCTATAGCATGCAGTGTGATAGGTGTGGAATACAAAGATGTAGAAGTGAGACTTTTTGTAGAAAATTTGCAAGGCACTACCGCATATTGGTTTTACCACCTTCAAGCTCAAACTATAACTAATTGGAATATGCTCAAAACCAAGTTTGAGGCTAGGTTCAAACCTGCTAAAGATGCACATGCCTTGTTGGCTTAGCTTACGCAAATGAATAAGGAACCTCATGAGCCTATGAGGGATTTCATATCAAAACTCAATAAGTTGAGGAACTAAATTCCTATGATCGCTTAGCCAATGCTGAAAAACTTCAAGTGCTTTTTCATCAACTCATAACTTCCTAAAGTAAGCTTCTTGTTGAGGTGGGCCGGTCCTATGGGTCTCGCTGTAGCTCAAAATTTAGCTATTGAGATTGAGGATGATCTTATCTTGATAGGTAAGATCAGAAAAGAATCCAATAAAAATAAATTTTCTTCATCTGCTAAAAGTTCTTCCATGAGCACCACAAATTCTATGGTGTAAAAATTGATGAATGAATTGCTAGCCTTCAAAAGACAATTGTCCTAAGGTATGTCTACTCCTTCTTATCAAGATATGCCACGAAGGACATTTCTGAATCAATCATATCAAGGCCATGTTGCTAAAAATCAAGGGCAACCAAATTGCCTTCCTCCCCCACATGGGAAACTTGCCATTAAAGTAGCACTGACTAATTTAGCATTTGGCTACCTTGAAGCTGAACAAGATTTCTCGCTCTAACCTAAGTTAGACCAACAAGATAATGCTAATCTCTTTGTAGAACAAGAAGAAAAATTAGTTGGCAAGACTCCAATATTAGTTTCCTAGATTATCAAGATGAAGTTAGAAGTAAAGGAGAAGTATTTGATGGATCCTATGCTATTTTTACTAGATCCCAAAACCATTTAGCTTAACAAGTTGATAAATAAAAAGTAGGAGAAGAACTTCAGGCAGCAGTTTCTATCGCTAAATGAGGGACTTCATTTCCTTTCCAACTAAAGGATCAGGTAACTAATAAAAGAGTAAGTACCTCAAACTATTTGGTACCTTCTACTTCTACTTCTTAGACCAGTGCCACACCAAATAAAGATCAAGATGATGGGCTTCCTCCTTCTGACTCTAACTCATTTCAATTATTTGATATAATTGATCATGCCAAAAAGACCAAGATTCAAATGACTGAGATTGAGTACTTGCGAGCCAATCCTGAATAGTTTGATAGGTTGGCTGAATACGTGAGAAATAAGACTGCCCTTATAAGACAAGATTTTTCAAAAGTGACTCATGACTCTTCCAAGAATAAATCCATCTAGAATAATCTTGTCACTACTCCTCTTGTTACTCCCGAGAAAATAGAACCTTTTTATGTTTCCCTATTGATAAATGGTTATAAATTGAGTAATTGCATAATAGACTCTGGAGCTTCCAATAACGTTATGCCTACCAAGGTAGTAGATTTTCTTTGTCTTACTTTGACTAAGACCTTCGGGAGGTGTTTTTCTATGGAAAAAAAGCAAGTCCAACTCCTAGATCAAATTAAAGATGCCCAATTTGCATTTGTGACTTTTCCAGAGAAAAGAATCAAAATAATGATCCTGGTGGCCAATGTTCCAGCCTCTTATGGCATCCTTCTTGGGTGAAATTTCTTCAAGGATGTTGGTGGTGAATTAAGCATGGACCTATCTGAGGCAAGCATCCCAGTCAAAGATGTTATGCAAATATTGCTCCCTAAGAAGGAAGTAAAATATGTGGTCACTCAAACATCAGCACCTAAAGCTCAAATTCTATTTGAGTCTTCAGGCATGGGTAATTACTTTTTGTCCATAGAGGAAGTCTATGAGATGCTTGATAAAATTCCCAAATGTGTCAACTTAAAAATTAGTTCAGATGGAATAGTAGAAAGATTGATGGAGCACAATGCGAGGCTAGAAGAATCTTCCCCTCCAAATGAAGAAGAATCTAAAGAAAAATTAGTCTTTGATAAGGTATGGATTCTAGAATTTGATGGCAGTTGCTCCTCTATCAGTTTAGAAGCTAGGATTGTGTTGATATCCCCTCAAGGAGATATTTTTCTATCTTCATACAAGTTGCAGTTTAGCAACACTAATAACACAGCTGAGTACAAATCTTAGCTGCTTAGATTGAAGGTTGCTCGAGACAGGCATCAAACTCCACACTAAAGGTGATGCTAAACTAGTGGGTTTTTAAGTAAGGAATTTGTATCAAACCAAAAATGAGAAATTGTACCACTACCACAATCTTGTCTAAGATCAAATTGAAAGCTTTGATGCTTTCAACATTTTTGCCATACCTAGGGAATTTAATGACCGAGCTAATGCACTAGCTGTTTTAGCAACTCTATTGGTCCTTCACCCTGATTTTAAGGGAGACAAGTACACTATTCAACTGGTCTTTCGACCAAGTGTGCTTGACAATGCCAGCCATTGGTAGGTGTTTAACAATGACAATAAAATCATTTCCTTTTTAGAGCAAAAAGATAGCTTTGAATATCTTCATTTTGATGGCAGTGAGCCCCAGAAGCTTGACCCAACCTCTGAATCAAGTGCAAATACAGATGAAAAATTCCTACAACTTAAAGGGAATAAGATCCCAAAAGGCCTAGTTTCCCTTGAGAAACTATTTAACAAACATGATAGGTTCATTAAACAATGGCAAAAAGATTCAAGCTCCTCCCAAGAGTTTGATCAAGTAAATTTAGGTACCAAGGAAAAATCTAAAGTAGTGAACATTGGGAAATGTTGCACTCAAGAAGAAAAGTTCAAGTTCACTGCTCTACTCCGCTAGTATATAGATGTCTTAGCATACTCCTATGATGATCTAAAGTCACTCAGACCTAAAGAAATTTGCCATAACATTCCTCTCAAAAGTAATTTAGTGCCTTACAAGAAAAAATCCATGCAGTATAATCTGAAGATATCAGGTACTATTCTCTCTAAAATATAGAAAATGCTAAATGCTAGGATAATTTAAGTTATCAATGTTGGATGAATTCTTAGGGTACAATAAAGTTGAAGTTGAAAAAGTAGACCAGCATAAGACTACCTTCACCACACCTTGGGGCACTTTTACCTATCAAAGGATGCCTTTTGGCCTAATAAATGCTGGCACCACTTTTCAAAGAGCAATGGACCTTGCTTTCAAAGAGGAAATGGGTAAGTTAATTGTAGTATACCTAGATGATTTAATAGTCTTTTTCAAGCATCACATTGACCATGTGCACCATTTACAACAAGTGTTGGAATGCTGCCGCTAGAATGGCATTTCTCTAAATTTCAAAAAATCTATTTTTTGAGTAACGGAGGGAAAACTTCTCAGACACATTGTATCTTGAGAAGACATAAAGATTGACTCAAAAAGAGTCAAGTCCATCTAGTTTCTTACTCTTCCCACAAGTAAGATTGCAGTTCACTCTTTCTTTAGAAAAGTAAATTTTTTACGAAGGTTCATCTCTGAGTTTACTGAAAAGACTGACCATATTGTAAACATGATGAAGGGAAAGACAAATTTATGTTGGACTAAATAAGGCAAATTGGCATTCTAAGACATCAAGACAATGATTGCACATGCCCCAATTCTAGTTTGTGTAGACTATAACAAGGTTTTCACAATGTATAGTTATGCTTTTGAGCATACACTTTCAGCTATTTTAGTTCAACAGAACCAAGAAGGTGTGAAATATCCTATTTCTTTCATGCACTGTCCTCTCAAAACTCATGAGCTAAAGTATTCAAACATGGAGAAGCATGCTTATGCAGTGGTAAAGGTAGTAAAACATTTTTCACTTCTACATCCTAAATTCACATACTACTACCCTAGTTCTAAACACCACAATCAAATCTATATTAACTTAACAAGAGTTTGGAACTAAAAGAGGCAATTGTACTGCTAAAATCTAGGAGTTTGATCTAGTCATCAAACCAACATTCTTCTTTGTCTCCACCACAAATGAGTGGTACTCAAATATTGCTCATTTCCTTACTTATGGTGAGTGTCCTGCTCACCTGTGTTATAAAGAAAGGAGGACTATCAAGTTAAAGGCTATCAATTTTGTCCTCTGGGACAATAGCTTGTACAAGAAGAGCCTTGATGGAGTGTTCCTTTGCTGCATGGATAAAGAGTAGCAGAATCAACTTTTGAAGTCTTTCCATGATCTAGCCTATGGAGGACATTTTTCTACTCCTGTAACTACTCATAAGATTCTACAAGCTAGGTATTATTGACCCACTCTCTTTCAAGATGCATACAAATGGGTACATAGATGTGAATTCTGCCAGTAATTTATTGGAAGACCCAAGTTGGTTGCTCTACCTCTTAAACTTGTACTAATCAAAGAACCATTTTAGTAATAGGGAATCAATTTCATTGGTACTGTAAACCCATCTTCAAGTGTTGGGCATGATTATGTCCTCACAGCCACAGATTACTTTACCAAGTGGGTGGAAGCTATTCCAACCAAGCATGTTACTTCAGAAGTAGTATGCAATTTTCTCAAGGAGAACATCATTTCTAGGTTTGGGGTCCCAACCAAGATTGTCATGGATAATGCAACTTGTTTATCTTCCCAGGAGATTACTCAATTTTATTTTTACTATGGATTACCCTCTCCCACACTTCTAATTATTTTTCACAAGGGAATGGCCAAGTAGAATCGAGCAATAAGAACCTAGTGACCATCATCAGGAAGCTAGTGGATGACAACCAATGAACTTAGCACAAAGCATTGGTTGATGCTTTATGGGTAGACAAAATTACACTCAAAAGGGAAATTGGTATGTCACCTTTCCAACTTCTTTATGGTCTCAATGCTGAGATACTAATCACCCTAGAATTTCTAGCATTGAAATTGGCTAAGGCAATCAAAGATTAGATATATGAAAGCTCTATTGATAAGAGCATCATGCGCTTGACTAAGTTGGATGAGCAACGAACTATGGTGGTGGACTGAATTGCCACATATCAGAGTTCGGTGAAGAAGATCTTTGATGAGAAAGCAAAAAACCATGATTTCTAAGTTGGAGATCAAGTCCTATTGTGGGACAAAAGAAGAGAGCCAAAGGGAATGCATGGGAAATTTGACTCCCTCTGGAGGGGCCCTTTTACTTTACATCAGCTCAATGGTGAGAATTGTTTTTTGTTGAGGTATCAAGATGGCACACCCTTTAATCTACCTCACAATGGGTAGCATTTGAAGCACTTCAATTCTTGAAGTATCAGATAAGATCATTTGTACATATGTTTATTTGTATAGTCTTTAGTTTTTATGCTTTTTATTTTTCATTTTTCACACCTTTCTTTTTTTGGCTTGACTCTATAGCCCAATGGCTTGGATGAAGGAACTTAGAGACTAGTTTCTACTCCCATCAATCAATTTGATCAACATAAGCTCTCCAACAGGAGCTAGCTGTTGTTTCCAAAATTAGTTATGCTCATTTTTAGAATAACCCTTATGAAACTTGTCCATTTCATATTTTTCTTTCTAAGTTCATCATCAAGGCAAGTTTTTATTGTTCTCATGTTTTTTCAACTCGAAGAATTTGAAGTTCATGAAGTTCTCTAGGTACGTTTTCTCAAAAATGTGAAAATCATCACCATCTTGATGCAACCAAGTGACCATTTTCCCCCATTTCTCAGAGTTAGTGTTTTCTAGTGTCTCCATGCAAGGGAGACAATTTTTACCGCCATTGTATTGGCTTTGTGTTTTCCATGCAAAGGTAGCATTTTTTGCCACCCTTACATCTGTCATGCAAGAGTGGAAAAATTTTCCACCCTTGCATCTTTTGATGCCTCCTGTGCAGGAGCGATGATTTTCATCACTCCTACATAGCCTCAATTTTTGTGTGTGATATTTATGGCCATGCATGTCGAGTGGTTAGGGGTAATTTCACCCCCATTTAATCCTTTTTCTCCCTCTTTCCACTTCATTATTCCATTCCTTCTCTTGCTCTCTACCTCTGGATGATCAAGCGAGCAAAAAGAAGTGTGTTTTTATTGGATTTGAGCCTCGTTTCACGTTGTTCTTTAGGTGGGGTTTTATTTTTGTTTTTATTTTTGTTCTCTCCTCTTTTTAAGTTGTTTTTATTTATTTATCTTTTAGGTTTCTTTTGTCTTCTTTTTCTTCTCCTACCTCTTTTTCCCCATCAAAATGAGGTGATCCTAATCGACCTTCACCATGCCTCGATCCACCTCTTTCCACCCTTCCCATTCAGCCTTTTCCTCCCGTGTTAGGGTGGTGAATTTTTCCACCCTCACATCTCTCAAATTAATCCTTACCTATTTAAGGGTAGTGAATTTCACTACCCTAACATTCCCTAACCACCCTAATACTGTTCATCGATGGCAATTTTTGCCGTTGATGCAAATTAACTCAGACTAGGTGTAAGGGCGGCAAAAATTGCCACCATTACACTCGACTTCCCCACTAGGTGTAAGGGTGATGATTATTTCTACCATTACACATCCAAATCCTTCCACATGCATCAGTATTGATTTTATCCATTGATACATCCTCTTTTTTAACTCAATGTGCATAGGTGGAAATTTTTGCCGTCTATGCATAGGAACCCCTTCCACATGCAAGGGCAGAAATTTTTGCCGCGCATGTATACCTTCTCCCCATTTTTCCTAAGTCTAGAAAATTTTCATTTTTTCCATTTTTTGAGCCCTTTCCCCTTTCCTTCTACTCTTCATCCTACTCTTGCCTCAGTCCTTTCAAGCACATTTTCCTAGTCATGATCACCCAACATGTAATTTTCCCAAATTGCCAATTTTCCTCTAATTGTGCAATCATGACTCTTATTGTAGTTCCTCCTCGAGATCCTTCTTCATCAACATAATTTCTAAAAATGCTCATCCTAATGACTAAAGCTTCTCCAAAGAAGTCAAAAGTGATGAAGTACTAATATCAAGGTGTTTTTCTAATCACCTCTATCACTTCTAATGTCGATGACATTAAGGACAGAGATTGGCCACGTAGATATGGCCGAGTTTGTGGAGAGAACTAAGACAAAAAATCCAAGCTCCAAAATGAAAAGGATAATTGAAAGTAACATCCATCTAGTCTCCTCTTTTCCTATGGCAACACATCACATAGAGTTCATCCTCTAGTGCGCCTAATTCTACAACAAAGAGACCAGAGCCATGTCAGATGCTAGTGGCAATGTAGTAATTCAATTAGACCCTGAGTTCATCGATAAAATTTTCATGTGCCCACCTACTACTAAAGTATTGAAGATCAACTTCATTGAAGCACAGAAGGAATATGACAAAGATCTTGAGAAGGCAAAGAAGGTGATCAAAAATAGGTGGCTAAAGACTCCTAGAGCCAACTTATCCAAATGGCCCTGAAACTTTCTAAGTGAATACATAGAAGAAGATGGTGACTTAATTACTCTTCTTATAAGGGTATAAGGTTTACCCTCTTCTTCTCAATTTCATGAATGGATGTATCCCTTCATCAAGATAATCCTCCAAGGGAAACAAGTCATCTTCTGGGGTGAATAGATCAGCAATGCTCTACATGAGCAATTGACAAAAGTGTCTACTACTTCAAAGTTATATATGACTTCATACCTAGTGTACATTGCAGCTTCAATGAGAACCTTTCTAGGTTTGACGTTAGAAGGAGATAGAAAAACCACCTTTGTTTATCAATATTACCCTCAGCTAACATTAAAGGGATCAATTCATCACTTTAAGAGGGTAAATGATGCCTTATTCATAGTATTTTTGTCTTTTTGACCCTCAATTAGAATAGAAGAGAGTATCAGATGAATCTTGGACTATCATCAATGACTTCAGCTATATGTTCTTACAGTTCCCTACCTTTTGCTATCTATAGGTTGGCTTTTTTCAGGGCTATCCTTATATGCTCCCTAGATTTCCTTCTGATAAATTGGTCTTGATGGAGCTATGTAGATAGATTATTGTCATGCATAATAAATAAATAGAAATTAAAAAACCAAGTTTTAGGTTCCCCATTGAAATTGGTAGGTACTCAGTGTTGACCACTACAAAAGCAAGGGTAATGAAAACTAAAATACAACTTGTCACCATGAAGCATTTCAAAAGAAGGCCCAATTTTGATTATAGAGGTGCTAAAGACATGATTAGAAGGAAGACTCAGTTCCATGAGCCCATGATCAAAGATGTCTAGATAGACTTAAGAATAGCAAAAGATATCAGGAAGATGGACTACATCAGACTATCTCTAAAATAAATTGAATATCTAGGGCTCGTTGATATTCCTCTAAATCTAGTAGATGATAGAGATTTGGTCAATAGCAAGTATCTTGTTGAATAAGTCAATAACTCTCCTCTTCCTTTGCTTCAATGGTCTCAAAAATAATTCACCTCTTTAAGGATGAGATTTGAACCAATATTGGCCAACACCAATGATTGGTTGGTAAACAAAGGGATCAAATTAAAAGAATTCATCACAAGATCAGAGGCTAAATTCTAAGAAGAGACAAGGAGGAGAGCAGAAAACAAAAAAAATAATAAAAGCAATGTTCCTTCTCCTTCTAGGCCCCATAAGCCTAGGATCATGTTTATATCAAAGAAACCAAAGCTTACCAAGAAAGAGCCAGAGTCAACAGATATGGGGGTTGAGAAATAAAGTGCACAAAAACAAGCAATAGAACAGATGGAAATAGATGATAGGCCTACAAGTCAACAGGGGATGGAAGCTCTATCTCCACAAGAGGGGTCATAGCCAGTCGTAAGAATTTTTTCTTTTCCATCCCACTCACTTGTTACAATTCCTTCACCTATTTCTCCCATTAGTATTCCCTCTGCTGGAGCTACCTCTCCTTCTAGATTTATTTTTGGTGATATTCAAGGCACTTCTGGAGATGTTCTTTGATCATCAAGATCCATCCCTAGTCTTTCATCTCCTTCTTTCAACATCAGAGATAGTTCCACCTTTGACCAATCAGTGGCAGGTGTAGTTTTTCCTGATACTATACCCACTACACCCATTGTTACCACCAGTAGTGTATATGTTACCCCAGTGACACCAACTATAGGGACTATTGCTACTATAAGTGCTTCTGCTCTCCTACCTTGGTTATCAATGTTTACACCTAAAAGGAAAATACAAGCTATCTCTCTAGATGACTTTGAGCTCGGTAAAATAGTGCCAGTGAAATATAAGACCCCCAAGAAGTCAAAAATCCTTTCAAAAATGATTGGAGATAAGGGGCACAAATTTTTAGAGATAGATAAACCCCCATGGGATGCACCCCTTGAGAATTTTGATATGAGCAACTATTCCATTTCTCAAGTTGAGTTGGGGAAAATAACTCATGAGGTTGTCAAGAGTGATTTGCAGTCTATAATGGATATCATGGTCCATAAATTTGATAGAGAGAGAGAGATGAAAGATCATTACAAAGCAAAGGCAGAACAATTGACCACAGTGATTAGGAGATTCACTTTTGCTCCAGAAGAGACAACTCTAGAGGCTTTCTCTATAGATGATACTGCAATCTAGAAAGTAGAGAAGACCTATCTAAAATGAAAATTACTTAAGGATTACCTAGATAAGATGCATGCACAAGGGATTTCCTTGTTTACAGAGGTGGCTGAGAAGACAGGTAAAATGAAAAAAATGAGAACAGAGTTAGAAGACTTTATCTCTATTATTTCTCGAGATATTGATAGCACAAACAAATATCTTAGCGAGTGGACAGAGATGAAAGCACTAAAGAAAGGTACCTTAGTATCAATTGGCATCATTTTTGAAAGAGATTCTTATGTTGAAATCAAGGAATCACTAATATACAAGATCCAAATACTTAAGGAACTGATCAATGACCTCGAATCTTCCAAAGATGCTAGTGAAGAAAGTGACACCAATTTGTTGAAAAAATTAGAGGAGTTGCTTTACAGACTCACCTCTCGAGACAATAATTTCATTTTAGTAGAGGAAATGATTTAGGAGTTTGAAGGTATGATCTAAAGGGAATTTGAGGAAAAAGCATTCTCAATGACTTTTATGGATAGTATTTTAGATAATCAGTTAACTCTAGACAATATGAGGACAAAATTAACTAGTCACACCAAGTCAATCATATTAGTGAGAGATGCTATGATCAGAGCTAAGATGATCTTCAAAAGTACTATTGCACTAGATAGTATCAGAATATAGGCATCTATCACCATGTATGAGGCTCATCTGAAGAAGTCTAGCAATAAAATATGAACTATTCTTCCATACTCTCTTCTTCATTCTTCTCATGTACATTTTAATTGACTTGGGACATTTTCACATGTACTTTTGTAATATGTAATTACATGTAAAAATCTAGAAAATTCCCAAAGTCAATGGTGACTTATCTTTGACTAGGTTTTTAATATTTAAGTCTTTTTCTAATTTTGAAGGTTTTTTCCTTATATATATAGAGGCAGCCTCTTTTGTAAAGGATCTCTAGATAATTGAGAGAAAAAACTCTACCAAAATTGAGATACTTCTTGAGACTTTGATCTCAACTTGTAAATCAAATTTTGTTGAATGAATGAGAAGCAAGTTATTTTTAGACTTGTGTTGAAATAATTTGTGTTATTTAGGAGATCGTTCTTATGTTCTCTTTCCTAATAATCTCTCATTTGTTTGATTAAAAAAGCAAAGTGTGTGTGGAAATTATCTAGAGACATTTTTAAGGATATCAGAAAGACTTTGAACTGCTTTTATCCTTTGTGATCTTGTTATATGTTGTAGTTTTAGGTGAAGGCTTTGAGCTTTACTTCACTCTATTGTTACATATGCTTCAAATCAATGAGATAAGTAATGAAAGGCTTTGTGCTTTCATGGGTTTCTCATCGACCTAGTTACTATTCTAGAAGATTTTATGCTATTTGCTAAATACCATTCCTGAAGGAAGAGGAATGCTTTCAGGCATCAACCAAGATTTTCTCTTTTGCTCTATGAACATCATCTCTGAAAAAAGAGAGATGGATGGTGTTATCCTACACTAAGTATTATTTTCTACATATATATATATATATATGTATGTATGTATGTATATATATATATATGTATGTATATATATATATATGTATATATATGTATATGTATATATGTGTGTATCATATGAAGGAAGAGGAATGCTTTCAGGCATATATCAAGATTTTCTCTTTTGCTCTATGAACATCATCTCTGAAGAAAGAGAGATGGATGGTGTTATCCTACACTGAATATTATTTTCTACTTATATATATATATATACATATATATATATATATATATATATACATATATATATATATATACATATATATATATATACACATATATATACATATATATATACATACATATACATACATATATACATATACATATACATATACATATATATGTATATGTATATGTATATATATATATATATCATATAAGTGATTTATAGGGAACCTCCCCTTGATGAGAGGAGAGATTTATCTCATTAGGATGTGGTAACCGACACTTTTTATCGTATAAATCTCTTTGTATTGTGGTTGATATACCCATTTTGCCATCAGTTAGCTGACGACAAAATATTCACCCAACACTATGGACACCAATAGTTCATAAGAACATATTGAGTGAGTTTTTGACCCAATCCACTATTGCTTGTGATATATCCATTGATAAATTTCAAGCTTTGGTTGGACACCTAGCTCCAGCCCAAGAAGTCACATTCAACCAAAGTGTTATGTCTTCCCTTAGCTTGCTCCATAATAACCCATTATATATTGAGGTTTGTATCATATGGAATAAAGTGAAATGTGTCCTTATAGATAATGGATCTGGCCTTAACATAGTGTCTCTCGAGCTCATCAAGATTCTTGGGTACATAATGACAGATATTCAACTAGAAACAATAATTATTAAAGCCTATGATAATCAGGAAAGAGAGTCATAGGGAAAAATTAATTTGCCAATTATTATTGGGCCTTTAAACCATGATACACTTTACCATATTCTAGATCTTAATTTATCATACAACATACTTCTAGGCAGGCCTTGGTTAGATGAGATTCATGTAGTCCCATCAACACCACACTAATGTATCAAGTTTTCCCACTCAAGGATGGAAGTGAATATTCTAGGAGATTTACACCTATATGAACACTAAAAACATCTTGAGGTTGAATTTTAAAGCTATAATTATTAGTATGATATGAATCCTAGTTCCAAGCAAGATAAAGGAAAAGCTATATTTATTAATCCTTCACTAGATAATTACATAGATCATAATACCTTGGATTCCCTTTCCCACATGCCACCTCCTAAAGCTTTTAATCAATTCAACATTTTAGATAATGAACTGGGAGAGTATGTGACTCACAATACATTTCATATTACCGATCTTTCTCAAAATCTGAAAACCTTTGGGAGACCTAAGGTTATCCTTTATATGCATTAACAATGATAGAACAAAGAAAAGAGACCTATCACATTTGTACCATCATCTAGCCTAGGACCTAATCCTCTTGAAGGGGATTAATCATGGCTATACAATGATGACCAAGCTGATTATTATAAAAATTCAAAGTATCATATTCCCAATAGGATCATGGAGTGTCACAATTATTAAGGAAGAGGCCTCAAACAGAATCATCAAGGAACCATTGAGCCAATTTCCATGACTAAGTATGAAATACCTTATGGAATTGGATTTAAATTGCCTAGGGGAGACTCCACATGTTTTATTCAAACTCCATCACCAGCGACTAGTGATGATGATGACGATAATGAAGTAGAGTCTGATCATAGCCTTACCTTTGATAACCTAGATGAAACCAACTTATTTGATATCAATGCTATTTTCACCCTTACCCAAGCTATTCATCACAATCCATTGCCATTATATTATCCTTGACTGATAGATTGGGACCAACAAGAATCTAGTCTGTCAATTGATGAGTTATAGAATGATGAGGGATTATGTGATTTCTTAGGCCTTAGAGACAATGTTTTGTTGGGAGATCACAAATCAAGATTCTTAATCACATTGGATCTTGTAGCCTATTTTGGAGATTGAGTGAACACCCTTAGTCAAAAATAAATAAGTAAAACATTGAGATCCCAAAGTGAAAACCTCTTTGAGGTGCTTTCTGACTAGGGAAAATGTAAAGATAAAGGCTAGTCTAGTGGTGAAAACCTATTTCAGACACCATTAGATGGGGGTGTTCATTCTTCTTTAATTTAGACTAAGAGACCACTAACGATGAACTTGCCTATGGATCTAAGTTTAGTTTTGAGCAACAACAAGTATTTGATCAAATTCTCCAAGAATTTTTGACTATTTTTGTTACATGGCCAAATATCCCATTAGGAGACTTAAATTCATCATGCCTAGGAGAATTTCAAGAGCAAGTCCTAACAGAGGACCCTAATATAGTCCAACAGTTCAAATTACTACCTAATATCTTAGAAGATAGTTAGACCCTCCTAGTCAAAAATATAATAGAAGTAAACATCAAGACTCTATCGAAATTGAAATGGATAAAATTAGGTGAATCCTTCACTGAGGAGGATTGCAATGTTTTTATAACTCTATTGAGAGAGTTTATGGATATATTTGCATGGGCCTATTTTGACATGCTAGGATTAGACCCTACCTTAGTTCTGCACCACCTTGTGGTTAATTCTGATGCCAAATTGATAAAACAAAAGCTACGTAAGATGCATACTCACATTAATATATTGGTAAAGAAAGAGTTAGAAAAAATCTTAGAAGCAAGATGTATCTGATCTATTGACTACTTAGAATGGATCTCTAATATAGTACTTGTTAGCAAAAAATCTAAAGGAATCAATATTTATACTATTTTTTGAGACATCAACAAAGCTTGTCCTAAGGATGATTTTCTATTACCTAATATTGACATTATCATCAACTCCACATTGGGTTATGAAATGCTTTTACTCATGGATGGATTTTTAGGATACAATCATATTAGAATAGTGCTAGAAGATTAGCATAAAATAGCATTCACCACTCCATGGGGAACATTTTGCTATTAGGTGATACCATTTGGCATTAAGAATGTAGGAGCTACATATCAAATAGCCATGAATGTCATATTCGATGATATGATGCATGGTATTATTAAAAACTATGTCGATAACATATTATGAAAATCTAAGACTAGGGTTGACCATCCAATAGTGATACATAAGATATCTGAAAGACTACGAGAGTACAAAGTTAGACTAAATCCAAATAAATGTGTGTTTGGTGTAATTTTAATAAAATTACTTGGCTTCATCATATCTCATAGAGGTATTGAATTTGATCCAGCTAAATTCCATGATATAATCGAGATGCTACCACCAACCAATTTGAAGCAACTCCATAGTTTTTAGGGTAAGGTCCAATCCATCTGAGGCTTCATCTCTCAGTTAAAAGACAAGTTCCATCCATTTATTCACCTTTTGAAGAAATGAGTTATATTTCACTATGATGATCACTACCAAATAGCTTTTCAACAAATCAAAGATTATCTTGTCAATGCACCTATTTTATTACCTCCTATGCTAGGAAAGCCATTTTTGTTATACCTATCAGCTACTGATTATGCTCTAGGGGCACTCTTGGATCAACATGATGACAATGGAAAGGAGCATGTTGTTTACTACCTAGGTCATACCTTGGTTACATATGAACATAACTATGCACTTGTTGAAAAAGCTTTTCTATCCATGGTTTTTATAGCTCAAAAACTGCATCATTACATGTTGAATAATAAAACCATGGTCATTTCAAAAGTAGATCTGCTCAAGTATCTACTATATAAAATAACCTTTTAAGGTAGAATGGATAAATGGATCATGCTTCTTAGTGAATTCGACATAGAGTATGCCAGTTAGAAAGAAATCAAAGGACAAGTTCTTGCATATTAGCTTGCTAAAGCACCTCTCATGGACACAGCCACTCAAGTGTCCATTTCTTGATGAATCCATCATGACTGTTCTTGATGCACCCCTTGAGGGTCATCCTTGGAAGTTATATTTTGATATTCCATTCACTGCACATGGATCGGGGGCAAGCCTATTATTTATTACACCATAGGGGGATCTAATCCCTAAATCATTTAGAATTAGATTTCATTATACAAACAATATGGTCAAGTATGAATAATTTGTTGTAGGACTTTGACAAGAAATGCATTGGAATATATCTCATCTTTAAGTTTATGGTGATTCTTAGTTAATCATCAATCAGGTCATAGATCATTCTTAGACCAAAGATGACAAGCTGGTTCCATATAAAGCCATGGTTGACACTCTTAAAAAGCAAATTGCCAACATTTAGTTTGAGCATATACCAACGGCTAGTAACAGAACTATAGATGTCATGGCTACTATTGGTTCTCTAATTTGACAAATAGATAAAGATAAAGAATATTATTTCCTCATCAAGAATTTGTCAGCACTAGCTCATGAACCTTCAATCATTGCCATGATTTGTGATATTGTTGGGCCTAATTCTATTTGGTACCCAGACCTTTAATACTACCTTCATGACCAAGTTTTGCCACCTAATCTATCTCAAAAACAAACCAAAGCCTTCATTCATCATTCCACTCATTATACTTTAATTAGATCCACTCTTTACTCTCATAGTTTTGATGGAACTCTAATTCATTGTTTAACTTCAGTAGAGTCTACATTAGTGTTAAGAGTATTTCATGGAGTATGTGGATCCCATTATAGTAGGGTAGTCCTATCCAAAAATATCTTACATACTGGATATTATTGGTCCATAATGGATGCAGATTCCACTACATATGTAAATAAATGTGACAAATGTTAATGATATGCTAATTTGATTCATTCCCAAACAAAAACTCTAAAATTGATGTTAACACCATGGCCATTTTCTACATGGGGACTTGACCTCATTGGGAATATTAACCCCACTTCATCTTATGGCCATAAACATATCCTTACCACCACCGAATATTTCACAAAGTGGGTTGAAGCTATACCCCTCACTTACATGATTGGAAAGAAAATTTCTAAATTCATCTTCAACCATCTCATCTACCATTATGGTATCTCCTCTTATATTATATCTGATAATGGAGGATCATTCAATAACAAAGATGTAGATTAGTTATGTATTGAATACAACATCACCCAACATTTTTCTATAGCATATTACCCTCAAGGTAATGGCCAAGCCAAGGCATTCAACAAAACCATTATCAACATTCTCAAAAACATTGTCAATGATGTCAGTCATGATTCTCACCTCCAGATATTACCTACCCTTTGGGCATACTATACCAATCATCATACCCCCATGGGAACTAGTCCATAATCACTTGTTTATGATATTGAAGCCATCCTTCCAATTGAGGTCAAGTTTCCTTCACTATGCATCTCTTTTAAGCATGTCCTAAATGCTCATGACTATCGATTAGCTTGCCTACAATATCTAAATCTACTTGATGAAAAATACATATCCATGCTCAATAATCTTCAAGCATATCAAAATCAACTTAAAGGTCACTATAATCAGCATGTGAAGTATAAAAACATTGAACTTGGTGATCTCATTCTTAAAGAAAACCAAAAGAATACCATAGCTAAGAATAAACATAAAGGGAAATTCAAACCAAACTAGATAGGGCCTTTCATCATCACTATAGAATATGGATCAAGAGCATACATGCTTGCCATACTAAACAGTGATGAACTTCTAGAGCCAATGAATATTGTTCATCTCAAGTGGTACTATGCTTGAATTCTAAGGTGTATTTTATGTAAGTAACATTTTAGTTATACCATTTTATCACTATTATTCTTTGTACACATACCACCCTTATTCATCCTCTTTCTCATATTTACTTTCCATTTTTGACCTATCGACCTAGTGTGTTCTAAATCCTAGCCTATTTGACCTTGGTTTTTATCATTCATTACATAGTTTTAACATCAATGTATCTAATTAGTTCATTATTTATTTCAAGTATTTCAGACAAATAACATATCTTGGGATAGTGTGATAGAATTTTAGATAGTTGCATCCTTTATTTATTAGTCCTTTCTTACCAACAGTCTTGCTACTAATTATAACTGCCTTTGAGAAAATTAGTACCATTGATCTATGTCATTGTGTCCTAGTTATAAATTCCTATAGGCAAAATAGGGGTAATACTAAGCCTTAACGTAATAAATTTCCACTTCATATGCCATACTATGTATTTTTTTACCAACTATGTTTGTTTTATTTGAATTGGCTACTGCACTAGTTGAATTCCTTTGCTGAATTGGTAAAACTATAGTGACTTGAGGTCCTCTTCTGTGACTATGTAGGTATCACTCAATACTTGTTAAGTTCAACTCAATCACCCTTCTCCACCATGCTCTCACCATTTTTTGAGCAACCTAAGCCATGCTCTCACTATTTTGCAAGCAACATAAGCCATGCTATCACCATTTCACAAGCAACCTAAGCCACGTTTTCACCATTTTTTGAGTAACCTAAGCCATGATCTCACTATTTTGTAAGCAACCTAAGCCATGATCTCACAATTTTTCAATAAACTTAAGCCACACTCTCACCATTTTTTGAACAACCTAAGCCACAATCTCGTTATTTTGTGAGCAACCTCAGTTTAAACACTCTCACCTTTTTGTGAGCTTGAACTATCTAGTGTCTCATCATCCTCGATTGAGTTGAAATACTTCAAACAATTCCAAAAACATTTAAATTTTTTTTAGAAAAGAATAAAAACATTTACCACTTCTTTGCCTTAAGGATTTTGGGAACCCTTACTAAGTTAAAAGCAAATCACTTGTCATTTAGTTTCCCCATCCTTCTTGGCCTTTTTCTCTCATGAACTTGCCATTTTTCAAGACCTTTTCTATTATTCTATCACATCCATTCTATTTGTTTTCCTCACTTATCACATTCTTCCCATTCCCTGAGAGAACTACATTTGGCTTGAAGTTTTTTATTAGATATTAGATCTATGAAACTATGTAGGCAGTGTCCACTTGCCTAGTGCACATGGAGATAGCTTGGCCACCCCTTCCTTTTCTTCTATTCCCCCATTTAGTTCTTTTTTTAAGTTGTCACCTATTTTTTAGGGCTAATATTCATAGATTTTTTATTGCATTGTTTGTTTGTTTATTTATGCTTATATTGTTTATTTGTCTGCCTGTTTGTTTGCTTTCAACAATGTTTCCTTGATTTAGTTTATGTGTGTTCATTGGGTGATTCCTTTTCCACACTTACACTTGAATCCATCCCTATTCATATGTTTACATTTTCATAATGGTTTTTATCATTGGTGCATTATTTTCTATTAAGTATTGGATTATGGGAGATAGTCCTTATTCATAGTTAGGCCAAATCTTTATCGTGTTCTATCATGAAGCCTACCATCACATGCTACAACAAACCTCAGCTTCAAGAAGTCTATTCAGTAATGGTAGAATCTCTTTAGCACTGATATCCTAATTCCACTCCCAATCATATCCTAAATAGAGTAATTGACCATGAAATAATTTCAACCTTTATTAGTTTAGATGAGCATATCCCTACTATTAGATTGTTCTAATTCATCATTACCTAGTTTATATGAGCATCTCCCTACTATTAGATTTTTCCAATTCATCATTACCCTCTATCTTAAGTTATCATCATCCTTAGCAAAGTTTATCATGTTTATTATAATTGAGGTCTAATGATTATAACCACTTATGGGTAAATCATTGTACACCATCCCACCTGCATTTCTCATTGATTATAACTACATTTGGAAAAATCATTGAGTTTTCACCCCTTTACTTTTTCTACCCATACAAGGACACATTATTATCTTTTTTGTCTATCCTAACTGGGGAAGCTCTAACTTCTCAATGATTATAACTACCTTTGGGAAAATGATTGTGTTATCATACCATGTTGCCACTATCAGGGTACAATTCTTATAACCACCTTTGGGAAAACCATTGTGCACCATCCCACTTGCATTCTTAATAATTTTGACTACCTTTTCAATATCATTGTGTTTTCACCCCATCATCTTTCCTATTTTTAGTCCCCTCATTTCATTTATTTCTTTTTGAGGGATCATTTGCAGACCTCCTTATGCCAACCATTCCCTTGAGGGGGCATCATATGGTTAGTTTATCATCATTGTAGTTGGAGGCATGCATGACCTTTTCATTCTTTAAGATCTTACTATGCTTATAGTTTGCAATGCCTTTCCAAATAGGGGTAAACTTTAGACACCTAAAACTAGCCATCGATAACCTTGTCATGTCCCCTTTTTAGTTGACATGTGCAGAGTAGATGATTAGCCTATTATGTGACCCTCGTAGGCTAATGAGATGGATAGAGGGTCTTGATAGAGATGGGTTGGAATTCGTTTGGGCTCTTTCGGACATGAATTAAGGGAGATATTAATATTTGATTGATTTAATCAAATATTAATTATTTGATCTCATTTTAATTAATTATTAATTAATTATTAATTATTGATTAATTATTAATTAATTATTAATTATTAATGATTGGGTCTAATTTTAGGATCCTAATCCTAATTTAAGACTTGGTCTAATTTTAAGACCCTAGTTCTAAATTAAGGAAGTCTAATTTAAGGGAGTCTAATTTTAGCAAGCACACCTTTGGAGGTGTATAAGAATCTCTCATGGGAGAGAGTTTGTATTCATGATTATTGATATTGATTCTTGTTAAGAAATTCTTCTGTGAAGACTGAGCCAAGGGTTCCAGGATTCCAATTGCATTGAAGAACGTCAACTCTTCATTGTGTGCGATTCAGAGGTTGTGAAAGATCAGCCGATCTATTGCTGAATTGAGAGATAACTTCATCCAGAAGTTATCATAGTATTACAGGTATTTGAGAGATAACTTCACTTAGAAGCTATCACAAGGGTTTACAGGTATTTTTCTTTATTTTGGGGTTTGATTCAAGAATTATCCAGATATAGATCTTTTGTATCATCCCATAATTCTACAGATCAGGATCAGGCATACAGGGTGTGTTATATCAGCGGCTGTACGAATTCCGTACAGATCCGTAACAATCCATATGCATCAATAGAAAGTATAGGTACCGACATCGGCGAATAGATACTTACAGAGACCGACATCGGTCGACATACTACCGACATCAGCGGAGTAACGACTGTAGATCGACCGACGATGGCAGTATAACCGGCGTCGGCGACTGTGTGTTTTACACGGCAGGCCGAGACGAACCAGATTCAGAATTCTTTTCTAGTTTATGGAATATTCAGGGTATTCAGGCCATACTTTCGATAATTTTCTGTATACTTGACAGAGGATCTCTATTGTAAGCTTATGAGCAAATAAATAAGAAATTATACTGTGATTTATTCATCAATTTGATGATATTTTGCAGAAATTTAGATAAGCAATTTGGACTTTTGTTTTGATATTCGAAGGGATATTATAGTGGTATCAGAGCTAAATCCTGCCATCTTGAGGGTTTGACAGATCTTATGCAGCCACAAGGGTTGGGACCACACGGGTATTTCACGCGCAGTAGAGCTTTGCTAGAAGGTACTCAAGTTCTAAAACAACCGCCAAAAGACATGGGTGATGACATTGGCAGGGCCCATATTCCTCACCATCCAAGAGGTCAAGATGATCCAGAGGTTTTACTTACTCTTAGAGAACTATGAGAAGGGCAAAGGCAGAATAACCAGGTATTACAATAGTTGGCAGCAGCACTGCCAAGATTGGGTTCTCCGAGGAGACATTCCCCACACCGTGAAGATGTCAGGAGTGTTGCAGGATCACAGAGAGGCCATGGGACTGTTTCTCGTACAGCGAATAGGCCTACTAGGCCTATCTTTGTGGACAGGCTGGTGGAGCGTTTTGACAGGAGGGATCCAGAGTCTTATTTCTAAGAGTTGGCACAGTTGCGCCAAAGCGGCAGTCTAGAGTCATATATTGGTGACTTCCAGAAGTTATCAGTCATGGTTCCTGACATTTCAGAGAGGCGACTAGTAGTACTCTTCATGGAGGGATTGACAGAACCACTGAGAGGTTGGGTCAAAGGCTTTGATCCTCCTTCCTTACAGGAAGCTATGAAGAAGGCACGTAGTATGGAGATGTCAGCCCCATCTAGTAGATCTAACTCCAGAGGCACTTCTTCATCTAGAGACCATAAGCACTCCAATGGGGATACAGAGAGACCAGATTTTAACATAGATAAATCCGGGGTTAAAAATGATTCAAAGGCTAATCCAGCAGCACCACCTTTGGATCGTGAGGTGCTTAATGATTTACGCAGGAAGAAGCTTTGCTTCTACTGCAAAGGTCCATATGATATCCATCACGATTGTCCTTTGAGGCCTAAGGGCAAGACGAATCGTATGATGTGGGTATATTATGAGGAGTCAGAATCGGAAGATTTCGAACAGCATGATAGTTCTGAGGAGGCAGAGCCTTCAGAGCCTAAGGCAGAGGCAGATTTAGAGCTTCATATACAGGAGGCACGCCTATCCAGCATTCAGTTGGATGAGTCATTTAGACTCTGTGGAGTTTTGGCAGGGCAGAAGGTTACCACCCTTCTTGATACAGGAGCCACACATAATTTCATAGATGCAACATTTGTGGAGAAGCGTGGACTCACTACCGAAGATTTTGAGGGAATTAGAGTTAAGGTAGCCGATGGTCACACTCTGAGGTGTGAGCGCATGATTAGAGACCTCCCATTGCGCTTGAACAACTATGAGTTCAAGGCTAATTATTATGTAGTGAACATGGGGGACATAGAATTAGTTTTGGGTATGAAGTGGCTTCATTCATTTGAGGAAGTTACTCTTCATCTCAAAGATATGGAGGTTCGTTTTCAGGTTGATGGGAAAACACATATTCTTAAGGCAATACGGGGCAGCAGCTTCAAACATATGTTTTTTCATCAGATGGAGATGCCTGTACAACATGACATGAAAGAGTGCGATGATAAGTGCACATTGGCACCAACACAGGAGAGATATGAGGACGAGCTTTGTCTTGAGGTGAGTTCAGTTCAAGGGTTAGCACATGTGGTAGAGTCTCAGCTTTCTTTTACAGGTGGGTCACATGTTGATGACGATATACGTACAGGAGGCAGAGGTGCTGTGACACCATTGGATGAGAGTGGGGATGGACAGGGCTTGGAGTTTGTGTTGGTTGACAGCACTGTAGATCGAGACTTCATTTGGGATCCAGGTGTTCAGCGATTGCTTGAGGGCAAGCAATTTTAGGAGGGGCAGATTGTCATGTCCCCTTTTTAGTTGACATGTGCAGAGTAGATGATTAGCCTATTATGTGACCCTCGTAGGCTAATGAGATGGATAGAGGGTCTTGATAGAGATGGGTTGGAATTTGTTTGGGCTCTTTCGGACATGAATTAAGGGAGATATTAATATTTGATTGATTTAATCAAATATTAATTATTTGATCTCATTTTAATTAATTATTAATTAATTATTAATTATTGATTAATTATTAATTAATTATTAATGATTGGGTCTAATTTTAGGATCCTAATCCTAATTTAAGACTTGGTCTAATTTTAAGACCCTAGTTCTAAATTAAGGAAGTCTAATTTAAGGGAGTCTAATTTTAGCAAGCACACCTTTGGAGGTGTATAAGAATCTCTCATGGGAGAGAGTTTGTATTCATGATTATTGATATTGATTCTTGTTAAGAAATTCTTCTGTGAAGACTGAGCCAAGGGTTCCAGGATTCCAATTGCATTGAAGAACGTCAACTCTTCATTGTGTGCGATTCAGAGGTTGTGAAAGATCAGCCGATCTATTGCCGAATTGAGAGATAACTTCATCCAGAAGTTATCATAGTATTACAGGTATTTGAGAGATAACTTCACTCAGAAGCTATCACAAGGGTTTACAGGTATTTTTCTTTATTTTAGGGTTTGATTCAAGAATTATCCAGATATAGATCTTTTGTATCATCCCATAATTCTACAGATCAGGATCAGGCATACAGGGTGTGTTATATCAGCGGCTGTACGAATTTCGTACAGATCCGTAACAATCCATATGCATCAATAGAAAGTATAGGTACCGACATCGGCGAATAGATACTTACAGAGACCGACATCGGTCGACATACTACCGACATCAGCGGAGTAACGACTGTAGATCGACCGACGATGGCAGTATAACCGGCGTCGGCGACTGTGTGTTTTACACGGCAGGCTGAGACGAACCAGATTCAGAATTCTTTTCTAGTTTATGGAATATTCAGGGTATTCAGGCCATACTTTCGATAATTTTCTGTATACTTGACAGAGGATCTCTATTGTAAGCTTATGAGCAAATAAATAAGAAATTATACTATGATTTATTCATCAATTTGATGATATTTTGCAGAAATTCAGATAAGCAATTTGGACTTTTGTTTTGATATTCAAAGGGATATTACAAACCTCCAACTAGGTTTTTGACCAATTTCTACCCAAAATGCACAATTTGGCTGAAAAACACTAAAACATGTTAAATAATGTGAAAATGTCATATTCAAATGTCAATTTTGGCCAGGGTATCCCTAAATGGGGTAATGCAATTTATGGGCTAGCTAACTTTAATTAGTTCATTTTGAGTTAAAATGCCAAATTTTCACCTACATACTCTAGACTTCTCTTTCCTATCAAATCTTTTGCACAAGACTTGTGCCTTTGTTATTTATTTTTGGAAACATTCTAAATGGCAATACACATCTAATGCATCTAATGTTGACTTCTAATTCAAATCTAGTCAAATTTATCACTAATAACAAGGCATTCTAATTAATTTGGGTAATTTGTGCACAATGTGCTTAATCATGCCTAAGAGCTAATTAACCCAAATCAAAGCCTAATAAAAAAATTCCATGGAAACTTGTTGAATAATTTGTTTTGGAAAAGAATATTCAATATCTACATCATCAAGTGACCTCATTTTTTGGAAAGACATCCCTAGGCCATAAATGTCACAAATATTAGGATTCATGCCCTCCATGCCTCTTTCTTTCCCCTTCTTTCAATGTCATGATGAGGATAATTACAAACTTAATTCCAAAAATTGAATTAATCCTCCACCATGCATCTTAATCTTAAGATGGATGGTTGAGGTTGATTCTAGACATTCTCAAAAATATATAAATAGGAGGCCTCACAACATCATTTCTAATCTATTTTGGTGTAAATTTATTATGCTCAAATATATTCAAAGATTTTTTGATGCAAAGTTATAATGCCAAATTGGTTCCAAACGCTTCAATCAATTAATCTTACCATGACAAATTGATTCCAAGACCAGCCAAGCCACAATCCAAAGGTGCCAAGGAGAGATGGATGTTTTCAAGCTTCCATTTCCAAGGACTTTATGAGCACAAGCTAAGCAAGCCACCACAACAAGCATTTTGGAGCATCCAAGGAAGGTAAAAGAGTTTTCTTTTGCATTTTAGTTATGTGTTTCATTCATGATTGTTAACTAATATCTACCTAGTCTCTAGGCCTATAGATATTATGATATTAGTGTGTTTATTTCATTTTGTTTTCATTTTGGAACTAACACAATACTAACCATCCTCTCTTGAGTCAAATTTATAGATCACAGAAATAAGGATATAAATGTTAGTAGCATCTAGGGTTAGGGTTTGAATACTATTCAAAGTAAGTTAGGTTTACCAAATGTATTAACCTTTTATGACTTAGTGAATGTAAATCATATGTTTGTTAAAGATTTGATTATACTACATTAGGGTAATAATATGTAATAAATATATCCATTAATTTTTTACAAAATTGATTAACTTTGACCTTTCTAAACATAGTAATAAATAGTGCAAGTAATAACTTAGCTGGAAGATGACTAAGATGGATGATCTAGAGGCTAGATACTAAGGTAGAGGCTTATAGGAGTGTCACAAATAGGATATTAGTGTCATAATTTCTCTTAAATAGTAACACACTAATTGTAAAATAACACCATTATTGGATATGTGGTGGTAGTGTCCATGGTTTGGTGGTAGTATCTTTTATGCAAGATTATCCCAAGTTTCTTGGTGTACCCATGTATATATATGTGAGGTATATTTTTATATACATGAGTTTTGAAACCTTGTATATTTCTTATTTTGATTGATTTTATGAGAAAACCCTAATCCTTCATATAACTAGGGTATCTGGTTGATACAAGCTAAAAAGTGTGTTTTTTAATGGGGTAGGCTGGACATCCTAAGCACCCTATTATGATGAGAGTTTTCTACATACAAATACTCTGAAGAGGGATCAATCCTGATGTATTTTTCCTCATCTAAGTGCTAGTGCATGTGTAAGTGAAACTAGTATGATTGTTGACTTGAGTGCTTTAAATGTTTTTGAGATTGGAAATCTGGGCAATCTAAGCTTAAGACTCTTATAGATGGTAGTATGAATTGTTGAAGAGTTATAAATGATGTCATGGTGATGTCATGGAGGTTTCTTAATGAGTGGATGAACTACCTTTATAGTCTAATTGATAATGACAAAGTGTGTAATGTGTTTGTCCTAATATGCTTAAAGGAGGCTTGGTTGAACTTTAATTTTGACATGGTTAGAGATGTTAAGGGATGAGTATGGAGTATTAATCATGTGTAATATTTACATAAGATGTTTTATATTCTTTGAGTTCTTGTGTGCATGAGTGGATTTCATTTAGTTGATCATTATTGTCATCTAGACATTTTGGGTCTAGTAGCAAAAAAATTGAGTTGGTAGTTTGCTAATGTCACCATTACCACATGTGGATGAGTCAGGAGAAGTTTTTCATATGGTTTTGATCATATTAGTCCCTAGTTATTATGCACTAAATCTTAGGTCATACACCTAAGTGCAATCAAAGATATATGGGTGCAAGTTTGAGCTCTCGGGCATTTTGATAGTGTTTTCTATGTTCCAATAGAGCCAAGTAAGCATGTTGATGATGTCAACATTCTCATGCATGTAGGTTTCTAGAGGAAATTTTCACATAGGATTGTTCATTATTGTGCTTAATTCTTATGTAATAAATCTGAGGTCATGCACCTAACTGCATCAATGTATATGTAAGTGTAAAGTTGTGCTCTCAAGCATTTTGATAGTGTTTTCCCATACTTAGCCAAATTTACATGAAGCAAGAAAGATCTGAGTAAGTATTTTGGTGATGAAATATCTCTCACATGTGGTCATTTCAAGAGAATTTGATCATATGGGTTTGTTAAATTTTGTGCCTAGTTGATTTTCACTAAATTTTAGATCATGCACTGAAGTGTAATAAAATATATGCATGTGTAAAGTTGGCCTTTCAAGCAATTATTTACATTTTTGGCTCTATTAAAAATAAATATAAGGAGGCATTTTAATGTTATTATATCTCACAAGTGTGAGGGTTCCAAGAATAGATTGACATATGGTTGGATTCTCCTATGTGAGGAGATAATATGGTCCAAGGTTGAGAATATGCATTTAAGTGAAGTAAAAGATATGGAGGTACAAAGTTAAACTTATAGATAGATTATGAAGCTTCCCATACTTGGTATATTTTTAACAAAGATAATGATCAAGACCAAATGAAGATCTAATGGCTTGCAGGTGATCATACAATTTTGATCTAATGGTGTGTGTTGAGTGAGATGGTAAGAAGTGTATGATGTTTAATAGTATAAGTGATCAGAAGGCATGCAAGGGTTTCAAGTTTTATGATCATGAGGGTTTTAAGAAAGATCTAATGGTGAGCACTATAAGATAAAGGCATGACTAATTTTTATAGATCGATGGTGCATAATGAGTCACTATTTCAACATTACACAAGATGAGGTTAACATGGTCAAGGTTTAATATTTGAACATTGGCACACTATGAATTAAAGTTTAGAGAAGATAAAAGGTGAAAGTTTAAGCTAAACATCAAGGACATGAGATGTGAGCATAGTGTTTGATGTTTAACTATGACCATTGGCATTTGAATATTTGAATTTTGTAAAAGAAATACCAATGTCTAGTTTTTGAGTCATATATTTTGATCTATAATGAATTTGCTCATGGTGTAAAAAATAAAGTGGTATAAGACTCCAAGTAACATCTATTAATATATATTTTAAGGTTAAAATTTATGTACATAAAATTTTATTGATCTCCAAATTTTATTGTCTGTTCGAATATGTTATGCAAGTAACCCAAGAAGGGTAATTGAGCTCGTTCTAATGTTGTTTCAATGTTTAATGATGAATTAGATATTGGATCATGTTGTATAATCCATGAGGATAATTTGTGTGAATTATTAAGGTTTGAACAATAATATGTAGTATGAATAAAGGTTTATAATTTGACTATGTGTTCATTCATTGTAACTGTGTACATAGAATGTTATTTGAGTAATTTGTGATTAAGCTGAAGGGTAATGTGATGGATATGGGAACTTAAAGATAAATATAGATCATGTGCATGGTTTCATGATTTGGAAAGTGTTCCTATGTTCTTAGTTTTCTCAAAGAAGTGTCAAATAGGTGAATGGGTCATCATGGGACCTAAAAGTGACTTAGACTTATTTAAAAGTGGATTGTGCTTAAGTGTGTGTTGGAACATAACTATATACTAAGAGGGGGGTTGAATAATTAAAATGATTAAATTAGTCCTTTTTAACCTTTTTAATTCATATTAAAACTATATGAAGAGATCACATACACACAAATAGATACAACACAAGATATACCATAGAAAACCCAATATGGGAAAAAACACATTTAGAATAGCTTCTAAAATACGCCATTCTAATCTAGCCTCACAATAAATAATCTCACTGGTTACAATGTTTAATGGCACCAAACCTAAGGAGACACCAATCCCCTAATTTAAGAGTACTAAATCTAAGGAAGCATCCACTCCCTAATTGAGCACCAACTCAGCTTATCTGATGGCACCTACCTATCATATTATTCTATAGAACTACAAATTCAAATTACATTAAAGATTCATAAATGAATCCAATTCTCTATTATAGGTCTAGTCTATAACTGATCATGCTATGTACTTCATCTCTCTTCCCTTCTCTTCTCTACCCCTCATCTCTATGTCTCTATATTTCTCTATTTGACATAATTCAATAACTTTAACAACATATTCTATATCTTATATGGCATATATAGTTATTGGATCTAGGTCTTCATATATTCTCTATGTTCACACTAATTTTATAACACATCATGCTATATTTTGGACTTAGTTCATTATCTCTTAAACTGTAAGTTTCTTATATCTTGAAATCATGCTACAACACCATGATTTTTGGTTTCATTACTATCTTTAGCATATATTAGGTTCTATTTTTGATGCACATGCATATTTACAAATTTGATTGATTAAAAAAATCAATCTCATTGTCTATATCATAATTTATGGCTTACCTGCATGTTCCTACATGTTCCTATGCTTGACAGTTAGCATGATCATATATTTAAATATTAACCATTGATTTTAAGTTTGGTGCCATGATTTAATGACCTTCATTCAATCTACTCAATTTTAAAATGCATCCATTCAATCAATCTTTGATATGATTATGTGCTTTGTTTGATATTTTATAAGATTATGAACTTTAACTATTCAACTTTAAAATTTGTTTGTTTATCTTTTTGATTAGAGCTCCTGCATGCCATTGGATCTTCAAACTAGCATGAGCTTTACTTTTAATTTATTATTAAACAACAACCACTTGTCCTCATCTCAGTGCATCCTCAATCTTTGGAATGAATACACTCCATCTCAATATTTAACATGCCTCTTTGTTGATAAACATCAATCATATTATCCCATTGATTCCACTTTCTCCATTGGATCTTCATTGCATGATCATCCACTCATCATTTGATCTTTTGATAAGCTCAATCTTTATCTCTTCTTAGCTCTTGAGAATGTGACACTTAGAATTAATGTGTGCCTTTTGCACATTGTTTCCAATTCCTTCTATTGAGACACTTGGCAATCTTGAATTTATCATTGACATTTTGACTTTAAACTACTCTGTAGATTTACTGTGTAAGCTCTGTGATTTTGACACTTATCAATAACACATTTACTTAGAGGTGCTTTTGACATTTTGACTTTGTTTCACATCGTTAGATCTTAAATATATGATTAAGCACTAGCTACTAGTCAAGCTAGGAAAATATTAAGTCTAAGACCTAGGAAATATAAAGTCTTGATCACCACTTTGAATCAGTAATTACTAGGTTGAAGGGGCCAATTTTTACAATGATGACAATGGCTTAAGATATAACCTAAGATATCATGTCCTAGTTATATCTAGTCAACATACAAATAGAGCATGCTTATTGATGCCATGACTTAAACCCTTAGGGTTTAATTGAGAAACCCTATAATTTTTAAGATCAAAGATAATTCAATTCTGGGATCATCACTTTTCATCTAAACCTACGAACCGTATGTCTAAGATGCTCATGAAAAACCCATAACATATCTTTTATCTATTTCTTTTACAAATGTCCATAAATGGTCTTTGTAAAACTATAAAAAAAATTTAGGACATTGTGCATATTTGACTATGGGGACCATTTAAATATGCCTAGAAGGCTAACTTTGCACCTACATAACTCTTGTTGTGCTTAGTCACATGACCTAAGATTTTGTGCATAGAAACCAGGCACAAAGATGAACAAAGCCATATGATCATTTTGTCTTGTCATATCCATGTCTGTGAATTCTAACCTCATAAACATGATTATTGGATCTATTTATCCCTTTTACATATTTGGCTAAGTGTTGGAACTTAGTGAATTCTATCCAAGTAGCCAACTTTGCATCACCATATCTTCAACTACGCTTCTTCATATGTCTTCAAATCTGTCACATAATAACTAGAGACTAATGTGATCATAACCATATATCCAAATCCCCCAAACTCATCCACATGTGGAAATGGTGATGTAGGAAAACTACCTACTCAGATTTTCCTCTATAGACCTAAAATGTCTAGATGAATAATATGAGGAACCAGATAAGTTCCACTCATGCAAACAAGTACTCCGATCATCCTTGACCTCCAATATGATACCTTTCAAATATTTTAACCACAATATTCATCTTTGAGTAGTAATAAAATCTATAACCTCCATTTTGACATCAATTACATGCTCATAATGTCCCTTTTGACACCAATGACAATCATATTACCAACAATCTCCCCTTTGTCATTGATGGCAAACCAAATGCTCTAAACATCTAATACTATGATCCTTCTCTTGAATTGTATTTTGATGAGTATGAATTGATGTTGTTCATACCAAAATTTATCCCCCTTAGGTAATGGCGCATTTTCCTAAACTCAACTTGGACACATGCTCTGATCTTATTTAGCATTTGAACTTTTTCTCCAAACTTTTGTAAAGAACATTTGCACTTCTTCTCCCCTTTTGAAATCAATGGAAAAGGGAATATTTTTCACTATTTTTCCAAATTTTTCTCTCCCTTTATCATATAAAGGAGTTTATCCAAGAATTTTCAACAATCAACTCATTAAAATTTTGAAAAAGTATGTATACTTGAGTTGCCTTTTATCTCATCTATTAGGGATTAACAAGACTTATATGATACTCCCCCTAGACTCATGCCCTATCAATAGGATTTAGTGATGTGATGTAGGATCCACTAATCCCAACTTATACCTTAGGTACTCAAATTGTTCCTTGGGAAGAGGTTTGGTTAATATGTCTTCAATTTGATCTTGAGTTGGCACATACTCGATTGTGACCTCTTGATCTACAACCTTTTCTCTTAAAGGGTGATACTTGATTGATATGTGTTTGGTTCTTAAATGCATTACTAGATTATTTGATATATTAATATCATTTGAATTATCACAAATAATATAGATAGGTGATTTTTAATCTACCATGATGTCTTTTAGTGTTTGATTCATCCACAAGACTTGAGTGCAACATGCCATGATTGCCACATACTCTATTTCTATTGTAGAAAGAATAACTAACTCTTGATTTTTGTTCATCCATGAAACAAGTTTTTTAACAAGGAAAAATGCACCACCACTAGTGTTTCTTCTATCATGCACAATTCCTAACCAATCAACATCTGTATATGTTGTCGAAGTGAAATATTCACTTGTAGGATACCATAGGCCATAGTCAATTGTGCTCTTGATGTATCTAAATATGCTTTTCACTACATTGACATGTGATTCTTTAGGATTAGCATGAAATATTGAAAGCATACATACTATTTGCATGATATCTAGTCTTGATGTAGTTAGGTATAACAAGCTACCTATTATTGATCTATACATAGTCTAATTTGCATTAAGGTACTCATCCTCTTTGCTCAACTTACAACTAGTAATAATGAAAATAATAAGTGGTTTTCTATCTTCCATTCCAAAATTATTGAGAATTTCCTTAGCATACTTGGTTTTGGATATAAATATCCCTTCATCAAGTTTTTATATTTGTAGACTAAGGAAGAAAGAAAGTTCTCCAAGCATAGACATCTCAAACTCAATTTGCATTTGTGTAGCAAAATATTTACATATTTTGTTATTGACACCACCATATATGATGTCATTTACATAAACAACATCAATCAACATATGATCACCTTTTGATTTAAAGTACACATTATTATCTGTACATCCTTTATTGAATCCTTATTGTTGTAGGTACTGGTCTAATCTTGAATACCATGCTCTAGGTGCCTATTTTAAAGCATATAGATCTTTCTTCAGTCTACACACATAATATTATTCATTTGATAGCTTAAAACCTTCATGTTATTCTATGTATACTTCCTCTTATAGGGTCCCATTCAAGAAAGTAGACTTAACATCCATTTGATAGACTTTGAATTTATCATAAATATAGAATGCTAGAAACATTCTTATAGCTTCCAATCTAGTAACTAGAGTAAATGTTTCCTCAAATCTATTCTTTTTACTTGTGCATATCCTTTGCACATCAATCTTGTTTTATTCCTTAGAATAGCTCCATCCTCATTGAGGTTGGTTTTAAAGACCCACTTTGTACTTATCACATTCTTATTTGAAGGTCTTGGAACTAATTGCAATTTTTTGTTCTTTTCAATTTGGCTTAGATCTTCTTCCATGGATTTTAGCCAATTATAATCTGTTCTAGCTTCAACATAGCTCTTAGGCTTAATTTAAGATATTAGATCAAAACTTACTTGCTATTTATTTTGTGTAACTCTTTTCCTTTTTTAAACTCTTTCATCCTTATTACCAATTATCTGCTCTATAAGATGATCCTTTTGAATGAAACTTGGAGTTGCCTTTTCATTTGCCTCCTCATTATTTTCATTAGCTACTTCCTCTTCAGACTCTAATTTTTCTTAATAGATATATTTATCAGGTTTAACATTCTTTAAGACTTCTTTAACCTTGACATTAATGCTCTCTATAATCTTGTGTAGCCTTTTATTTTAACATATGTAAGCTTTGCTTTATGTGGAATAACCAATAAATATTCCTTTATCACATCTTGACTCAAAGATTCCCAATTTATCCTCATTTTTCCTAATGTAGTATTTGCTTCCAAATACTCTGAAGTACTTAACATAGGTAGGATTTTCATACCATAGTTCATAGGGAATTTTGTCACTGTTTACCCTCAATTATACTATATCCAAGATGTATACTTCTATTTGGACTACTCTCTAGTATCCATTAGGTAACTTGGCCTCTTCTATCATTGTTCTGGCCATCTCATTGACTATCCTATTATGTCTCTCAACAACTTCATTATGATATGGAGTCCTTATTGTAGAGTAATGAATTTTGATCCCATGTTTCTCAAAGTACTATATGAATTCATTTGTGGTGAATTATCCACCTTAATTAGATCTTAAACATTTGTTTTTTTTTGTCTAATCTCATTCTCTACCATGGTTCTAAATATCTTGAATCTCTCAAATGACTATGACTTGTCCTTCTAAAAGGTTACCCATGTCATTATTGATTAATCATCTACAAATAACATAAAGTATCTCTCTCCTTTAGATCTTCTTGTCTTATTAAGAACACAAAGATCAATATGAACTAATTCTAGAGGATTTGTAGTTGTATACTCCTTTGTTTGAAATTTGACATTTGTTTGCTTG
The DNA here is from genome assembly GCA_037957365.1 of Torreya grandis. Classification (NCBI taxonomy): domain Eukaryota; kingdom Viridiplantae; phylum Streptophyta; class Pinopsida; order Cupressales; family Taxaceae; genus Torreya; species Torreya grandis. The sequence continues at coordinate 135,348 of JARHVA010000617.1, read as the reverse complement.
ACTTGTTGACACTCCTTACAAGTAGTGTTTATAGGTTTGGTTATCTTAGGCATATGTCTAACACACTTATTTGAGCTCACTTTGACTAGGTTATCAAAGTTAACATGACCAATTTTTCTATGGCATAACCAACTCTCATCAATATTTCCTATTAGGTCGCTTTTACCATTCACTTCAACGAGATTATATATATTGCTTTCAATTCTTTTTCATTATACAAATAGTCTTCCATTTCTCTTTATCTTAAAATTGTCTATATAAAATGTGACCTTATATCCATTTTCACACATTTGGATGACACTTAACAGATTATACTTCAATTTTTCAACATAAAAGACATCATGTGTAGGCAGTTTTATATTTATGCTCAAGGTTCCTTTACCTTTGATCTTTACTATAGTGTTGTCTCCAAAGCTGACAGATCATTCCTTATATTTTCTCAATTTCATGAACTTGATCTTATCACCATTTATATGTTTTGAGAAGCCACGATCTATTACCCATAAATTTTTCTCCTTGGCATAGAGTGTAGTTTGATAAATCATAGATCAATTTTTCACTCTCCACACATCCTTGGATTTATTATTTGGCTCTTTTTCTTATTTTCAAAGACTTGATAACCTTTTTTCACTTTGGGAGGCATGATTTTATTTTTAATTTATGTTTTTGGTCTTACAAAGTGTGTTCTACATTATTTAGCTATGTGACCAAAATTATTGAAATTGTAGCATATTACATTTGTATCTAACAAGAAGGAAAATCAATTTTCTAATCACAAAATTTGTTCTCCTTTTAGGTACAACTTTATAATCAATATAACTATAACCAAACTAACTAAAAGTATAACAATAACTATTGAAAGATGAGGAATAACTAGTCATAATATTTCTTTGAGTAGTATGAGGAGCTCTTCTAAAGTTTCACTTCTTCAGGTCTCTCACTTTTATGTATCCATCTAGATCATATACCTTTGTCTTATTCTCTTCTTCAGGATTATTTTATCCTTCATCTTTCTTCACATCAGTTGTGTTTGAGTTTATCTTTGTATCCTTGTAAGGTTTCTCTTTCTTTTCTCCTGATTCTCCTTCTACTTTGAAGTTATTATATAGGTTAGTAAATGTACTAATTGTGGTTTTTTTGCCTTTTTCATAACCAAGACCTAATCTCTCTTTTAAAAGGTTTTAAGAGTTGAACAATTCATCAAGAATATCTAATCCTCCTATCAACTTTAGATTTTTGTGTAATTGTCCTTTATCTCTCTCAAGATCTTTTCTCAAAGCCACTATCTCTACTTCTAACTTCATGTACTCATCAGATTTAGATTTTAGTTTATGTTTGACTACATCTTCTATTCTTTTAGCCTCTTTAGCTTATTTATTTAGGCTAATCACCATCTGATTAGATTTTTTAATATTTTAGGACATTTTTTCAATCTCCTTTTGTCTAAGCTTCTTCTATTTTGAGCTATCCTTTTTTAGCTAGTCAATTTCCTCTAAAGCACATATGATTTCACACTCTATATCCACTTCTCCTTCTTCTTATTTATTTGAGTCTTCAAATTCTTTTTGATCCACATAAACTAATCCTACTATCATGAATAAGACTTCTTTTTTCTTAGCCACAAAAAGCACATACATGATCATCAGTAGAACTATCACTGATATCCAATGAATCACTGTCTTCTTTTGTGTATAGGCCCTTCTTTTTTTTGAAGAATTTATTTTTCTTATAATAGTGAGGTTTCACATTTTTACTATTCTCTTCTTGCTCAAAGTTATCCTTCTTGCTATAAGGGCATTTAGTAGCAAAATGTCCTACTTTACCATAGTTAAAACATTTGAAGGGTAACTTACCTTTGTACTTTCTAGAGCCTCTTCTCAATCTTCTACCAAAGTTGGTTTCTTCTTCATCAGTCTCCTTAGATCTAGATGTAGGTACTTCTTCCTTCACTAGTTTGTATTCTTTTATTGTAGCTTCTCTCTTGAAGGTATCTATTTCTCCCATTCTCATCTATAGGATGTGAATGTTTCATGCAACTCATCAACAATGAGTTTATCCAGATCTCTTTCTTTCTCTATTGTAGACATACCTTAATGGTAGACATCTTACGACCTTTTTGTTAATTACTAGATCTTTCATATCTTTTCCAAGACCTCTAATTTCATTGACTATTTCATCTACCCTAAGGAGGAAGTTTACAATTTTCTCTTATTCATTCATTCTAAGGCTTTCAAACTTGCCTTTGATCATTTGTAACTTGGCCTACTTTAGTTTGTCTTCACCTTCATAGATGCTTTTCAATTTGTTCCATATATCTTATGTAGTTTGACAATGCATAATTTTGATAAAATTTAAATTTGACAATCCACAAAGGATAGCATTATTTGTCTTAGCATTGCTCTCATATGCCTTTTTGGTACCTGATTAATAAAATTTATAGCGAGGAATGCATATACATTTATAACATACATACATACATCAAACCCTAATGAATATAAATACTCTTATTTTATTATGCTCTAAAATGCATAGTTTAATCCATAAAAGAGAGGTGCCTTATTTGAGGAAGAGCCTTCTTGACTAACCATTATGTTCACCATCCAAGATTTACATCAGATGGTTAAGAGTATTCTAAGGAACTTGGGCTCTGATACCAATTTTTGGAACACACCTATATACTGAGGGGGGGATGAATCAATATATGGATTAACTTAGTACTTTTTAACATTTTTTAATGTATATTAAAACTATATGAAAATATCATATACACACAAATATAAAAAACACAAGATATATCATGGAAAACCCAATATAGGAAAAACTACCATGAGAATAACTACTAGAATCTATAGTTCTAATCCAGCCTCACAATAAATAACCTTACTAGTTATAATGTTTACAATCACTAACCCTAAAGAGACACCAATCGCTTGATTTAAGAGCACCAACTCTAAGGAATCACTCACTCCCTAACTGAGGACCAACTCAACTTATCTGATGGCACTTGTATATCAAATTCTTATATGTAGCTACAACTTTAGATTATAATATATATTCTAAAATGAATCTAATTCTCTATTCTCTATTATAGGTTTAGTATATAAATTCTCATGCTCTACACTTCATCTCTTTTCTCTTCCCTTTTATCATATACCCCTCTATCTTTGTGTCACTATATATATATATATATATATATATATATATATATATTTGTCATAATTCAATAACTTTAGTAACATCTTTTGTATCTTAAATTTCATATATAATCATTGATCTAGGTTTTTGTATGTTCTTCATGTTAACACTAGTTTGATAACACATCGCACTTTGTTCCAGAATCAGTTCATTATCTCTTGAACTACAAGTTTCCTATGTCTTGAACTCATGCTCCATTACTTTGAATCTTGGTTTCATTACTATATTTAGCATATACTAGGATCTAGTTTTGATGCACATGCATATTTACAAATTTGATCAATTATAGTAATCAATCTCATTATTTGTATAATAATTTATGGATTACTTGTATGTTACTACATTTTCCTATGATTGGCTATTAGCATGATCATATCTTTAAATATTGACCATTGATATTAAGTTTGGTACCATGATCTGATGATCTTCATTCAATCTGCTCAACTTTAAAATGCATCTATTTGATCAATCTCTAACAAGATTGCATGTTCCATTAGATCTTTGTATGCCTTCAAAATTTAACTATTCAACTTTAAAATGTGTCTATTGATCTTTTTGATTTTTTCTCCCACATGCTATTGGATATTTAAACTAGCATGAACTTTACGTATGTTTTGTTGTTAAACATTGACCACTTGTCCTCATGTCATTACATCCTTAGTATTTAGAATGAATACACTTCATTAATCTAGATCAGTCTTTAACATGCCTCTATGTATATAAACATCGAGAAAATTATCCCATTAAGTCCACTCACTCCATTAGATATTCATTGCATGATCATCCACTCATCATTTGATCTTCTAACAAGCTTAATATTTTTCTATATTTAGTTCTTGAGAATGTGACACATGACATTAGTGCATTCTTTCTACACGTTAACATTAGTTACCATTATTAAGACACTTATAAATCTTACATTTATCGTATACCTTTTGAATTTAAACCACTCCATATATTTATAGTGCAAGTTCCATGATTATGACACTTATCACTAACACATTTACTCTAAGGTGTTTTTGACATTTTAACTTTGTTGCATGTCATTGGATCTTCAATGTATGATTAAGTGATAGACATTGATCAAGATGGAATTAATATTAAGTATAATAATTAGGAAATATAAACTCTTGATCACTACTTTGAGATGGTAATTGCTAAGTCTAAGGGGCCAATTTTTACAATGATGATAATGGCTTAAAATATAACTTAAGCTACTGAGTCCTGGATATATCCAGTCAACATAAACATAGAACATGCCTATTGATGCCATGACTTAAAACCTTAGGGTTTAAATAAGAAACCCTATAATGTTTGAGAGTAAAGATAATTAAATTCTATGCTCATCACTCTTCATATGAACCTATGGACCATATGTCTAAGATGCTCATGAAAAACCCATAATAGATCTTCTATATGTTTCCTTTGTAAATATCCATAAATGGTCTTTTTAAAAGCATGAAAAATTTGTAGGACCTTGTGAATATTTGATTAAGTATGGGGACCATTTTAATATGCTTGGAAGGCTATTTTTTCACGAACATAACTCTTATTGTGCTTATTCACATAACCTAGGATTCAACACATAAAAAGTAGGCACAAAGATGAATAAAACCATCTGATCATTTTGTCTTAAACTATCCATATGTGAGAATGTTGAACTCAATAACATGCTTACTTGGATCTATGATCCAAACAACATTTTAGGCAATAATTCGGGTGATGGTTCTACCCTAATTGGTGGTAGAACTTTTGGGAGCCATAACTTTTGCACCATAGCTTCATTTGACTCCCCATTTTAAACCATTAGAAATATAAGAATGAGGAGAACATGATGAGATGGAATTGATCTATGTTCAATGGTTTTTTACCCTTAAAATCTCAATAGAAGTGTCTTAAATTTCAATTTTAATCATGTAGTCAAAAAATAATAAGTTTCTAAAAATAATAATTTCTCAAATTTTGTAATGTTGTAAATCATGGAAGTCAAACCACTTCATCTCCCTTGAGATTGGTGACCTTCCACATCCTCTTACTACCTTAAAATTATGTATAAAAATAGATGTAGCTAGAAAAAGCAATCAAACATCTCTTCTCAAAGATAGGCATATGTTTGGATTTACAAATTTGATCAATAAAACATCTCTTCTCAAAAATTACATTATTAAAATTGTTTTATTCTTATTTTTTGAATTTTTTTCAACCAAATATTCTAAGTTTTAGATTAGTGGTATCATAGATGTTTATCTTTAGTATGTATGATCTTGAGGATGAGTTCAGATTATAGAAAGCTTGGGTGAAAAATAATATAACCAATAGACTATCCACTTGTTCACTCTAAATGACCTCAAATGGTAGACAACACTGAGACATCTAATACTTTCAAGGAAATGGTGAATGAAGCCATCCAACAATAGTAAGCATAGATACTACAACAATTCACCCAAATTCTTGAAAAAATCCTAATGGGAAGTTATGGCTCCTCATTTTCAACCCCACATCTTTTCAATGCCATAACACCTTTCAAGGTTTAGGTTAATTTTGATATCCCTAAATTTGAAGGAAAAATCAATGTTGATGTATTCAAAAATTGGTTGGATCAATTGTCATCCTAGTTTTCTATAAATAAATTCACTGATAAAGAGAAGATCGCTTTTGCTCTTTTGAAAGCATCATTGCATGTCAAAAATTGGTGGGAAGTGTACAAGATGAGATTTAGTATGGAATATATTGGCCTTGAGGTGGAACCTACTTGGGATAATTTCATAGAAGCTGTAAAGGAAGAATACTACCCCATTGGAGCATATGATGATCTATATATAGAGTGGCAACAACCTTGCCAATGTAAGGAACATTCTGTTCAAGATTACACATACATATTTCATTTTATATCAATGAGATTAGGCATCTAGTAAAGTCAAAAACAAAAGGTTATCAGATATCATGGTGGACTACAATGGTATATATGATTTGGGCAACAATTCAGGTGATAATTCGGGTGACAATTCCACCCCAATTAATGATGAAACTTCTGGGAGCCATAAATTTTACACCATAGCTCCAATTGACTTGCCATTTAAACCATTGAAAATATAACAATGAGGAGAATGTGAGTCAATTGGAAATATGGTGAAAAAGTTATGGCTCCTAGAAGTTATATCATCAATTGGGGTGGAACCATCACCCAAATTATCACCTGAATTGTTGCTCGATTCAATATATGGAGTGAAATAGAACTCTTCAATTTGGAAACCCTTGGTGAGGTGTACAAGTTTTTGGTGAAGATTGAGCAAAAGCATGGAAAAATGAATATGAAGAGTTAGCCTTCAAAATAAAAAAGTGACAAAGAAGGTCAAACATGAGACCAAAAATGGAAGTAAAATGAAGGGAAGACTGGGAAATGGGGTGATTACCACAAATATGGAACTCACTCTAAAGAAGTATATCGAGCCATCAGGTCCCTAATTTTTGAGTCACAATCCTCAACATCTACTAATCTTCCTCATACACACCCTACAATTGAAGAGGATGAAGAAGAGATTATAGATGTTGAGCCTGATGCCATCGTTGCTTCATCATAGACCCATGAGGAGAGGCCAGATGACAAGGAAAGGTTGTTTCAATCTAAGTTATGAGTGAAAGGTAAGACTCTACATTTTATTCTTGATAGTGGGAGTCAAAATAATTTAATCTATATTCATGTTGTGAAAATCCTAAATCTATCCATGAAGCCTCACCCAAATCCATATAGTATTAGATGGTTGATTCTAGGGAAAAACCTATGTGCCATCCACCAATGTCTTCTCCATATGCAATAAAACCTTTCCAAGATGAAGTATTGTGTGATGGGGTCAATATGGATGTTTGAAATATACTCCTTGGTTAGCCATTCATGTATGATTGACATGGCATCTATGAATCAATAAATCAAAGGATCACCCTCACTCTAGAAACATAGCACTATAAGGTACTAGAGTTAACACCTTCTACATCTATCTCCTTGATTAGTGCCAAAAAATTCATTCTCATGGCGGTCAAGACATAGAAATCCAAAAGGGTCAATGTTGCAGCCCTAACTACATAAATAACACAAAAATAGAAACAAATAGATAGAAAGTTGAGGAAGTTCATGGCCTTCCATCCATAGAATAATGGTCAAACAAAAATGGTGAACAATCGAGACCTACATATCTCCATAAATTATAGTCCATTCCAAGTATGCATCAAAAATCAAATCAAAACACAACTACCACACTTGATGAAAAATCTTGATCCAATAGGGACTATTGATTCTAAAAGAGAGAGAGGAATGATTTGAGAAACATTTTAGGTGACAATTTAGGTGATGGTTCTACCTCAATTGGTGGCAAAACTTTTAGGAGCCATAAATTTTGCACCATATATCTACTTGAACTATTGGAAAGCTAAGAATGAGGAGAATTTGATGAGATGGCATCAAGATATGTTGGATGGTTTTCAACCCCTAAAATCCTAATGAAAGTGTCCTAAATTTAAATTTTAATAGTGCAGTAAAAAAATAGTAAGTTTCTAAAAATTATAATTTCACAAATTTTGTAATGTTGTAAATCATGGAAGTCAAACCACTTCATCTCCCTGAAGATTGGTGACCTTCCACATCCTCTTCCTACCTTCAAAGTATTTATAAAAATATCTATAGCCCAAAAAGGCAATTAGACATTTCTTTTCAAAGATAGGCATATGTTTGGATCTATAAATTTGATCTATAAAATATCTCTTCTCAGAGATAGCATTGTTATAATTATGTTAATCTTATTTCTTTAATTATATTTCAACTAAAGCATCTGAGTTTTGGATCAGTGATATCAGAGTGGTTTGTCTTTAGAGTGTAGGATCCAAAGGATGAGGTTACATTACAAGAAGCTTGGGTGGAAAATAATAGAACCAACAAACTATCCACCTGTTCACTCCAAATGACCTCAAATGGTAGACAACATTGAGACATCTGATCCTTTCAAAGAAATGGTGAATGAATCCCTCTAGCAGTAGAAATCATAGATGCTACAATAATTCACCCAAATTATCCAACAAATCCCAATTGGAAATTATGGCTCCTCATTTGCAACCCCACATCTTTTCAGTGCACCAACACCCTTCAAGGTTCAGGTGAATTTTGATATCCCTACATTTGAAGGCAAAATTAATGTTGATGCAATAAAAAATTGGTTATATCAATTGTCATCCTATTTTTCTATAAATAAATTCATTGATAAAGAGAAGATTACTTTTACTCTTTTGAAAGCATCATTGCCTATAAAAAATTGGTGGGAAGTGTATAAGAAGAGATTTAGTATGGATGATATTAGCCTTGAGGAAGAACCTACCTTAGATGATTTCATAGAAGCTATACAGGAAGAATATTACCCCATTGGAGCATATGATGATCTCTATATAGAGTGGCAACAACTTCACCAAGGTAAGGAACAATCTATTCAAGATTACACTAGCTTTTTTCATTCTTTATCTATGAGATTAGGCATCCATGAAAGTGAGAAACATAAGGTTCTCAAATATCATGGTGGACTACAATGGTATATATGGGAAAAAATAGAACTCTTCAATTTGGAAACCCTTGGTGAGGCATACAAGTTCATAGTGAAGATTGAGTAGAAGCATGGAAGAATGAATATGAAGAGTCAACATTCAAAATAGAAAAGTGATAAAGAAGGTCAAACATGAGGCCAAAATTAGAATAAAAAAGAAGGGAAGATTGGGAAATGGTGTGATTATCACAAATCTAGAACTCACTCAAAATAATAATGTCAAACCATTAAGTCCCTACTTTTTGAGTCACAATCCTCAACATCTACTATTCTACCTCATACACACCCTACAGTCATAGAGGATGAAGAAGAGATTGTAGATGCTGAGCTTGATGCCATTGTTGCTTCATCATAGACCCATGAGGAGAGGCCATATGACAAGGAAAGGTTGTTTCACTCTAAATTATGGGTGAAAGGTAAGCCTCTACATTTCATTCTTGATAGTGGGAGTCGAAAGAATTTAATCTTTGTTAATGTTTTAAAAAGCTTAAATCTATTCATGAAGCCTCACCCAAATCTGTATAGTATTAGATGGTTGAGTCCAAAGAGAAAGCTCTATGTCACCCACCATTGTATTTTCTCATATGCAATAAAACCTTTCCAAGATGAGGTCTTGTGTGATGTGGTCAATCTGGATGTTTACAATGTAATCCTTGGTCAACCATTCATATATGATCAACATGGCATGTATGAATCAAGAAATCAAAGGATCACCCTCACTCTTGGAACACAATGCTATAGGGTATTAGAGGTACCACCTTCTACATCTATCCTCCTAATAGTGCCAAGAAATACATTCTCATAGTGGTCAAGCCATATAAATCTAAAAGGGTTGATGTTATAGCCTTAAATACATAAAAAACACAAAAATAAAAGTAAATAGATACCAAGTTAAGGAATTTTATGGCCTTCCATCCATAGACTAGTAGTCAGATAGAAATGGTGAATAATCGAGCCCTACACAGCTCCATAAAATATAGTCCACTCCAAGTATGCATCAAGAATCAAATCAAAACACAACTGACATACTTAATGTCACATCTTGATGTAATGGGGACCATTGCTTCTCAAAGAAGGAGGAATGATCTGAGCAACATTTGAAGTTACAATTTGGGTGACGGTTCTACCCCAATTGGTGGTAGAACTTCTGAGAGCCATAATTTTTTTACCATTGCTCTATTTGACTCCCCATTTGAATCATTGGAAACTTAAGAATGAGGAGAACATGATAAAATGGAATAAATCTATGCTCCATGGTTTTGACCCCTAAAATCCCAATGGAAGTGTCCTAAATTTCAATTTTAATAGTGTAGTCTAAAAATAGTAATTTCTCAAATTTTATAATGTTGTAAATTGTGAAAGTCAAACCACTTCATCTCTGTTGAGATTGGTGACCTTCCACATCCTCTTCATACCTTCAAGGTATGTATAAAAATAGATGTATCTTGAAAAGGCAATCAAACATCTCTTCTCAAAGATAGGCATATGTTTGGATCTACAAATTTGCTCAATAAAATAACTCTTCTCAGAGATAACATTATTACAGTTGTGTTATTTTTATTTTTTGAATTATTTTTCAACCAAAGCTCCTTAGTTTTGGATCAATGGTATCAAAGTGGTTTGTGTTTATAGTGTATGATCCTGAGGATGAAGTTATATTAAAAGAAGCTTGGGTGAAAAATAATAGAACCAACATACTATCCACCTATTCACTCCAAATAAACTAAAATGGTAGACAACACTGAGACATCTGATCCTTTCAAATAAATGGTGAATAAAGCCCTCTAGTAGCAACAAGTGTAGATGCTAGAACAATTTTCTCGAATTCTCCAAAAAATCTTGATGGGAAATTCTAGTTCCTCATCTACAACCCCACATATTTTTAGTGCCCCAACACCCTTCAAGGTTCAGGTGAATTTTGATATCCCTACATTTGAAGGCAAAATCAATGCTGATTTAGTATAAAATTATTTAGATCAATTTTCATCCTATTTTTCTATAAATAAATTCATCGATAAAGAGAAGATCACTTTTACTCTTTAGAAAGCATCATTGCCTATCAAAAATTGGTGGGAAGTGTACAATAAGAGATTTAGTATAGATGATATTGGCCTTGAGGTGGAGCCTACCTGGGGTGATTTCATAGAAGTTGTAAAGGAAGAATACTACCCTATTAGAGCATATAATTATCTGTATATAGAGTTAAAATAACTTCACCAAGGTAAGGAAAAATATATTCAAGATTACATTGACATTTTTAATTCTCTATTTGTGAGATTGGGCATCCAAGAAAGTGAGAAACATAAGGTTCTCAAATATCATGGTGGACTATAATGGTATATACGGGGGGCAATGGAACTCTTTAATTTAGAAACCCTCCATAAGGCATACAAGTTCATAATGAAGATTGAATAGAAGCATGGAAAAATGAATACAAAGAGTCAGCCTTCAAAATAAAAAAGTGACAAAAAAGGTCAAACAAAAGGCCAAAATTGGAATCAAAAGTAAAGGAAGATTGAGAAATGGTGTGATTACCATAAATCTGGAACTCACTCCAAAGAAGAATGTCAAGCTATCAAGTCTCTACTTTTTGAGTCACAATCCTCAACATCTACTACTCTACCTCATACACACCTTATAGTTAAAGAGGATAAAGAAGAGATTGTAGATTCTAAGCCTAATGCCATCATTGCTTCATCATAGACCCATGAGGAGAGACTAGATGACAAGGAAAGGTTGTTTCACTTTAAATTATGGGTGAAAGGTAAGCCTCTAGATTTCATTTTTAATAGTGGGAATCAAAAGAATTTAATCTCTACTAATATTATGAAAATCTTAAATCTATCCATGAATTCTCACTCAAATCCATATAGTATTAGATGGTTGAGTCTAGGGAGAAACCTCTATGTCACCCACCAATGTCTTCTCTCATATGCAATAAAACCTTTCCAAGATGAGGTCTTATGTGATGTGGTTTATCTAGATGTTTGTAATGTACTCTTTTGTCAGCCATTCATGTATGATCAACATGGCATCTATGAATCAAGAACTCAAAGGATCACCCTCACTCTTGGAACATGGCATTATAGGGTACCAGAGGTGCAACCTTCTACATTTGTCTCCCTGATTAGTGATAAGATATTCATTCTCATGGTAGTCAAGCCATAAAAATCTAAAAGTGCCAATGTTACAACCCTGATTATGAAAATAATGAAACAATAGAATAAAATAAATACCAAGTTGAGGAATTTCATGGCCTTCCATCCATGGACTCATGGTCAGATAGAAATGGTGAACAATTAGGCCCTACACAGTTCCACAAAGTACAGTCCATATTAAGTATAAATTAGGAATCAAATAAAAACACAACTACCACACTTGATGACAAATATTGATGCAATGGGGACTATTTATTTTCAACAAGGGAGGAATGATCTGAGCAATATTTTAGGTGACAATTCAGGTGATGGTTCTACCCCAATTGGTGGCAGAACTTCTGGGAGCCATAACTTTTGCACCATATCTATGTTTCACTCCCTGTTTGAACCATTAGAAAGCTAATAACAAGGAAAAAATTATGAGATGGCATAAATATATGTTTAATAGTTTTGAACCCAAAAATACCAATGAAAGTGTCCTAAATTTCAATTTTAATAATGCAGTCTAAAAATAGTAAGTTTTTAAAAATAGTAATTTCTCAAATTCTATAATGTTGTAAATTATGGAAGTTAAACCACTTCATCTCCCTCAAGATTGGTGACCTTCCACATCCTCTTCTTAACTTCAAAATATTTATAAAAATAGATTTATCCTAAAAAGGTAATCATACATCTCTTCTTAGAGATAGGCATATATTTAGATCTATAAATTTGATTAATAAAATATCTCTTCTCAGAGATAACATTATTATAATTATGTTATTCTTGTTTCTTGAATTATTTTTCAACCAAAGCTCTTGATTTTTGGATCAGTGGCATCATATTAGTTTCTCTTTAGAGCGTATGATCCTGAGGATGAGGTTAGATTATAGGAATCTTAGGTGGAAAATAATATAACCAACAAACTATCTACATGTTTGCTCTAAATGACCTCAAATGGTGGACAACACTGAGACATTTGATCCTTTTAAGGAAATGGTGAATGAATCCCTCTGGTAGTAGTAAACATAGATGCTAAAAAATTCACCCATATTTTCCAACAAATCTTAATGGGAAATTCTGGTTCCTCATTTGCAACCCCACATCATTTTAGTGCCCCAACACCTTTCAAGGTTCAAGTGAATTTTGATATCCATACATTTAAAGGAAAATCAATGCTGATGTAGTAGAAAATTGGTTGGATAGATTTTCATCTTATTTTTCTATAAATAAATTCACTGATAAAGAGAAGATCACTTTTGCTCTTTTGAAAACACTATTGCCTGTCAAAAATTGGTGGAAAGTGCACAAAAAGAGATTTAGTATATATGATATTGGTCTTGAGGTGGAATCTACCTAAGATGATTTCATTGAAGCTATAAAGGAGGAATACTACCCCATTAGAGTATATGATGATATGTATATAGAGTTGTAACAATTTTTCCAAGGTAAGGAACAACCTATTCAAGATTACACTAACATTTTTCATTTTTTATCTATGATATTGGGCATCTAGGAAAGTGAGAAACACAAGGTTCTCAAATATCATGGTGGAATACAATGGTATATATGGGGGTGGAATATAATTCTTTAATTTGGAAACCCTCGATGAGGTGTAAAAGTTCACAATGAAGATTGAGTAGAAGCATGGAAAAATGAATATGAAGAGTTAGACTTAAAAATTGAAAAGTGACAAAGAAGTTCAAACATAAGGCCAAAATTGTAAAGAAAAGGAAAGGAAGAATTGGAAATGGTGTGATTACCACAAATCTAGAACTCACTCCAAAAAATAATGTTGAGTCATCAAGTACCTACTTTTTGAGTCACAATCCTCAATATCTACTGCTCTGCCTCATACACACCCATTATTTGAAGAGGATGAAGAAGAGATTGTAGATGTTGAGCTTGATGCCATCATTACATCATCATAGATGTACAAGGAGAGGCCAGATGTAAAGGAAAGTTTGTTTCACTCTAAGTTATGGGTGAAAAGTAAACCTCTACATTTCATTCTTGATAGTGGGATTCAAAATAATTTAATCTCTACTAATGTTGTGAAAAGCTTAAATATATCCATGAAGCCTCACCCAAAGCCATGCAATATTGGATGGTTGAGCCCAAGGAAAAACCTCTATGTCACTCACCAATGTTTTATCTCAAATGTAATAAAACCTTTCCAAGATGAGGTCTTGTGTGATGTGGTCAATCTAGATGTTTGTGATGTACTTTTTGGTCAGCCATTCATGTATGATCGACATAGTATATATGAATCAAGAACTCAAAGGATCACCCTCACTCTTGGAACATGGTGCTACATGGTACCAGAGGTACCACCTTCTACATCTATCTCCCTTATTGGTGCCAAGAAATTCATTCTCATGGTGGTCAAGACATATAAATCCAAAAGGGCTAATGTTTTAGCCCTAAATACATAAACAAGACAAGGATATAAGCAAATAGATACGAATCTGAGGAATTTCATGGCCTTCCATCCACAAAATGATAGATAGATAGAAATGGTTAATAATTAGGCCCTGCACAACTCCACAAAGCATAATCCATTCCAAGTATGCATCAAAAATCAAATCAAAACACAACTACCACACTTGATGACAAATATTGATGTAATGGGGATCATTAATTCTCAAGGAAGGAGGAATGATTTGAACAACATTTTAGGTGACAATTTGGGTGATGGTTCTACCCAAATTGGTGGCATAACTTTTGGGATCCATAACTTTTATACCATAGCTCTGTTTTAACCATTACAAAGCTAAGAATGAGGAGAATGTGAAGATGGTATTGAGATATTCTAGATGGTTTTTAACCCTTGAAATCATAATGAAAGTGTCTTAAATTTCAATTTTAATAGTGCAGTCTAAAAATAGTAAGTTTCTAAAAATAGTAATTTCTTAAATTATGTAATATTTTAAATCATGAAAGTAAAACCATTTCATCTCCCTCAAGATTAGTGACCTTCCACATCCTCTTCCTACCTTCAAAGTATGTATAAAAATAGATGTATCCAATAAAGGCAATTAGACATCTCTTTTCAGAGATATGCATATGTTTATATTTGAAAATTTGATCAATAAAACATATCTTCTCAGAGATAACATTATTACAATTATGTTATTCTTGTTTCTTTAATTATTTTTTAACTAAAGCTCCTAAGTTTTGGATCAATTGTATCAGAGTAGTTTGTCTTTAGAGTGTAAGATCCTAAGGATGAGGTCAAATTATAGGAAGCTTTGGTGAAAAATAATAGAACCAATAGACTATCCACCTATTCGCTCTAAATGACCTTAAATGGCAAACAACATCGAGACATCTAATCCTTTTAAGGAAATAGTGAATGAAGTCTTCCAATAGTAATAAGCATAGATGATACAACAATTCACCCAAATTCTCCAACAAACCCTGATGGGAAATTTTGGCTCCTCATCTACAACCCCATATCTTGTCAATGCCCCAACACCCTTCAAGGTTTAGGTGAATTTTTATATCCCTATATTTGAAGGTAAAATCAATGTCGATGTAGTATAAAATTGGTTAGATCAACTTTCATCTTATTTTTATGTAAATAAATTCATTGATAAAGAGAAGATCACTTTTGCTCTTTTGAAAGCATCATTGCTTATCAAAAATTAGTGGGAAGTGTACAAGAAGAGTTTTAGTATGGATCATATTGGCCTTGAGGTAGAACCTACCTGAGATGATTTCATAGAATCTATAAAAGAAGAATACTAACCCATTAGAGTATATCATGATATGTATATAGAGTGGCAACAACTTCACTAAGATAAGGAATAATCTATTCAAATTGCACTTCCATTTTTCATTCTCTATCTACGAGATTGGGCATCTAGGAAAGTGAGAAATATAAGGTTCTCAAATATCATGGTTGACTACAATGGTATATATGGGGGGAAATCGAACTCTTCAATTTGTAATCCCTTGGTGAGATGTACAAGTTCACAGTGAATATTGAGTAGAAGCATGGAAGAATGAATATGAAGAGTCATCCTTCAAAATGGAAATGTTACAAAGAAGGTTAAACATGAGGCCAAAATTGGAAGCAAAAGGAAGGGAATATTAGGAAATGGTGTGATTACCACAAATCTATAACTCACTTCAAATAATAATGTCAAGCCATCAAGTCCCTAATTTCTGAATTACAATCCTCAACATCTACTACTCTACCTCATACACACCCTATAGTTGAAGAGTATGAAGAAGAGATTGTAGATGCTGAGCTCGATGCCATTGTTGATTCATCATAGACCCATGAGGAGAGGCCAAATGATAAGGAATGGTTTTTTAATTCTAATTTATGGGTTAAAGGTAAGCCTCTGCATTTCATTCTAGATAGTGGGAGTCAAAAGAATTTAATCTCTGCTAATGTTGTGAAAAGCTTAAATTTATCCATGAAGCTTCACCTAAAGCCATATAGTATTGGATGGTTGAGTCTAGGGAGAAAAATCTGTGTCACCTACCAATGTCTTCTCTCATATGCAATAAAACCTTTCCAAGATGAGGTCTTGTGTGATGTGGTCAATCCAGGTGTTTACAATGTAATCCTTGGTTAGCCATTCATGTATGATCAACATGGAATCTATGAATAAATAACTCAAAGGATCAACCTCACTCTTGGAACATGAAGCTATAGTGTACCATATGTACCACCTTCTACATCTATCTCTTTAATTAGAGCCAAAAAATTCATTCTCATGGTGGTCAAGTCACAAAAATCCAAAAGGGTTGATGTTGCTAGCCTAAATACACAAACAAAAAAAAATAGAAGTAAATAGATATCAAGATGAGGAAGTTCATGACATTCCATCCATAAACTAATGGTCAAATAGAAATGGTAAACAATCAGGCCCTACATAGCTCCACAAAGCACAGTCCATTCAAATTATGCATCTAGAATAAAATTAAAACACAACTACCACACTTGATGAAAAATATTGATGCAATGGGGACCATTTATTCTCAAGGAGGAATGATCTGAGAAATATTGTAGGTGATAATTTAGGTGATAGTTTTACCCTAATTGGTGGCAAAACTTTTGAAAGCCATAATTTTTGCACTGTAGCTCTGTTTGACTCCCCATTTGAACCATTAGAAAGCTAAGAATGAAGAAAACATGATGAGATGGAATAAAGATATGCTCCATGGTTTTTGACCTCTAAAAAAATAATGGAAGTGTCTTAAATTTTAATTTTAATAGTGTAGTCTAAAAATAGTAAGTTTTTAGAAATAGTAATTTCTCAAATTCTATAATGTTGTAAATCATGGAAGTTGAACCACTTCATCTCCCTCAAGATTGGTGAGTTTACAAATCATATTCCTACCTTCTAATTATGTATAAAAATATATTTATCCTAAAAAGGTAATCAGAAATCTCTTCTCAGAGATAGGCATATATTTGGATCTGCAAATTTGATCAATAAAACATCTCTTCTAAGAGATATCATTATTACAATTGTGTTATTATTATTTCTTGAATTATTTTTCAACCAAAGCTCCTAAGTTCTGGATCACTCTATTTAACCATTTTTTAGATTTGGATAAGTATTATGTTAGATTGTGGAGCTAAAAGCTTCAACTGGTGCAAACAGGGAGGAGGTTGCTGAGTTCCAAGGAGACCGGCGTCGACAGGGTGCAGTGCACAGGGAAATCGATGACGGCAGGGTAGATAGGAAGGCAACTGACATTCGCAGTATATGGGCCAATGACGGTCACTTCCACGCAGATAGGGACCGATGTCGATCACCTGTGGTAGTTCCAAAACTGCTTGTTCCATGGACAGTTAGTTTGTTGAATCGAGAGTTTGCATGCAAAGGCTATTTTTGGTCTTGAGTTGCGTGTCTAATTATTGTAATTAGGTTAGTCTAATTATTGTATGCATGAGATCTATATATGGACTCATAGGCTGTAGTGTAAACTTGTAGCTAGAGAGTAAGAGAGCAATAAGCTCCTTCAGAGAGAAGAGAGCAATGGTGCGTTCCTCCTAGTGCCACAGTACCAAGGTGGGTACTGGTTTGGAGAATCAGAAGGGTTCTTCATGTGTGTATGATCTTGGTCAACATGTGGGCATGACTTTCTATAGGATATCTACAAAGGTGAGTATGATCTAGTTATTTGTAGGTAGTAGCAGAGAGCAGGGGATCTACTTGAAGTACAGTTGTGTACTTGGTGAACTGGCAGTGTACTACTGACTGGTTGGAGAGGTGAACATCAATTCTATATTAGAGTTGATTGTTGTGACCAAGAGAGAGAAAGAAGAAGGTCTTGAGGAGTGGTGAACCTTTGAGGTGGAGGAAGAAGTGGCATCTTCCTTATTGTATATTCTTCTGAGTGATTATTAATACAATTATGTATTGTCTCTCAATTCCTATGTTGTTTCATATTTCTAGTTACTTATTGATTTTGGTTAAATTTCATGTTTAGTTGCTAATACGAGAAGTAGTCATACGTGCTCTAATTGGTAGAGCAAGATCCTGACAAAGTAGGGATTAGAGCATGTTTATTGTTCTTGGATTACCTGACAAGTGGTATCAGAGCCTTGATTGTAGGTTCAAGAGCTGATACCAATAAGTAGTATCAGAGCTTTTGGTTGGGTTAACTAATAGGTGGTTCAGATCTCATAGTGTTTTTTGATTACAGGTACTCATAGGGGTTTCAAATTGAGTGGGAGTATAGCAATGGCAGAAGAAAGTAAGCTACGAATGGAGAAACTGAATAACACGAATGGTCTGATTAATGGAAAGGAGTAGGTAAAAAGAGATTGTTGGTCGGTAGAAGATCAACGTGTGGAAGCATATGTTGCAGGTAATATTACACATGATGTTTTGGATAAAGTGGAATCTTTGTTTATAGATTCTTTTGCCTCTTTCCATGCAGCCCAAAATAGAGCATCTTTTCATGCGTATGTCTTTGGAGACCTTGGAGAGACTTATTTAGGGGTTGGAGAGCCTTATCAGATTATTGACGAAGGGGAAGTGAAGCTGAAATTGCAAACGGATGACACATAGTGGTTGAAGGAAGTCATCCAGGTACCAGTCTTGGAGATTAGTCTAATTTCTTCAAGAAATTTGGGTGATGAGAGATGCACTGTAACTCTCACAGCAGATGCACTTGAATTAGATTGTGGTAAGAAAGTAGGTATCCTTTATCTATCTACTTATATTACTGATTCACCTTCTATTGTAGAGATGTGGCTTCATGGGCTTGGTCACATATGTAGAAGGAGAATGCAGGTTTTGAAGTGGAAGTCAGATGTTTTTGACAAGCTAAAGAACTGGAAAGCCTTGGTGTTCATGGAGGAGATGACAGACAGAGATCAAGTGCAAAAATTGAATTATTCTGAGCAGAGCAGGGTTGATTTGATTGGGATTTTGATCCAAGGAGAGCTCACGGATAAAAGTTATCACTCACAGATGAACATAGGTACTGGCATCGGACAGACAGTAACTAACATCGGCAATAGGAAGATCGATGTCATTCATGTAGGAACCGACGTCGGTAGGAGGGACACCGGTGTCGACCAGGGAAATGACATTGGCATTCAGGTTTAGTACAGGGAGCCGACATTGGTCGAGAACAGACTGGGAGATGGCTGAGATTGGTCACTGGTACGGATGGTGGGCAGACAGTAAGCTGTCAACAAGTCTAAAATGCTCATGTTGAGGTCAGAAAGGGTAAGTGAACCTCATATTCATTGTTCACCTTCTTTATATTGCTTATTGATGGTCAAGAACCAGGAAGATGGAAGAGGCAATACAGGTAGAATCCTGATACAGTGGGAGCTTGGCATGGATGAGGAGTGTGAGTCCTTGGAGAAGAACCAAATAGGTATTTGTTGGTAGAGTTATCAGCTGGAAGGAAGCACTAAGAGATGAAATGGATTCCCAAGTTAAAGAAGAGAGTGGATGGACACAAGAGACAAAAGGCTATGGCATATGGTCTTGAGGAAGCTACAGGACAGTGGTACAGGTTTGACAGGTGGATGACTAAGCATGGCTTTAGTCAATGTCATTATAACTATTGTGTTTTTGTCTTACCAGGTGAATGATGAGTCACGACATTATCCAGTTACTATATGTGGGTAATTTGCTAGCAGGTTTTGTACATACAGGGATTTGCTAAGCTAAAGGTAAGGTTAGTTCAGAGGTGTGTCATGAAGAATTTGGAGCAGTGAAATTCTTTGGCATAAGAGACATGGAGATTTTATCTCTAGTGGGAGCTGATGTGAAGACGGTGTTGGCGGGGTTCATGATGCAGGATGCAAAATTAGAAAGCACACCAAGGGCTGGACAGTTCAAGCTTAGCTTGAAATAGGGTTTGAAATCACATGAGGTCTAGTGTAGACCTGAGCTTTCCCAAGCAGTGGGAGTTGTCAGAAAGTATGGACCCAACTCGAGGAAGAGGTACTGAAGGACAATTCAGTAGACTCTTATAGGGATCAGCGGTAGGTCGACATGCTATGCAGGGTCAAGTTATTTTCTACATAGGTTTGTAGATGCGGATTCGGCTGGTTACTTGGATGACAAAGGCATAAAGGTTAAAGCATCACAGGGTGTGGTAGTTAGTCTTCAAGATTGATCTTGAAGAGGGATACAAGCCAGGGTATAATTAGACAAAGTACAGGTATAGGTATAGTTACAGCTATTTATCTCCAAGTGGGAGATTGTTAGATTGTGGAGCTAAAAGCTTCAACTGGTGCA
Source organism: Torreya grandis (assembly GCA_037957365.1). Classification (NCBI taxonomy): domain Eukaryota; kingdom Viridiplantae; phylum Streptophyta; class Pinopsida; order Cupressales; family Taxaceae; genus Torreya; species Torreya grandis. Next base: position 114,702 of record JARHVA010000617.1, on the reverse strand, counting down.
AACAGGGAGGAGGTTACTGAGTTCCACGGAGACTGGCGTCAATAGGGTGTAGTGCACAGGGAAACTGATGATGGCAAGGCAGATAGGAAGGTAACCAACATCAGCATTATGTCGGCCGATGACGGTCACCTCCAGGTAGATAGGGACTGACGTTGGTCACCTGTGGCAGTTCCAAAACTGCTTGTTCCACGAATAGTGAGTTTGTTGAATCAAGTGTTTGCATGCAAAGGCTATTTTTGGTCTTGAGTTGTGTGTCTAATTATTGTAATTAGGTTAGTCTAATTATTGTATACATGAGATCTATATATGGACTCATAGGCTGTAGTGTAAACTTGTAGCTAGAGAGTAAGAGAGAAATAAGCTCCTTCAGAGAGAAGAAAGCAATGGTGCATTCCTCCTAGTGCCATAGTACCAAGGTGGGTACTGGTTTGGAGAATCAGAAGGGTTCTTCATGTGTGTATGATCTTGGTCAGCATGTGGGCATGACTTTCTATAGTAGATATACAATGGTGAGTATGATCTAGTTATTTGCAGGTAGCAGCAGAGAGCAGGGGATCTACTTGAGGTACAATTGTGTACTTGGTGAACTGGTAGCATGTTACTGACTGGTTGGAGAGGTGAACATCAATTCTGTATTGGAGTTGATTGTTGTGACCAAGAGAGAGAGGGAAGAAGGTCTTGAGGAGTGGCAAACCTTTGAGGTGGAGGAAGAAGTGGCATCTTCCTCATTGTATATTCTTCTGAGTGATTATTAATACAATTGTGTATTGTCTCTCAATTCCTGTGTTGTTTCATATTTCTAGTTACTTATTGATTCTGGTTAAATTTCATGTTTAGTTGCTAATACGAGAAGTAGTCATATGTGCTCTAATTGGTAGAGCAAGATCCTGACAAAGTAGGGATCAGAGCATGTTTATTGTCCTTGGATTACCTGACAAGTGGTATCAGAGCCTTGGCTATAGGTTCAAGAGCTGATACCAACAAGTGGTATCAGATCTTATGGTTGGGTTGACTAACAGGTGGTTCAGATCTGGTAGTGTTTTTTGATTATAGGTCACTCACAGGGGTTTCAGATTGAATGGGAGTATAACAATGGCAGAAGAAAGTAAGCTACGAATGGAGAAACTAAATAGCACGAATGGTATGATTGATGGAAAGAAGGAGCAGGTAAAAAGAGATTGTTGGTCTGTAGAAGATTAGCGTGTGGTAGCATATGTTATAGGTAATATTGCACATGATGTTCTGGATAAAGTGGAATCTTTGTTTATAGATTCTTTTGCCTCTTTCCATGCAGCCCAAAATAGAGCATCTTTTCATGGGTATGTCTTTGGAGACCTTAGAGAGACTTATTTAGGGGTTGGAGAGCCTTGTTAGATTATTGATGAAGGGGAAGTGAAGATGAAATTATAGATAGATGACACACAGTGGTTAAAGGAAGTCATGCAGGTACCAGTCTTGGAGATTAGTCTAATTTCTTTAGGAAATTTGGGTGATGAGAGATGCACTGTAACTCTCACAGTGGATGCACTTGAATTAGATTGTGGTAAGAAAGTAGGTATCCTTTATCTATCTACTTATATTACTGATTCACCTTCTATTGCAGAGATGTGGCTTCATGGGCTTGGTCACATATGTAGAAGGAGAATGCAGGTTTTAAAGTAGAAGTTAGATGTTTTTGACAAGCTAAAGAACTGGAAAGCCTTGGTGTTCATGGAGGAGATGATGGACAGAGATTAGGTGAGAAAAATGAATTATTCTAAGCAGAGCAGAGTTGATTTGATTGGGATTTTTATCTATGGAGAGCTCATAGATAAAAGTTATCACTCACAGATGAGCACAGGTACCAACATCGGTCAAACAGTAACTAACGTTGGCAACAGGAAGACCAACGTCAGTCATGTAGGAACTGACATCGGTAGGACAGACACCGGCGTCGGCCAAGGAAATGACATCGACAGTCAAGTTCAGTACAGGGAGCTGACATCAGTCAGGAACAAACTGGGAGATGGCCGAGATTGGTCACTAGTACTGATGGTGGGCGGATAACAAGTTGTCAACAAGTCTCAAATGCTCATGTTGAGGTCAGAATGGGTAAGTGAACCTCATATTCTTTGTTCACCTTCTTTATATTGCTTATTGATGGTCAAGAACCAGGAAGATGGAAGAGGCAATACAGGTAGAATCCTGATACAGTGGGAGCTTGGCATGGATGAGGAGTGTGAGTCCTTGGAGAAGAACCAAACAGGTATTTGTTGGTAGAGTTGTCAGCTAGAAGGAAGCACTGAGAGACAGAATGGATTCCCAAGTTAAAGAAGAGAGTGGATGGACACAAGAGATAAAAGGCTATGGCATATGGTCTTGAGGAAGTTGCAGGATAGTGGTACAAGTTTGACAGGTGGATGACTAAGCATGGCTTCAATCAATGTCATTATAACTATTGTGTTTTTGTCTTACCAGGTGGATGATGAGTCGCAACATTATCCAGTTACTGTATGTGGGTAATTTGCTAGCAAGTTTTGTACATATAGGGATTTGCTGAGCTAAAGGTAAGGTTAGTTCAGAGGCATGTCATGAAGAATTTGGAGTAGTGAAATTCTTTGGCATAAGAGACATGGATATTTTATCTCCAGTGGGAGCTGATGTAAAGACGGTGTTGGCGGGGTTCATGATGCAGGATGCAAAATCAGAAAGCACAACAAGGGTTGGAGAGTTCAAGCTTAGCTTGAAATAGGGTTTGAAATCACATGAGGTCTAGTGTAGACCTGAGCTTTCCCATGTAGTAGGAGTTGTCAAAAAGTATGGAGCGAATTCGAGGAAGAGGTACTGAAGGGCAGTTCAATAGACTCTTATAGGGATCAGCGGTAGGTTGACATGCTATGCAGGGTCAAGTTATTTTCTACATAGGTTTGTAGATACGGATTCGATAGGTTACTTGGATGACAAAGGCATAAAGGTTAAAGCATCACAGGGTGTGGTGGTTAGTCTTTAGGATTGATCTTGAAGAGGGATACAAGCCAGGGTATAATTAGATAGAGTACAGGTATAGGTACAGTTGCAGCTATTTATCTCCAAGTGGGAGATTGTTAGATTGTGGAGCTAAAAGATTCAACTGGTGCAAATAGGGAGGAGGTTGTTGAGTTTCAGGGAGACCAGCGTCAGCAGGGTGCAGTGCACAGGCAAACTGATGACAGTAAGGTAGACAAGAAGGTAACCGACATCGGCAGTATGTCGATCAATGACAGTCACCTCCAGGCAGACAGGGACCGACGTTAGTTGCCTATGGTAGTTCCAAAACTGCTTGTTCCATAGACAGTTAGTTTGTTGAATCGAGTGTTTGCATGCAAAGGCTATTTTTGGTCTTGAGTTGCATGTCTAATTATTGTAATTAGGTTAGTCTAATTATTGTATGCATGAGATCTATATATGGACTCATAGGCTGTAGTGTAAACTTGTAGCTAGAGAGGAAGAGAGCAATAAGCTCCTTCAGAGAGAAGAGAGCAATGGTGTGTTCCTCCTAGTGCCACAGTACCAAGGTGGGTACTGGTTTGGAAAATTAGAAGGGTTCTTTGTGTGTGTTGTATCTTGGTCAGCATGTGGGCATGACTTTTTATAGGAGATCTATAATGGTGAGTATGATCTAGTTATTTGCAGGTAGCAACAGAGAGCAAGGGGTCTACTTGAAGTACAATTGTGTACTTGGTGAACTGACAATGTGTTATTGACTGGTTGGAGAGGTGAACATCAATTCTGTATTAGAGTTGATTGTTGTGACCAAGAGAAATAGGGAAGAAGGTCTTGAGGAGTGGCGAACCTTTGAGGTGGAGGAAGAAGTGGCATCTTCCTTATTGTATATTCTTCTAAGTGATTATTAATACAATTGTGTATTATCTCTCAATTCCTGTGTTGTTTCATATTTCAAGTTACTTATTGATTCTGGTTAAATTCCATGTTTAGTTGCTAATACGAGAAGTAGTCATATGTGCTCTAATTGGTAGAGCAAGATCCTGACAAAGTAGGGATCAGAGCATGTTTATTATTCTTGGATTACCTGACAAGTGGTATCAGAGCCTTGGTTGTAGGTTCAAGAGCTGATACCAACAAGTGGTATCAGAGCTTTTGGTTGGGTTGACTAACAGGTGGTTCAGATCTGGTAGTGTTTTTTGATTATAGGTCACTCACAGGGGTTTCAGATTGAGTGGGAGTATAGCAATGGTAGAAAAAGGTAAGCTATGAATGGATAAACTGAATAGCACGAATGATCTGATTGATGGAAAGAAGGAGCAGGTAAAAAGAAATTGTTGGTCTGTAGAAGATCAGCGTGTGGAAGCATATGTTGCAGGTAATATTGCATAGGATGTTCTAGATAAAGTGGAATCTTTGCTTACAGATTCTTTTGCCTCTTTCCATGCAGCCCAAAATAGAGCATCCTTTCATGGGTATGTCTTTGGAGACCCTGGAGAGACTTATTTAAGGGTTGGAGAGCCTTGTCAGATTATTGATGAAGGGGAAGTGAAGCTGAAATTGCAAATGGATGACACACAATGGTTGAAGGAAGTCATGCAGGTACCAGTCTTGGAGATTAGTCTAATTTCTTCAGGAAATTTGGGTGATGAGAGATGCACTGTAACTCTCACAGTGGATGCACTTGAATTAGATTGTGGTAAGAAAGTAGGTATCCTTTATCTATCTACTTATATTACTGATTCACCTTCTTTTGCAGAGATGTGGCTTCATGGGCTTGGTCACATATGTAGAAGGAAAATGTAGGTTTTGAAGCGAAAGTCAGATGTTTATGACAAGCTAAACAACTGGAAAGCCTTGGTGTTCATGGAGGAGATGACAGACAGAGATCAGGTGAGAAAACTAAATTATTCTAAGCAGAGCAGGGTTGATTTGATTGGGATTTTGATCTATGGAGAGCTCGCGGATAAAAGTTATCACTCACAGACAAACACAGGTACTAGTGTTGGTTAGATAGTAATTGACATCAGCAACAGGAAGACTAACGTCGGTCATGTAGGAACCGATGTTGGTAAGAGGGACACTAGCGTCGACCGGGGAAATGATGTTGGCAGTCAGGTTTAGTACAGGCAGCCGACATCGGTCAGGAACAGACTGGGAGATGGCTGAGATCGGTAACTGGTACAGATGATGGGCAGACAACAAGCTGTCAACAAGTCTTAAACACTAATGTTTAGGTCAGAAAGGGTAAGTGAACCTCATATTCGTTGTTCACCTTCTTTATATTGCTTATTGATGGTCAAGAACCAGGAAGATGGAAGAGGCAATACAGGTAGAATCCTAATACAGTGGGAGCTTGGCATGGATGAGGAGTGTGAGTCCTTGGAGAAGAACCAAATAGGTATTTGTTGGTAGAGTTGCCAGTTGGAAGGAAGTAATGAGAGACAGAATGGATTCCCAAGTTAAAGAAGAGAGTGGATGGACCCAAGAGATAGAAGGCTATGGCATATGGTCTTGAGGAAGTTGCAGGACAGTGGTACAGGTTTGATAGGTGGAAGACTAAGCATGGCTTCAGTCAATGTCATTATAACTATTGTGTTTTTATCTTACCAGGTGGATGATGAGTCGTGACATTATCCAGTTACTATATGTGGGTAATTTACTAGCAGGTTTTGTACATACAGGGATTTGTTGAGCTAAAGGTAAGGTTAGTTTAGAGGCGTGTCATGAAGAATTTGGAGTAGTAAAATTCTTTGGCATAAGAGACATGGAGATTTTATCTCCAGTGTGAGCTGATGTGAAGACAGTGTTGGTGGGGTTCATGATGCAGGATGTAGAATCAAAAAGTACACCAAGGGCTAGATAGTTCAAGCTTAGCTTGAAATAGGGTTTGAAATCACATGAGGTCTAGTGTAGACCTAAGCTTTCCCAAGCAATGGGAGTTGTCAGAAAGTATGGAGCCAATTCGAGGAAGAGGTACTGAAGGGTAGTTCAGTAGACTCTTATAGGGATTAGTGGTAGGTCGACATGCTATGCAGGGTCAAGTTATTTTCTACATAGGTTTGTAGATGCAGATTCGACAGGTTACTTGGATGACAAAGGCATAAAGGTTAAAGCATCACAGGGTGTGGTGGTTAGTCTTCAGGATTGATCTTGAAGAGGTATACAAGCCAGGGTACAATTAGATAGAGTACAAGTATAGGTACAGTTGCAACTATTTATCTCCAAGTGGGAGATTGTTAGATTATGGAGCTAAAAGCTTCAAGTAGTGCAAACAGGGAGGAGGTTGCTGAGTTCTAGGGAGACTGGCGTTGGCAGGGTGCAGTGCACAGGGAAACTAACGACGGTAGGGTGCACAGGAAGGCAACCGACATCGGCAGTATGTCAGCTGATGACGGTCACCCCCAGGCAGACAAGGACTGACGTCAGTCGCCTGTGGCAGTTCCAAAACTGGTTGTTCCATGGATAGTTAGTTCGTTGAATCGAGTGTTTGCATGCAAAGGCTATTTTTGGTCTTGAGTTGCATGTCTAATTATTGTAATTAGGTTAGTCTAATTATTGTATGCATGAGATCTATATATGGACTCATAGGTTGTAGTGTAAACTTGTAGCTAGAGAGTAAGAGAGCAATAAGCTCCTTCAGATAGAAGAGATTAATGGTGCGTTCCTCCTAGTGCCACAGTACCAAGGTGGGTACTGGTTTGGAGAATTAGAAGGGTTCTTTGTGTGTGTATGATCTTGGTCAACATGTGGGCATGACTTTCTATAGGAGATCTACAATGGTATGATTTAGTTATTTGCAAGTAGCAGCAGAGAGAAGGGGATCTACTTGAAGTATAGTTGTGTACTTGGTGAACTAGCAGCATGTTACTGACTAGTTGGAGAGGTGAACATCAATTCTATATTGGAGTTGATTGTTGTGACCAAGAGAGAGAGGGAAGAAGGTCTTGAGGAGTGGCAAACCTTTGAGGTGGAGGAAGAAGTGGCATCTTCCTTATTGTATATTTTTCTGAGTGATTATTAATACAATTGTGTATTGGCTCTCAATTCTTGTGTTGTTTCATATTTCCTGTTACTTATTGATTCTGGTTAAATTCCATGTTTAGTTGCTAATACAAGAAGTAGTCATATGTGCTCTAATTGGTAGAGCAAGATCCTGACAAAGTAGGGATCAGAGCATGTTTATTGTCCTTGGATTACCTGACAAGTGGTATCAGAGCCTTGGCTATAGGTTCAAGAGCTGATACCAACAAGTGGTATCAGATCTTATGGTTGGCTTGACTAACAGGTGGTTTAGATCTGGTAGTGTTTTTTGATTATAGGTCACTCACAGGGGTTTCAGATTGAATGGGAGTATAACAATGGCAGAAGAAAGTAAGCTACGAATGGAGAAACTAAATAGCACGAATGGTATGATTGATGGAAAGAAGGAGCAGGTAAAAAGAGATTGTTGGTCTGTAGAAGATCAGCGTGTGGTAGCATATGTGCAGGTAATATTGCACATGATGTTCTGGATAAAGTGGAATCTTTCTTTACATATTCTTTTGCCTCTTTCCATGCAGCCCGAAATAGAGCATCTTTTCATGGGTATGTCTTTGGAGACCTTGGAGAGACTTATTTAGGGGTTGGAGAGCCTTGTCAGATTATTGATGAAGGGGAAGTGAAGCTGAAGTTGTAGACGGATGACACACAGTGGTTGAAGGAAGTCATGCAGGTACCAATCTTGGAGATTAGTCTAATTTCTTCAAGAAATTTGGGTGATGAGAGATGCACTGTAACTCTCACAGCGGATGCACTTAAATTAGATTATGGTAAGAAAGTAGGTATCCTTTACCTATCTACTTATATTACTGATTCACCTTCTGTTGCAGAGATGTGGCTTCATGGGCTTGGTCACATATGTAGAAGGAGAATGCTGGTATTGAAGCGAAAGTCAGATGTTTTTGACAAGCTAAAGAACTGAAAAGCCTTGGTGTTCATGGTGGAGATGACGGACAGAGATCAAGTGAGAAAATTGAATTATTCTGAGCAGAGCAGTGTTGATTTGATTGCAATTTTGATCCATGGAGAGCTCGCAGATAAAAGTTATCACTCATAGATGAACATAGGTACCAGCATCGGTCAGAAAGTAACTGATGTCGACAACAGGAAGATCGACGTCGGTCATGTAGGAACTGACGTCGGTAGGAGGGACACTAACGTCAGCCAGGGAAACAACGTCGGCAATCAGGTTCAGTACAGGGAGCTGACATCGGTCGGGAATAGACTGGGAGATGGCCGAGATCGGTCACTAGTACGGATGGTGGGCGGACAGCAAGCTGTCAACAAGTCTCAAATGCTCATGTTGAGGTTAGAAAGGGTAAGTGATCCTCATATTCGTTATTCACCTTCTTTATATTGCTTATTGATGATCAAGAACTAGGAAGATGGAAGAGGCAATATAGGTAGAATCTTGATACAGTGGGAGCTTGGCATGGATGAGGAGTGTGAGTCCTTGGAGAAGAACCAAACAGGTATTTGTTGGTAGAGTTGTCAGCTGGAAGGAAGCACTGAGAGACGGAATGGATTCCCAAGTTAAAAAAGAGAGTGGATGGACACAAGAGACAGAAGGCTATGGCATATGGTCTTGAGGAAGCTACAGGACAATGGTACAAGTTTGACAGGTGGATGACTAAGCATGGCTTCAGTCAATGTCATTATAACTATTGTGTTTTTGTCTTACCAGGTGGATGATGAGTCGTGACATTATCCAGTTACTGTATGTGGGTAATTTGCTAGCAGGTTTTGTACATACAGGGATTTGCTGAGCTAAAGGTAAGGTTAGTTCAGAGGCGTGTCATGAAGAATTTGGAGCAGTGAAATTCTTTGGCATGAGAGACATGGAGATTTTATCTCCAGTGTGAGCTGATGTGAAGACAGTGTTGGCAGGGTTCATGATGCACGATGCAGAATCAGAAAGCACACCAAGGGTTGGACAGTTCAAGCTTAGCTTGAAATAGGGTTTGAAATCACATGAGGTCTAGTGTAGACTTGAGCTTTCCCAAGCAGTGGGAGTTGTCAAAAAGTATGGAGCCAATTCGAGGAAGAAGTACTGAGGGGCAGTTTAGTAGACTCTTATAGGGATCAACGGCAGGTCGACATGCTATGCAGGGTCAAGTTATTTTCTACATAGGTTTGTAGATGTAGATTCGGTAGGTTACTTGGATGACAAAGGCATAAAGGTTAAAGCATCATAGTGTGTGGTGGTTAGTCTTCAGGATTGATCTTGAAGAGGGATACAAGCCAGGGTACAATTAGACACAGTACAGGTATAGGTACAGTTACAGCTATTTATCTCCAAGTGGGAGATTGTTAGATTGTGGAGCTAAAAGCTTCAACTTGTGTAAATAGGGAGGAGGTTGCTGAGTTCTAGATAGACCGGTGTCGATAGGGTGTAGTGCATAGGTAAATCGATGAGGGTAGGGCAGACAGGAAGGCAATCGACATCAGTAGTATGTTGGCCGATGACGGTCACCTCTAGGCAGATAGGGACCGATGTCGGTCACTTGTGGCAGTTTCAAAACTGCTTGTTCCATGGACAGTTAGTTTGTTAAATCAAGTGTTTGCATGCAAAGGCTATTTTTTGTCTTGAGTTGCATGTCTAATTATTGTATGCATGAGATCTATATATGGACTCATAGGCTATAGTGTAAACTTGTAGCTAGAGAGTAAGAGAGCAATAAGCTCCTTCAGAGAGAAGAGAGCAATGGTGCGTTCCTCCTAGTGCCATAGTACCAAGGTGGGTACTGGTTTGGAGAATCAGAAGGGTTCTTCATGTGTGTATGAACTTGGTCAGCATGTGGGCATGAATTTCTATAGGAGATCTACAATGGTGAGTATGATCTAGTTATTTGCAGGAAGCAATAGAGAGCAGGGGATCTAGTTGAAGTATAGTTATGTACTTGGTGAACTGGCAGCGTGTTATTGACTGGTTGGAGAGGTGAACATCAATTTTGTATTGGAGTTGATTGTTGTGACCAAGAGAGAGAGGGAAGAAGGTCTTGAGGAGTGGCGAACCTTTGAGGTGGAGGAAGAAGTGGCATATTCCTTATTGTATATTCTTCTGAGTGATTATTAATACAATTGTGTATTGTCTCTCAATTCTTGTGTTTTTTCATATTTCTAGTTACTTATTGATTCTAGTTAAATTCTGTGTTTAGTTGCTAATACGAGAAGTAGTCATATGTGCTCTAATTGGTAGAGCAAGATCCTGACAAAGTAGGGATCAGAGCATGTTTATTGTTCTTGGATTACCGTACAAGTGGTATCAGAGCCTTGGTTGTAGGTTCAAGACCTGATACCAACAAGTGGTATCACATCTTTTGGTTGGGTTGACTAACAAGTGGTTCAGATCTGGTAGTGTTTTTTGATTATAGGTCACTCACAGGGGTTTCAGATTGAGTGGGAGTATAGCAATGGTAGAAAAAGGTAAGCTATGAATGGATAAATTGAATAGCACTAATGGTCAGATTGATGGAAAGAAGGAGCAGGTAAAAAGAAATTGTTGGTCTGTAGAAGATCAGCGTGTGGAAGCATATGTTGTAGGTAATATTACATAGGATGTTCTATATAAAGTGGAATCTTTGTTTACAGATTCTTTTGCCTCTTTCCATGCAGCCCGAAATAGAGCATCTTTTCATGGGTATGTCTTTGGAGACCTTAGAGAGACTTATTTAGGGGTTGGAGAGCCTTGTCAAATTATTGACAAAGGGGAAGTGAAGCTGAAATTGTAGACGGATGACACACAGTGGTTGAACGAAGTCATGCAGGTACCAGTCTTGGAGATTAGTCTAATTTCTTCAAGAAATTTGGGTGATGAGAGATGCACTGTAACTCTCAGAGCGGATGCACTTGAATTAGATTGTGGTAAGAAAGTAGGTATCCTTTATCTATCTACTTATATTAGTGATTCACCTTCTATGCAGGGATGTGGCTTCATGGGCTTGGTCACATATGTAGAAGGAGAATGCTGGTTTTGAAGTGAAAGTTAGATATTTTTGACAAGCTAAAGAACTGAAAAGCCTTGGTGTTCATGGAGGAGATGACGGACAGAGATCAAGTGAGAAAATTGAATTATTCTGAGCAGAGCAGTGTTGATTTGATTGTGATTTTGATCCATGGAGAGCTCGCAGATAAAAGTTATCACTCACAAACAAACACAGGTACTAGCATCGGTCAGAAAGTAACTGATGTCGACAACAGGAAGACCGACGTCGGTCATGTAGGAATTGATGTCGGTAGGAGGGACACTAGCATCAGCCAGGAAACAATGTCCGCAATCAGGTTCAGTACAGGGAGCCGACATCGGTCGGGAATAGACTGGGAGATGGCCGAGATCGGTCACTAGTACGGATGGTGGGCGGATAGCAAGCTGTCAACAAGTCTCAAATGCTCATGTTGAGGTCAGAAAGGGTAAGTGAACCTCATATTCATTGTTCACCTTCTTTATATTGCTTATTGATGATCAAGAACTAGGAAGATGGAGGAGGCAATATAGGTAGAATCTTGATACAGTGGGAGCTTGGCATGGATGAGGAGTGTGAGTCCTTGGAGAAGAACCAAACAGGTATTTGTTGGTAGAGTTGTCAGCTAGAACGAAGCACTAAGAGACGAAATGGATTCCCATGTTAAAGAAGAGAGTGGATGGACACAAGAGACAGAAGGCTATGGCATATGGTCTTGAGGAAGCTGTAGGACAGTGGTACAAGTTTGACAGGTGGATGACTAAGCATGGCTTCAGTCAATATCATTATAACTATTGTGTTTTTGTCTTACCAGGTGGATGATGAGTCGTGACATTATCCAGTTACTGTATGTGGGTAATTTGCTAGCAGGTTTTGTACATACAGGGATTTGTTCAGCTAAAGGTAAGGTTAGTTCAGAGGCATGTCATGAAGAATGTGGAGCCGTGAAATTCTTTGGCATAAGAGACATGGAGATTTTATCTCCAGTGGGAGCTGATGTGAAGACGGTGTTGGTGGGGTTCATGATGCAGGATTCAAAATTAGAAAGCACACCAAGGGCTAGACAGTTCAAGCTTAGCTTGAAATAGGGTTCAAAATCACATGAGGTCTAGTGTAGACCTGAGCTTTCCCAAGAAGTGGGAGTTGTCAGAAAGTATGGAGCCAATTCAAGGAAGAGGTACTGAAGGGCAGTTTAGTAGACTCTTATAGGGATCAGTGGCAGGTCGACATGCTATGCAGGGTCAAGTTATTTTCTACATAGGTTTGTAGATGCGGATTCGGCAGGTTACTTGGATGACAAAGGCATAAAGGTTAAAGCATCATAGGGTATGGTGGTTAGTCTTCAGGATTGATCTTGAAGAGGGATACAAGCCAGGGTACAATTAGACAGAGTACAAGTATAGGTACAGTTGTAGCTGTTTATCTCCAAGTGGGAGATTGTTAGATTGTGGAGCTAAAAGCTTCAACTGGTGCAAACAGGGAGGAGGTTGCTGAGTTCCAGGGAGACCAGCATCGACAGGGTGCAGTGCATAGGGAAACCGATGACGGCAGGGCAGACAGGAAGGCAACCGACATCGGCAATATGTCGGTTGATGACGGTCACCTCCAGGTAGACAGGGACCGACGTCGATCGCCTGTGGCAGTTCTAGAACTGGTTGTTCCATGGATAGTTAGTTCGTTGAATCGAGTGTTTGCATGCAAAGGCTATTTTTGGTCTTGAGTTGCGTGTCTAATTATTGTAATTAGGTTAGTCTAATTATTGTATGCATGAGATCTATATATGGACTCATAGGCTGTAGTGTAAACTTGTAGCTAGAGAGTAAGAGAGCAATAAGCTCCTTCAGAGAGAAGAGAGCAATGGTGCATTCCTCCTAGTGCCACAGTACCAAGGTGGGTACTGGTTTGGAGAATCAGAAGGGTTCTTCATGTGTGTATGATCTTGGTCAGCATGTGGGCATGACTTTCTATAGGAGATCTACAATGGTGAGTATGATCTAGTTATTTTCAGGTAGCAGCAGAGAGCAAGGGATCTACTTGAAGTATAGTTGTGTACTTGGTGAACTGGCAGCATGTTACTAATTGGTTGGAGAGGTGAACATCAATTTTGTATTGGAGTTGATTGTTGTGACCAAGAGAGAGAGGGAAGAAGGTCTTGAGGAGTGGCGAACCTTTGAGGTGGAGGAAGAAGTGGCATCTTCCTTATTGTATATTCTTTTGAGTGATTATTAATACAATTGTGTATTGTCTCTCAATTCCTGTGTTGTTTCAGATTTCTAGTTACTTATTTATTCTGGTTAAATTCGATGTTTAGTTGCTAATACAAGAAGTAGTCATATGTGCTCTAATTGGTAGAGCAAGATCCTAACAAAGTAGGGATCAGAGCATGTTTATTGTTCTTGGATTACCTGACATATTAGAACTTAGTAAATTATGTCTAAGTAGACAAATTTGCATCCCCATATCTTCAACTGAGCTTCATCGCATGTCTTCAACTATGATGCATAACAACTAGGGAATAATATGATAATAAACATATGAAAAAATCCACCAGACTCATCCAAACATGGAAATAACAACATAATAAAATTGCCTACTCATATTTTACTCTATAGACCCAAAATGTTTATATGAATAATATGAGGAACCAGATGACTTCCACTCATGCACACAAGTACTCCAATAATCCTTAACCTCTGATATAATGCCTTACACATCTTCTAATCAAAATACTTATCCTTGATAATCAATGACATCTATAATATCCCTTTTAACATTAATAACATGTTCATAATGTCCCTTTTGACATCAATGGTAATCATATTGCTAGCAATGTGATCCATGTGAGATGCTTTAATGGTGAAGGCATGTATTGTGGTTGACAAGGAAATTTTTTGGGCTTAATAATTCATGAATGCTCTATATATATTGAAACCAAATGTGATGTAATTTAGGATTGTGGAATACTTGTGATATGAGTGCAATGTACATGTGAGAGTTGTGGAGTGAAGGATAGGTAGAGTGCCTAGATGATGAGTTAATGAGTAGAGTAGATTGAGGACTATGTGTATAACCTATAGGTCATATTTATAATGTCCAAGTATTGCACTTGTTATTTTATAATATGAAAATAGTTCTAAATATGCATATGAGGATAGTTTGAGTGAAGAAAGAGAGAGATTGTGGCATGGCTATGTGAGAGGCTTGTATGAGATAGAGAGAGTTTATATAGGGGTTAGATAATTTGAGATCCATAATCAAGTGTTGAAGACATAAATTCTAAAGTGGAGGTGTTCAATTCAAATGAGGGCATATAGGATTTGATATTCTTTAGGGGTAGTTGCACTTTGTGAAATAGGTGTTTTGCTAAAGGCCTTTAGTTAGGAGGATATTATCAAGGTTTGTTGGTCTAAAAGAGTTGACTAGTTTCTTGTTTGTTATTTATTATAGGAAAATTATTCCATGTGTTATAGGATTTAGAGTGGGTTTTATTACCTATTAGGGTTTCTCGTAGAAACTATGTGTTATGTGTCTAATCATGTGTATGCATTGAATGAATGAGCTTTCTTGTTAATGTTGTTTGATCAAATTGAGATATGTTGATTTTACAGATGGTCTTAGAGAGATCCTTGAAGAGGCTACTATAGTTCAAAAGTTATTAATGTCTGTATCCCTCAAGTTTGATCTAAAATTATCTTCTAGAGAATAAAGTCGTGATCTTACTTAGTTAAATATGGATCAATTGCATGGTACTCTTACTACCTATGGAATGAGGAAGAATGATGATATATCACCAAAAAAGGAAACAACATTCAAGACAAAGATGAAACCAAAGAATAAGTTCCAAGGTAAGAAACCCAAAGAGGATGACATTTCTGATATAGATGAAGATGAACTAATTGATTTGATTTAAAGGAAATTGAGAACAAGTTTAGGCAAGTATAAAAGTAAACCACCCCTAAAATTCTTCAATTGTGGTGAGATAGGACATTTTACAAATAAGTTCCCTCATAAGTATAATAAGGATGATGATGAAGATAATGATTAAGGTGATGATGATGGTAAGAGATCATTCAGGTCTGATAAAATAAAATAGGAATTTAGAAGCTTTGATAACAAGAAGAAGTACTTCAAGGACAAGAAAATCATCTACACCAAAGAAGATTGCAACTCATCATATGGGAGTGAAGTCAGTGACTCAAAGTATGATCATGAAGATGATGATCCTATTGAAAAAGAAGTTCTATTCATGGTTTAGGAAGGTAATTTCTCACATCAAAATGAGTCTACTTGGAGTGATTCAGATGATGATGAAGATGAGGTGGACTATGAGATTGAATTCATGAATACCCTTGAAAAACTAAAGATTGAGAAGAAGATTAAAAATAATATGAAGTCACAACTTAAGGACTATGAAGAACAATTTAGTGTGTTTGACCAAGATTGGTTGAAGACTATATAAATCATGAAGGTGTTGTCATGCTTCTTAATTCTAAGTTGGAATTAATATCTATAAATATAAGAGATAAAGAAGAATAATTATCAAGGTATGCATATGAGATTATGTCTTTGAAAGATGAATTAGAGAAGTCTGCAAGAAAGGTGAAATCATTTGTCAAGTTTGATAAAATTTATAATGATTTAGACGATCTCCTAAAGAGTCAAAAATTACCTAGTGATAGATCTAGATTAGTTTTTAATGAAAATCCCAAAGTTGCTTCTCAAGTTGACATGAATGTCAATGAGAGAAAGGTGAATCAGCCTTTAAAGACAAATCATCAGATAAAGAATGTAGGTGATAGAAAAATGAAGTCAAATTAGATCATATAAACAAATGCCATGAGGATGCAAATTTCAATTGTTACCATTACACATATAATCAATTTGGTCATAGGGATAGAGAATTCAAGAGACCTATTAGAAATGAATTTGAATGGAACTATGATGGGGTCATCAGTAAAATGGTGTGAGAAAGGTTAAGTGCTTTAATTGTCTTAATGAGGGACACTTTACTAAGAATTTTCTAAACAAGGAAAGGCAAGGTAAGTCTTCTTTAAAAAGAACAGTTTATTTCAATTATCATGACATTGGACACATTGGTAATTTTTGACCAAACAAGATAAGACAAGATGAGTTTATATCAAGGAGTATGGTTTTCTACAACTATGAACAAAGAGGTCACATTTCTAGATTTTGCAAGCAAATGCCATTAAATTAGAATAGGTTCAGTCAGGTTCCAATAGTGCAAGATAGAAGGCACGTTACTCATGGAGACCAAAGGTGGTAAGTATGAGTCATGATGAGACTACATGTCCAAGTAATCTATTTGATATGGTGGAAAATTCTACATAAGTTGAAGAGTAGCAAGGGATCTCATTTTTTGCTCATGTTGAGAATGAAGATACTAAGCTCAAGAAGAAGACCAATGTATTGGTTAAGGCTAGTGTTGAGATGTGTATGGATCCAAGTGAGCTTATTGAAGTTGATAATCATGTATCACATAAAGAACATCAATTGTTTGTGCCTCCTGATAAGGTTCCAAGGTATAAGGTTAATTCTTCAAATAAAAAGGTATGTCAAGATTACTTAGTTTCTCTATGTATTGTCAATTCTATCTTAGAAGAGAAGGATAGTGATATAGAAAAGGAACCATTTATCATAGTTCAAAACAAGAAGAAGAATAAGAACAAGAGTATGAAATCTTATAGCTATAAGAGGATTTTAGTGGTTACTAAGGAGATGTGGGCCACTCTTGGCTTCACTTTATTTTAGAGAATTATGGTGTAAAGGATGTCTTTGTCTATGATTATTAAGAGACTCCTTTTAGTGGAGAAACAAGTGTTATTGTGGTGTTCTTCACATGGTCTTAGAAGGCTAGAGATGAGTGTTCTTAGTTGGATCAGATATGTCTAGGTGGACTATATGTTGTGCTAATGTCAGAGTGATGTCATAGTTGTATATGGTTAGTCGTTAGGGCTAGATTGAAGATTTTCAAGTGGAAAAAGAGGCATTTTTATTTTAAAAGATGATATTTTTACATAGAAAGGTATGTTGACCTTATTCTAGTATTCTCGAGGTGGTTTTATGGTCTGAAGTTATGTTGAAGTCAAATTAGAGATTTTTGTTTACTCTCAGGTTTCCCAATTTATGTTTAAGAGTATGTAAGTCCTAAAATAGGTTATAGGATGTATGGGTTCCCAAAGATGTGGATGCTCAAATTTTGGTCCATAATTGTGTAATGGTTGTATCTAGGTGTACAAGAGGTTTTTGAGGTGGATGTTGACCAAAAGGAGGTTTGCTGACTCTAATTATTTTAAGATTCTAGGGTTTTGGGCTTTGATATAAAAATGGTCTAAATTATGAGTTAAGCTCTAAGGCTTATTAATAAGTTTAATGGGCCAAATGGGTTATAAAATCAAGATTCACATAGATTTGAAGGTTTGTGGTTTTCAAATTGTTTTTGTTTTTATCAAGATAGAGGCCTAATTCGCTAGTAGGTTTGTGAAGGAAGTATGTTACAAAAGATTATCTTAGTTATGAAAATTGGTTTGCTTGAGGGGGTATATGAGAGTGATCCAGATATTAATTTCAAGTCTTGAAGGTGAATCTACTAAAAATTATAGGCTATAAAATTTCTAGGTAGGGCTATAAGGAGTCTAGATAGGCCTAGTAAGAAGAAGAGTGCTTTTTGATCAGTTTATCCAAAAGCACAAGGTATGAGTGTTTCTAGGAGATTTCTTAGGTTGTTTTAGATCATGTTTTATTTTTGGTGAGTGGAATGAATTTTTTTGGTTGTTCTTGAGGTGGTATGAGAGAAAAGGCTAGTAAGCATGTATGGTGGTTCTTCATAGTGTGTGGAGATATGAAGATGATCAAGATGTGTAATGGCTCAAAAATATTAGGGGGAGTCCCTCTTAAATGTTTCTTGGTGTGTTACATTAGATTTTAGTTTTTTATTTCTTATTTCTTCATTGGTTTTAGTGATTGGTTAAGGAGAGTGTTAGCATGGAGAAAGAGGAAGTTGTCAAGGCAAGAAGAGGTAGGCTCAAGTTAAGGGGGAGTTTTCAATATCTTTATAAGATGGGATACTCCTATTGGTATTATTTTTAGATATTTAGGATTAGTTGGTGCCCACTTTGTCATTATGTCAAAGGGGGGAAGTTCCTCTTGTGTGAGTGCTTAAAGAGAGAGAAGGAAGGTGAGATGTATGATGTGTGTTGAAATCAATGAAAAAAGGGTAGATTATTGGAGAGTTTTCAATGATGTTATGGTGATGTCATGTAAGTGTCTAGATGAGTGGATGAAATGTCTTGATAGTCTAAGTGATAATGAAAAAGTGTGCAATGTGCTTGTCCTAATATTCTTAAAAGAGGCTTAGTTGATTTACAATTTTGATATGGTTAGAGATGTTCAGGGATGAGTATGGAACATTAATCATGTTAAATAGGTCTACAATATTTTTTGATGCTTTGAGTAATTATGTTCATGAGTGGATTTCATTTGGTTGATCATTGTTGTTGTCTAATTTAGGTCTAGCAGAAAAAAATCTAAATATGTAGTTTGTTGACATCACCATTACCATCTATGGATGAGTCAAGGGGAGTTGGTCATATGGTTGTGATCAAATTAGTCCCTAATTACTATGCACTAAATATCATGTCATGTGCCTAAGCACACTCAAAGATATATGGGTGCAAATTTGGGCTCTCAGGCATTATGATAGTGTTTTCTATATTAAAATAGAGCTATGTAAGCATGTTGATGATGTCAGCATTCACACACATGGAGGTTTTAAGAGGAAATGGTCACATGGATTTGTTTGTTATTGTGCCTAGTTCTTATATGCTAAATCTTAGGTCATGCACCTAAGTACATCAAAAGATGTGTAAGTGTAAAGTTGGGCTCTCAAGGAGTTTCACAGTGTTTTCCCATACTTCACCAAATTCGCATGAAGAAAGAAAGTGCTGAGTAAGTAGTTTAATGATGACATATCTCATATGTGTATATGTTTTAGGAAAATTTGATCTAATGAATTTGTTCATTTTTTTTCCTAGTTGATTTGTGCTAAAGTTCAGATCATGTGTTGAAGTGCATCAAAAGATATGCATGTGCAAAGTTGGTCTTCCAAGAACTTATTAACATTGTTAGCTCTATGAAAAATAAATCTAAGGAGGCATTTTAATGTCATTATATCTCACACATATGAGGGTTCTAGGAATATATTGACACATGGTTGGATTTTCCTATGTTAGGAGATCATATGGTATAATTTTGAGAACATACACTTTAGTGAAGCAAAATATGTGGAGGTGAAAAATTGACCTTAAAAAAATATTGCAAAGGTTCCCATACTTAGTCTATTCTGCATGAATATAAAGATCAGGACTAAATGAAGATCTAATGACTCAAAGTGATCATATATTTTTGATCTAATAATGTATGTTGAGTGAGATGGTAAGAAGTGCATGATGTTTAATAGTATAAGTGCTTAGAATGCATGTGAGGGTGTCAAGTGTCATGATCATGAGTGTTTTGAGAAAGATCAAATGGTGAGCACTATAAGATAAAGACATATTGATTTACCAAGATCGATAGTGCATTCTAAGTCAATATTGCAAGAGTGCACAAGATGAGGTTAGCATGTTTAAGGTTTAATAGTCAAGCATTGGTATACTATACATTAAAGTTAAGAGATGATCATTGGTGCATGTTTAATCTGAGTAGTGAGGACACAAGATATGAGCATAATGTTTGAAGCTTAACTATGGCCATTGGCATTTGAATATTTGAATTTTGCAAAGGAAAGACTAGTGTCTAGTTTTTAAGGCATATATTTTGATAAAAGATGAATTTTCTCATGGTGTAAAAATAAAAGTGGTATAAGAATCTAAGATACATCTATAAATATAGATTTAAAGGTTTTAATTTATGTACATACAAATTTATTGAGCTCCAAAGTTGACTATATATTTTAATGTGTTCTACAAGTAATCCTAGAAGGGTAATTGAGCTTGTTTTGATGTTTAATTAAGAATTAGATATTGGATAATGTTTTATGCCCCATGAGTATCATCTATGTGCATTATGAAGGTTTGAATAATCATATGTGGTATGAACAAATGTTTAAAATTTGACTGTGTGTTCATTCATGGTGACTATGTGCACAAAATATTATTGAGAAATTTGTGCTTAAATAGAAGGGTACCGTGATGGATATGGGCACTTAAGGAGGACATGTAGATCATATGGCATGGGTTAATTAGTTTTAAATTTTTCTTGTGTTCTTATTTTTCTTAGATAAGTGTCAAAGAGGTCAATAAGTCATAATAGGACCTAAAAGTGACTTAGGCTTATTTGAAAGTGGATTGTGCTTAAGTGTGACCCATGTGAGATGCTTTAAGGGTGAAGGCATGTATTGTTGCTAATAAGGAAATTTTTTGGACTTGATAATTCATACATTATCTATATATAGTGAAACCAAATGTGATGGTTTCTAGGCTTGTGGAAGACTTGAGAGACGAGTGCAAGGCATATGTGAGAGTTATGGAGTGAAGGAGAGGTGGAGTGCCCAGTTGATGAGTTAATAAGTAGAGAAGGTTAAGGAATGTGTGTATGACCTGT
The DNA here is from genome assembly GCA_037957365.1 of Torreya grandis. Lineage (NCBI taxonomy): Eukaryota > Viridiplantae > Streptophyta > Pinopsida > Cupressales > Taxaceae > Torreya > Torreya grandis. The sequence continues at coordinate 94,120 of JARHVA010000617.1, read as the reverse complement.
AGTTTATATTTTTTATGTCCAAATAGTGATATTTTAGTTTGAAGATATGTGAAAAGGTCTGAGTATGCATTTGATGATAGTTAGAGTGAAGAAGGAGAGAGATTGTGGCATACCTATGTAAGAGGCTTGCATAAGATAAAGAGAGAGAGTTTGTGTAGGGGTTAAATAATATGATATACATCATTAGGTGTTTAATAAATCAATTCTAAGGTGGAGGTGTTCACTTCAAAGGAGGGTCTGAAGGACTTGATCTTCTTTAGGGGTAGTTGCTCTTTGTGAAATATGTGTTTCATTAAAGGCCTTTGGTCTGGAGGATATGATCAAGGTTTGATGGTATAAAGGATTTGAATAGCATCTTGTTTGTAATTTATTATAGGACAATTATTCCATGTGTTGTAGGCTTGAGAGTGGGTTTTATTCCCCATGAAGGTTTCCCATAGGAACTATGTGTTATGTGTTTGATCTTATATATGTATTGAATGAATGAGATATATTGTTAATGTTTCTTGATAAATTTGATATATATTTATTGTTTAAATAGTTTTAAAGGATTGTAATTGATATTGAAATATCTAGACTCATTGATTCACCACCCCCCTTAGTGATTGTACCTCTAACATGCATAAGCAGGGTAAAATGCAAAACTTGTTTTGAGTTTGCATGTGTATGATGAATTTTCCCACCTAGTGGTTAGAGGGATAAAATTCATGTATTTATACCATTATGATACTTGTGTGAGTGTTAAGAGAGGTCTAGGATAACCTTAGAAGGTTTTAGATTTAAAAATATATTCATTTGTGAAAAAGATATGGAAATGATAATAACACCATTTTTGGGACACTATCTCCATGTGGTGCTATTGTCCTTATTATGGTGTTAGTGTACAAGTGACAGAACAATAGGAATGAAGAGCTAGGATATAAACAATAGGCATGAAGGGCTAGGATACATATATGAGGGTCTGGGACTAATTTAGGGATGACTAGGGATGCCTGTGGCCCGTATGAAGGTTGGATAAGTGTGATAATAAGATCTATGATATGTCTAGAGTTAAGCTATGTATATGTAGTCTTAAGTAGCACTCTTAACACCCAAATATCACTTTTAGGTGATTAAAATGTAATCTTACATTTCATTTTATTTTTATTTTAATATGTTTTTAAAAATTCTAGCATTAAAAATATCTTACATTTTTTAAAATATTTTTAATGTAACATTTGATTTAATAATATTTTAAATAATTAATATAATTTTTCTATATATAATAATATATTTTTTTTAATGTAATTTTAACATACATGTTATTGATGTCAAAAAATGGATAAAATTTACAAATGTCTAGTCTAAATAATAATAACAACAAAAAAACAAATATTACCTAAAAAATAAAGAACATATTATATAGAGGGAATGTTTTTGATAACAACTCAAAAAATATATTATCAATAAATAAAGAGCATTAAAAAAATTTGTAAATTTGAATTAATATTGAACCTATTCTTTTTAACTGCACAAATGATATGTTAAAAATTATAAAAAAGGAACCTCAACAAAAAATTATTGCACATTATCTGAAATGTTGTATTATATATGGAAGGAAATTCTTATTGATTCACTATTTATTGAAAAGGAAATTCATATTGAATCTCCATTTCCTACTTATAAAATATAATAAAAAATGTTCTTGCTATTGCTACATATAATTTAAACCTTTTTGAGACACAATCAATTTCCCCATTGATTGGATCAATTATCTTCTACTAGAACATGTTTTATATACATGGAAAATTATCAGGCCATGAAAACTCAAACATAAAATGGAGTGATCATTTATTGTAGATGTTTTTTTTAATATTTAAAATGTCATTGACTAACCTATTTTAATAAAATAGATCCTAAATAACCACCTATATTTTTTTAAAGGTTTACACATATTGAGGAAATTATTATAGCATCTGTTAGGCCAAATTTTCATGCGCAACTTATTTTTGGTAGACAATACAAATATAGTGGGACCATTTTAGCTTCACTCAAGATATTGGTCCCACTATGAAATTTATTTTATAATAAAAATTCACAATAGCTGAAAAATATACAAGGATGTCTATTCATTTTCATTTATTTATGATTTTCATTTGGAATATGCACCCATGAATTACATCTAAAAACCTAAAAAACAAAAACATCTAGCTTGACACCATATCTTTTGATTCAGTATAATAGTATATAGTATAGAGTGGGAATGTGATGTCATATGTAGGTTTCACATTGAATTTACTTTACCCAAATATGTGGAGGTAAGTATTTATAATGTGACATCTTATTATCTATTTCATTTAGTGTACATTTTTTGCTCTTAAGTACCCTATTTTAAAGATGGGTGTGAGGCACATTATGTTGAATATGAATTCCTACCTACTCATATAATCTAATAATATTACTATTGAAAATTTTTCATCCATTATCCATTCTAAGAAGTTGAATATTTCACTTTGATAGGTTTTCAAATATGGATTTTACAATTATGAAGTCTTCAAAGACTTCATTTTTGTTTTTTTAGAAATTTAACCCAATTTATATGAGATAAATCATCAATGAATGTAGGAATTTATTTATGTTTATAAAAATAAACATATGTAAAGGATATAAATTATTGAGAACCAACTATAATAAATCACATTTACTCAAGTATTTTCCTTTGCTAAATGGATCTTTGTGTTATGTTAGGTTGTGGAGCTAAAAGCTTCACCAAGATGCAAACAGGAGAAGTTACGGAGGATGCAGAGTTGCAGAGCGAGTTGCAGGAAAACTGATGTCGGTCTGATCAGCCGACATTGGCAACATTGCAGTGAAGAACCAACCGACGTCGATTACCAGTCGGCTGACATCAGTCATGGAGGAGCCGACGCCGGTAGCTTGTACGAGAACATGCAGTTTGCATGTTGATTCCGGAGAGTCTATTTTGAGACTGTTAGTTTGCATGTTGAAGGCTAGTCTTAGTCTTGAGTTGCATGTCTAATTATTGTAATTAGGTTAGTCTAATTATTGTAAGCATGAGATCTATATATGGACTCATGGGCTGTATTGTAAATTTGTATCTAGTGAGTAAGAGAGAAATAAGCTCCTTCAGATAGAGGAGAGCAATGGTGTGTTCCTCCTAGTGCCATAGTACTAAGGTGGGTACTAGTTTGGAGAATTAGTAGGGTTCTTTGTATGTGTACGATCTTGGTCAGCATGTGTGCATGACTTTCTATAGGAGATCTACAATGGTGAGTAAGGTCTAGTGATTTGTAGGTAGCAGCAGAGAGCAGGAGATCTACTTGGAGTACAGTTGTGTAGTTGGTGTACTGGCAGCGTGTTAGTAACTAGTTGGAGAGGTGAACATCAATTCCGTATTGGAGTTGATTTTTGTGACCAAGAGAGAGAAGGAAGAAGGTCTTGAGGTGTGGTGAGCCTTTAAGGTGGAAGAAGAAGTGGCATCTTCTTTATTGTATATTCTTCTGAGTGATTATTAATACAATTGTGTATTGTCTCTCAATCCCTGTGTTGTTTCATATTTCTAGTTACTTTATAATCTTGGTTAAATTCTATGATTAGTTGCTTATACAGAGTAATCATATTTGTGCTCTTATTGAGGGAGCAAGATCCTGACTAAGTAGGCATCAGAGCATGTTTATTTTTCTAGGTTCCTAACAAGTGGTATCAAAGCCTTGGTTGTAGGTTCAAGAGATGATACCATCAAGTGGTATCAGAGCTTTTGGTTGGGTTGACTAATAGGTGGTTTCAGATCTGGTAGTGTTTGTTGATTATAGGTCACTCATAGGGGTTTTAGATTGAGTGGGAGTATAGCAATGGCAGAAGCAAGTAAGCTACGAATGGAGAAACTAAATAGCATGAATGGTCTGATTGATGGAAAGAAAGAGTAGGTAAAAGAGATTTTTGGTCGGTAGAAGATTAGCGTGTAGAAGCATATGTTGTAGGCAATGTTGCACAGGATGTTCTGGATAAAGTAGAATCTTTGATTACAGATTCTTTTGCCTCTTTCCATGCAGCCCAAAATAGAGCATCTTTTCATGGGTATGTCTTTGGAGACTTTGGAGAGATTTATTTAGGGGTTGGAGAGCCTTGTCAGTTTATTGACGAAGGGGAAGTGAAGCTGAAATTACAGGCGGATAACACACGAGTGGTGAAGGAAGTCATGCAGGTACCAGTCTTAGAGATTAGTCTAATTTCTTTAGGAAATTTGGGTGATGGGAGATGCACTGTAATCTCACAATGGATGCACTTGAATTAGATGGTGGTAAGAAAGTAGGTATCCTTTATCTATCTACTTATATTATTGATTCACCTTCTATTGCAGAGATGTGGCTTCGTAGGCTTGGTCACATATGTAGGAGGGGAATGCAGGTTCTCAAGCAGAAGATAGATGTTTTTGACAAGCTAAAGAACTAGAAATCCTTGGTGTTCATGGAGGAGATGATGGATAGAGATCAGGTGAGGAGACTAAATTATTCTGAGCAGAGCTATGTTGATTTGAATAGAGTTTTGATCCATGGAGAGCTCACGGGTAATAAGTTATCACTCACAGACGAACATAGGTACCGACATCGGTCAGACAGTAACCGACATCAATAGAATAAAGACCGATGTCGGTCATGAAGGAACTAACATCGGTAGGAGGGACACCGGTGTCGGCTAGGGAAATGATGTTAGCAGTCAGGGTTAGTGCAGGGAACTGACATCGATGGCGAGCAGACTGGGAGATGGCCGAGATCGGTCACTGGTACAAATGGTGGGCAGACATCAAGCTGTCAACAGGTCTCAAATGCTCATATCAAGGTCAAAAAGGGTAAATGAACCTCATATTCATTATTCACCTTCTTTATATTGCTTACTGATGGTCAAGAACTAGGAAGATGTGAAGAAGCAATGTAGGTAGAATCCAGATATAGTGGGAGCTTGGCATAGATGAGGAGTGTGAGTCCTTGGAGAAGAAACAAACAGTTATTTGTTGGTAGAGTTATCAGCTGGAAGTAAGCACTGAGAGATAGAATGGATTCCCAAGTTAAAGAAGAGAGTGGATGGACACATGAGATGGAAGGCCAAGGTATATGGTCTTGAGGGAGTTGCAGGACAGTGGTACAGGTTTGACAGGTGGATGACTAAGCATGGCTTTAGTCAATGTCAGTGTAACTATTGTGTTTATCTTACCAGGTGGATGATGGTCGCAACATTATCTTGTTACTGTATGTGGGTGATTTGCTAGCAAGTTTGTACATACAGGGATTTGTTGAGCTAAGGGTAAGGTTAGTTCAGAGGTGTGTCATGAAGAATTTGGAGTAGTGAAATTCTTTGGCATAAGAGACATGGATATTTTATCTCCAGTGGGAGCTGATGTGAAGACGGTGTTGGTGGGGTTCATGATGCAGGATGCAGAATCAAAAAGCACCCCAAGGGCTAGACAGTTCAAGCTTAGCTTTGAATAGGGTTCAAAATCACATGAGGTCTAGTGTAGACCTAAGTTTTTTCCCAAGCAGTGGGGGTTATCATAAAGTATGGAGCCAATTCGGGGAAGGAGTACTGGAGGGTAGTTCAGTGGGACTAGCAGTAGGGATTCTTGTTATGCAGGGTTAAGGTCTTCACTACATGGATATGTAGGTTCAGATGTGGCAGGTTACTTGAATGACAGGTGTAGCATCACAGGATGTGTGGTGGTTAGTCTTTAGGGTTGATCTTGAAGAGGAATACAAGCTAGGGAATAATTTAGATGGTGTATAGGTACAAGTGTAGGTGCAGCTATTTATCTCCAAGTGGGAGATTGTTAGGTTGTGGAGCTAAAAGCTTCACTAGGATGTAAATAGGAGAAGTTACAGAGGATGCAGAGTTGCAGAGCAAGTTACAAGAAAACTGATGTTGGTCTGATCAGCTGACATTGGCAACATTGTAGTGAAGAACCAATCGGCATTGGTTACCAGTCGGCCAACATCGGTCATGGAGGAGCTGACGTCGGTAGCCTGTGCGAGAACATGCAGTTTGCATGTTAATTCTAAAGAGTCTATTTTGAGACTATTAGTTTGCATGTTGAAGGCTAGTCTTAGTCTTGAGTTACGTGTCTAATTATTGTAATTAGGTTAGTCTAATTATTGTAAGCATGAGATCTATATATGGACTCATGGGCTGTATTGTAAACTTGTAGCTAGTGAGTAAGAGAGCAATAAGCTCCTTCAGATAGAGGAGAGCAATGGTGCATTCCTCCTAGTGCCACAGTACCAAGGTGGGTACTGGTTGGGAGAATCAGTAGGGTTCTTCGTATGTGTATGATCTTGGTCAGCATGTGTGCATGACTTTCTATAGGAGATCTACAATGGTGAGTAAGGTCTAGTGATTTGCAGGTAGCAATAGAGAGTAGGAGATCTACTTGGAGTACAGTTGTGTACTTGGTGTACTAGTAGCATGTTACTAACTGGTTGGAGAGGTGAACATCAATTCTATATTGGAGTTGATTGTTGTGACCAAGAGAGAGAGAGGGAAGAAGGTCTTGAGGTGTGGTGAGCCTTTGAGGTGGAAGAATAAGTGGCATCTTCTTTATTGTATATTCTTCTGAGTGATTATTAATACAATTGTGTATTGTCTCTCAATCCCTGTGTTGTTTCATATTTCTAGTTACTTTATATTTTTGGTTAAATTTCATGATTCGTTGCTTATACAGAGTAATCATATTTGTGCTCTTATTGAGGGAGCAAGATCCTGACTAAGTAGGCATCAGAGCATGTTTATTGTTCTAGGTTCCTGACATGTTATTTTCCAAGTGCAAATCCTAGACAAATGACATATTTGAAAGAAACATGTGGAGAAAAAATAACAATTTGGTGCTTACTAAGGTCTTGAAATGAGTGATAATTGAGATGACCAAAACACTCCTTAGATATTTCACCCTAGTCATTAACATGTGTAATTATAAATTTTGAAGGTTGAATTAACCAAAATAAATAAAATTTATACAATCATGTTGGATGTTGAACCTTGTTAGTGGCTATAATAGTAGACTAGTCTTTGATATTTTTGACGAAAAAATTGGTAGGTGTAAACCCAACCTTTTTTCAATCACCTAAATGTGTTATATAATATTTGGAAGGGAAGTTTGCATACAAGTCTATAAGTTTATATCTTTGTTGAATTTTCCATTCTCCATCTCAAATGTCCATTTCCCTCAATAAATAGAGGACTAGAGTTTCACTCATAAAATAAAATTTTGAAACAATAGTCAAGATTTTAAAATAATGAGCCATCATGCAAATATGGTGAGAGGCCCCTGAATCTAAAATTAATTTTAAAACAAGTAATCCTATTATTCAAAAAAGTGTTTATATAGTCTTGTGAGGATGATTCTACATTTATTTTATAAGTTGATATTTTATTAAAAATTTGATGCTCAACATGGCCTAGTTTATTACACCAATTACAATACTTTTGGTCAACTTAGAAATTTTATTTCCATTTTTATTTATTTTGACTTAGGGAAGGATTCTTCTTGTTGATGAATGTACCTTAGGCTTATGATTTGTTTTCCCCTTTTTATTAGCAAGGTTCTCACCTTTCCTAGAGTTGGATTTTGATGTGTCACTAGTATAATTGACCATTGATACACATTTATTAGTACTTTTAGGTCAAATTTCCATAATAACAATAATGTTTTCATGTTCTCTTTAAATTTTCAAAGATGCCTTGCAATTTTTAGTGCCACATATGTGAATCGCATAGGGGCTTTATTTGTGTAGTACTTTGTAATAAAAATATGAATAAGGATGACCCAATTTGAAAAAAAAAGTCATAATGGGTTTTTCAACAATCTCGGTTTTACCAATTTTAATGATAATAAGCCACAAGTGCTTGGCATAAGTGTTGAAGTCCTAAATAGGAGGATAGTTGTCTAGAGTAAGATTGATGAACTCATTTTCTAGTTCAAATGATTTTAGATTACTATGCTATCTTAAAATATCCTCAAAGGTTATCCAAAATTTATAAAGTTCAACGATGCCATAAAAATAAATCTTCAATTTAGGTGATATTGAGTGACCAAGGATGCCTCTAGCTTTGTCATACTAGTTTTTCATTTTTTCCATTTAAAAAGATCAAAAGGTTATACTTATTAATTCATTAAAATGTGTTAGATACCCTTACTAAGAGTACATATGTAATGTATCCTTTCCTAAAAAAATAGTTGAAAATTCATAGGGTTATATTTTTATCTACCATGTTTTAGATTAAGGTAAAAACAGGTTTTGAAGGGGCCCCAAAACCCTTTACAAATCAAGAAAGATAAAGCATTACAAACCACCAGGAAAGGAAAATCCACTAAAAAATAGTAACTAAACTAGGTTTTACAAGGACCTAAAACCAACAAAATAAACCAATAAAAGCTCCCCAGGTTTTACTAGGACCTGAAACCTAAATAAAAAAACTAGGCTCTATGACCTGAAACAAGAATCAAACTAGCAACCCCAAGAACACCATGTCAAAGGAATTGCTTACAAACGGTAGCCATCGATATTTTCCATTGCAAGGCTCACCTTCCACCCTAAGCACCAATACGGTGTAGGCAAAACTACCATACCCATCAATTTTAATGAGCAGGGCTCCTCCACAGTTTAGGGTTTCACCATTTTCCAGCACCATGGATCCCAAAAAATGCACTACCTATAATAGATAGCACCACCAATAGAAAAACAACCCCTAGATCCATCGCCACCACTGCCCATTCCATCCACCCAAGCATCTGCAAGATCACCCCCTCTACACAGAGGAAATGCCACCATGGCAATCAAGATATCACTGAAGAAAACATCGATCCACTCAGAACAGGGTAATGGTCAGCACGGTGGCCACTAAACGAAAGTTTGAGGTAAAAAAATAGATCCATGCAATAAAAGAATAAGCTTAAAAAATCCACGTAAATGCACCCGATGAAGGGTTTAAGGGGGCCGCACAGATGTAAGCCCCCTCTCCATCCACAATACAATAGACTGGAACAAAAAAATAAACACGCAAAAATGAAATCTTACATTAAAGCTCCGCGTTCTAGCACCTCGGATCCCATCATCCACAGACAGGGATCAAGTTGCCATGGATCAAGGAAGCGGCTATGGAGGTTAGGGTTTCAGCACAGCTACATCCGTGGCCGTGCTCCCTCTTCCCTCATCCTTTCGTGCTCCCTCTTCCCTCATCCATATTTTTATCTACCATGTTACCATAAAAACTTGAGTGGAAATAGCCCAATTTATTTTAATATGGAAAAAACACAAAAAAAATATTTTTATTAATATAAACCCAAATTTAATAACTAGTGTGGAATCTAACCCTAAACACAAAAAGAAGTATATGTCTCCCCTTAGAAGATGAAAATAGATAATAATGAAGCATTCTTAGAAAAAAACCAATCAAAGAGATAACTAAAAAAGAAACAAAAAAGGATTAACGAAAGAGACAACCAAACCAATAACCACAAAAGATAAGGAGAACCATCAGGTTCCTAGAGAAACTAAACCCAAGAAAAATGATAAAGAGACAAGGTTAAAAATAAGTTTAGAGTGGTCTAAAGTAGAACCTAGATCGATTTTAACAAGATTGTGAACTAAGGATCACAAAAACTCTAGGGAAGCTTCATAAAATACCATATCCATCCCAAAGTGGAAACAAAAACCAATAAAAAATGGACTACTTAGTCTCCCCAATAGAGCCCATGATAACTAAAACCCAAAAATCCTAGGCATAATGGGAGGCCCAAGTCTCCTAAAGAGAATTCAAAGGGATTCTAAAAAAATCACTAAAATAAGATTCAATAAGAAATCCATGAAGCCAATTGAAGAAAGATTCCTCTAGGGATCCATAGATTGAGTTCCATCTTGTGTCCTCCTTTTCATATTAAAAAAGACATCGTCATCCTTAGGGACAAGATCATAAATAAAATTATCAATATTCTAAATGAGTTCTTTTTCCTTATTATTCCATTTACTATTGCAAAACTAAGTATTTCAAATGCTTGGAAATAATGAGAAGACTTTAAAAACCTCTCACAAAAATCAAAAATTGTCTTTTACTTTAACATGGTCCTTTTTTCAAATGGGCTTGAATATGTATGTTTGAAAGAAGGGTGAAACCCTTCATCAAGATTTTCAGCCATACCACCCACCTTCTTAAAATCACATCAAAAATCATATCTTTCAAATACCATACATAGTTATCCCTTGAAATCCACTAGAATTTCTACTTAATAGGTTTCATATATATCCAGAGCTCACTATCCTTGGGACTACAAGCCTCAAAAAATGATAGTTTCCCTAACCATGGGTTAACCATGGTCTTATCTTTCAATGAAAGATCTATCACCCAACCCCATGCAGAATCATTTAAGAGAAGTCTTAGCCTTTCAAAAGTTAAAATAGAGCCCAAATAAGTGCTTGCCTTATAATAAAAACAAACCTTACAATGAAAATCTTTCTCATTCTTTAATCGGAGCCGTGGACCCTACCTTCGATGAATGCTATGCATACCTTTAATATGGAGCTCAACATTACAAACACTAATAAGGATTTATCCATCATGGAGGAAAAAAGCCTCCAATGAGACCCATATCCTTTAAAAATATATCTTGAGACCATCAAGTAGGCCTTTATGCATGTCTCACCTAAACATCCAACATAAAAAATCTCCAGATCTTACATTCAATCTGTCCATTAAATAAAATTTCAATATCCCCCAAAATAGGATACTAACAAAAGTAAACAGAGGTCCATTATGAGCATACTCAACCAAGAAAAGTAATAAGGTATAGCTCACCATATTATGGTCAGTAGAAGGAGAGTCATAGCCAACTAACATAGATAGGTAAGGCCCTATTTCATCCCCACATGTATGCCATAACCCATACTTACCAAGGTTGAACTCATGTAACATAGAGATGTGGACCAAAACAAAATATTTCTCACCCTCCAAGGAAGACATTGAAGCATATGTTTTGTTAAGACAAGTGGATAAAAAATGAATCCAAAATAGACCCTCATGATTTTTTCTCTTTACATAACCTTTGCCTAGATCTAGGTTCAATCATCCTCATTTCCCATTAATTTAATCCCTCTAAAAATTATCACCCAATAAAATATTTGAAATCTTACCACATATCATAATGTTTTTAAATAAAAAAAATTGTTTCTACAAATAGACATTAAAATTATCATCTTGATGAGAAAATTGTAGACACCAAAATTGTGTCTACTCCTTGTTGACTCCCCCCTTAGTCCCCTTGGTCCACTTCTAAACATTCCTAACCCACACACTTATTAATTTAAAATAAAATACCTATTTTAAATTAATAGTACCACCCTTGACACCTCACCCATGACACACCACCCTTGACACCTCTCCTTGGATTCCTTTCCCTTAGATACCCTCATTTATCACCCTCTGACTAATCATTCCAACTCTCCCACTAATCCTCACACCTATTAAACTCGCCTTTGACTATTTAACCATGACCACTGAACTTGGCAGATGGAGGAATAGACAAAAGGCTAAAAATAGCCTTTTTACTCGTCCTCTAGCCACCGATGTCGGTCAACCATCAGCCGACGCTGGCAGGATCACCGACGTCGGTTCCTTAAAACTAAATTCTACACCCAAATTCTCCCCCAAATGCTAATTCTCTAGCTATTGGTATTCAACCTTTCTCTCTCTCTCTCTCTTAGATGCACACCAAGCATCACAGGCTATAGGAACTCTGCATCAGTCACTCCACCCCTAATTGAAACATTGCAGGAAGTCTTCTACATCAGCCGCTTTAGCAACAAGTGTTTCAAACACCTCTAGTTCTACACCATGTAAGAGCTAAGAATTCTTCTGTCTTTTCATTTTAGTAGCTTAGAATGTATTTATAATTAGTTTCTTCTTACTCCTTCTAAGTATTATCAACTAGACCTGGCTATCAACCAGACTAGACCTGACTTTCTTCCTTGAAAGGCTGAAAAGCCTTCTTCATACTCTTACCCCTTTTGACAACCTATCCTCTACCCCTTGTCCCTCCTAAGACCCTATCTACTATCTCACATCCCTGCACAACTCTTTTGAACCTCACAGACCACTCTGTTGACCAAAGACATAACTCGAGACTTGTCTAGAAGTCCATTGCCCCTACCGACATCGTCAACATAACCGACATCAGCATATTGACCAACCAACGATGACAGACTAACCAGTGTCGATGACATTGACTAACTAACGATGGTAGACTAACTTATGTCAGTGACTGTGACAGACCGATACCAGAATACAGGTACACATTATCTCTATTTCTTTTGTTTAGTCTTTCACCATTTCTCTTTCTAGCAACACTCTTTTATCAACTAGTGGACTGTCATCCCTCAAGGAAGTCTTTGCACTTTTGGGACCAAGGTTGGCTTGGCAGTCTACCATATGTCTATCTAACATTTTCTATGTTTGATTCTTTCTTATTTATAGGTGTCATCCTCCACAGCCAAAGAGGAGTCCCTTCAATCGTCTAGATATGGTGCACAACTTCATTCGGGTACGTATAAACCCCTGACCATTTAATCTTAGTTTCTTATTTCCTCTGAATTTAGAAAAGTGAAAAAATTATAGAAACATTCTAGCACACCTGGTGGGACCCTGGAGTTTTCCTTGGGTTCATTTCTTCTAAAACACAAAATTCATATAAGTGTATTAGATCTCTTCTTGTATCATTTTCTTCTATCTCTTTATCTTGAAAAGACACCATTAGCACAAGTTAAAAAGAACCACCTTCTTGTTTTTCTTGTCACCCTTCCTCTTGCATTTTAGAGTAGTAAAATTCATACTCTTAACCTTTTCTCAACTTATTTGCATCCAAACAAAACATTTCAATTTGGGATTAAAATCTATTGCATCTCATTCCTGCTTGAATGCATTTTTAGCTCATCTAGTAATTAACAACACATTATGAATAAAGCGTAGTCCACTTATGTTACACAACCTGACCACATTCACAAAATCAAATATCTAAACATAACTAAGACAAGGCCTGACTAGAATTTCATCACCTAGCGGATACCTTACCCTTCCTGGTAATCTTACTTGGACTTCACTACTAAGGGGAGAACCCACTCTATTCTCTGGCAGAGTATAAACTCTAGGGGAAGTATATATTGGCTAAGCAACCTAGCTTGGCTCTAGGCTCGTGAAGTGAGGGGAGCAAGGTCCTAGCACCAGGCCACGTACAGAACCTAATACAGATTTTGAGCACCAAAACTAACCTGAAACCAACCTTAGACTGCTTCTTTTAGGACCCATTCTAAAATCCCAACTTCCCAAACACACTCTTCTAAGGCATAAGCCAACACGATTCTAAAATTTATTCTTAAGAATTAACGTTTAGTCGCTGCTTGTCTTCATCTATTTTTCTTTTTGTATCTAATTTTTTTGAGTTGGTGAGGTCGCATTCTAAGATCTAAAAACAACTTAGACTTTCTTCTTTCTTCCAAAAACTTTTAGTTTTCTAAGTTTTTAGATACACACAGACACCGACATCAGTTTTTCCATCGACATCGGCAACTCTTCTTCACTGACATTTGTTATCTGACTGACATCGGCAACTTACTTCACTGACATCAGTTTTTCTACTGACGTCAGTCACTATCAAAAATCTTTCTTCTCAAACAGCAAGCTAAAAACTGGACTCTTTTGCTATCAAAAACACATTATGAGTTTTTGAAACTGAAAAAAAACATAGTTTTTGAAACCTGACCCTTTTTTTTCCTTGAATGGTTTTGACACATAGTCAAACCAAAACTCTTGTTGACCACGCAAGGCAACAACCACTTCCACCTTCACCTTTGCCTTTTATATCAAGTCCCCAAATGGAGTATAACTTAGAAACTGAGAGTAATCCTATCCAACTAACCCCAACTCAACACCCAATTGTTCCTGAAGGGGATCAAGACTTTGAAAGGTTCCTTGGCCTCAATGTCAAGGCTCTTCAGCACTATCTTGTGAGAAGCCAAATGCGAGACTCTTTAGGCAACCCAATTTATGGGATGCCGACTTCCTTAGCTGATATGATAATCATATCAACATCCATAACCCAACTCATAATCACCTAGGCCATTGCCTCAACTAACAACCCGACCATGACCAATCTTCAAAATGTGGCCTCTCCTTCTATTTTTGGACCGACCTCCATTGGGGTTTTTGTACCCCCTCAATCACAAACCATTCAACAAAGTTTTACACCATTCTAGGACTTAATCGTCTCCATCCCACCTACTCTTGCACCCATAAATACAAGAGTAATTACCTACCCTTTGGCTAGTGTTGCCACCATCCAACCACCTGTGGCGACATCAAGCCAAGACGTGCCTTCTAGCTTTATGACACAACCACCCTTGACTTTAACATCAGTCCCTATGACTAGTTACCAACATGTTTCACCTATACAAGCATAACCAACTACATCATATGCCCCTTCTAACACCTTCCAAATGCCTTACAACCTAGGGAGCACCCCACCTACAAATCTGTCAACCGATCTAATCAAGATGTTGATGGATAAGATGTCTAATCTAGAGACATCCATTTTCGATTCAAGAAATGTTCTCTCATATGAACAAATCTGTAATGAACCCATTCATCCTTCAGTCCCAATCTGACCATATCCAAGTCAGTGGGAACTCCCCAAGTTTACTCATTTTTAGAGTAAAGAGGACCTGCAACAACATGTACGAGCGTTTAGACACGCTTGTTACCTTATCACACATGACGATGCATTGTTACTACACACATTCCCCATGTCACTTTCAGGGGCCACCCTTGATTGGTATAGCTCCCTTACCAGTCACTCTATCTTTTATTTCACTCAACTCGCCTAGCTATTTCTTGATCACTTTTCAATTAACATAACTAAAAAGGTCTCCATCACGGACCTAGATTCTATCAGACAATTTGAAGATGAATCAATAGCTAATTTCATTGCTCGATGGAGAAGTTTAATCAACCAACTCTCCTTTTCATTACCTCAACCTGAGCTCATTGAGCTCTTTTCACAAGCATGTGCCAAACACATCTCATCTACCTTGTGGGTCCAAACATTCTGCACATTTGATGAAGCTTTCACCATGGTTAGAAAGTTTGAACTCCATGCTGTTGAAGAAAATAAAGTCAAACTGTGCAATAAAAACCCCAACACAAAATCAAATGACCCTTCATCCAAATCTTCTTCCTCCAATTCCAAATCCTAGGGATCGACAAATGCTATGGTACTTAGATCATCTTCATTGACCACAACTAATCAATCTGAAACTTCCACATCTCAAAGCATTACATGACAATTCCAACAATGATACATACAACGTCAATATACTCCAATAGGAGAATCATACGCTTCGGTGTTAGATAAACTCATCAAATAGGGAGTCCTCAATCTCCCCCAAATTTGACCACCACCTCAATTCGACCCCTCAAAACCTATCCCTACATGGTACAAGGAAAATGACTTCTGTAATTATCACTGTGTCAAAGGCCATGACATAAACAACTGCAAAACCTTCAAAAACATTGTCCAAGACATGATAGATAAAGGTGATCTTGTCTTGGATAACCCAAATGTGCCACCTAACTAGAACATAGACATCTTTAGACAACCTTTCCCTAACCATCCCCCCAGTCAAAATAACATTCAGACCATGGCCGATGACCCCCAAGAGCATAATATATGCACAGTCAACACGGTTTCGCCTTCCATTCTTAACCAACCTCTTTCACAAACTGAAGAGTTTAGTCAACCTATCCCTCCACCATAGGTAAAAGAACCTTCTTCTCCTATTTGTCCACCACAGATAGAAGAACCTTCTTCTCCTAATAGTCCTCCATTTACCCCTCTTATATTGGAGGATGCTTTAACCATACCAATGCCACTAGCCCCACCTTCATCCTTCCTACCACCAATGAGGACCATACCTTTCCTATTCTTCAACTACAAGTAGAAGGTACAATCATCCCTGCCCTCTATCCTCTTGAGGATTCACATTCTCTGATTCCTTCCCCACTAAGAGAAGAACTTGTCTCTTCACCTACCCCAACCAAAGATGATCTAGTAATGGCTCTCTCACATCTTTGGCCTGACATTGCTGCATCTAACACATTTTCGGTCTCACAACCACCCACATCTTCTAAAAAACCAAAGCATCATCTAACATCTTCAAAACCATTCTCTTGATTGGCTAAGAACTTAGGATTTATCCATTCGAGGAACTTAGAGCATGAGGTATTATGGGACTAACTTAAAGCTCCTTATCTTTCACTTCCCATCTCATCTCACGCTAACAACTCTCCTTCAACAAAATCTCCTAAAGTATCCAACAAAGACCAAGCTTCTACTTCCAAATCTTCAGAAGCCTAGCCATGCACATCTAAGCCTAAACCCTCACAAAGATCCACCATACCAAAATTGGTTAAATCCCTCGATGTTCACCCCATATCGAACCTCACTCACCCATAAGTGAAGGTAGACTTAAATCTCACGTCACACAATAGTGGTCATCAAACCAAACTATAGAAGGCCACTAAACCACGTTGGAGAACTCCTCCTCCACCATCACCATTGCCCTCCATTTTGGGCCCTCATCCTTCTACCTTAATAGGAGTGCTCCCTACTCTGACACCTATAAAAAAAAAGTTGCCTCCATTACTCCCTTTGCCAACCAAAAACATCATTCCTTCAAAAAATTTGGCACCGCTTGCAAAGAAAGTGTCATCTACATGAGTGGCTACACCACCAACCCAAAAGGTGGTACAGAAATCTCCCTCAACAACTCCCAAACAAAAGTCATCAACACCTAGTGCATCAACAAGCACGGACCCATTAATGGGTTCATATGCTTTGATACTATGCCAACTTTTGCAAACCTCTAGCATCACTATTCCACCTATTAAACCATTTCAACCTCTTAGACCAAAACCATTATGGTTCAATGACACCAAAATTTGCCTATATCATCGCACACTTGGATATGACACTGAAAATTGTTGTGCCCTCAAAGTTGTCATTCGGCAATACATGGAAAAAGACACCCTTCTTGTTGAGGATACTTTCAACAAATCTCCAGCACCATCTAATGTCTCTCTAACCTCTCCACCTTCATTGGGATCTCATCATCAGACTATGGTCCCTTTACCTCCTTCGTCTCCTCTTTTCAAGATTAACACCATCAATGTGGCCACTAGGTCACAAACTTTAAAGGATAAAGCAAAAGAAAAAGTTGCTATTCCTTAGACCTACCCATTTGTCAAACCTGCTCAACCACCCAAACCCAAGATTTCTATCTTGGGTGCATCCCAGCCCACTTCTTCAGAGGCAATCCATGATTCTATGGTGAAACAACTTCACCAAACTCCCATGAAGATGACTTTATATGACCTCATTAAAATATCTCCACAACATCATTAGGCTCTAATCAAAGCTTTACAGGTAGTGGAGGTCCAACCTGAGGACCCCCAACCACTAGCCGCCTTAGTCCAATCATTACCCACCATCACCTCTATTACCTTTAGTGATTCTGAGATTGTTACCTCCAACTTGGAAGATTAGGATGCTGCCCTTTTCATCACAGCCTACATTGATCAAACTTGCATTAAGAGAGTTATGATTGATGGGGGCACCAGCATCAATATCATTTCACCCATGCCTTTGACCAATTTGCCCTCCCAAAGAATTGTGTGTCTAAAGCTGATGCAATCCTTCGATATTTTAATGACTCCACTACCACTACCGCTGGCACCATCATCTTACATATTCATGTTGCTCCATGAACAATCCCAGAGCTCTTCTACATCATTGAGGAAGAGTTTCAATACAACATGTTATTAGGATGACCTTGGATATGTGCCATGGCTTGTGTCCCTTCTACATTACATCATTGTGTTAAATTTGAACACGACGGTCAAGTCCATGTCATTCCCGCAGACCCTTCTTCTTTCAAGACATGCAACACAACTTATCAACCCAATGATGTTCTCATTCCTTTCAAGACATCAACCCAAACACCACCTCCACCTGCGGAAGCTTCAACAAGTACGCAAACGATAGTTATACCTACACCACTTCCTCAAGTGACAACAAAAGACCCTATGGAAGATACCTTCCAACATCTTTTACTTGGGGAGTATCGTTTACTCACCTTGGACATGTTCCAGACTCCTCAAGAGTATGGACAACTTCATCACAATCCTAGCTATGACCATTGTATCAAAATGGTCATCCCTTATGGTCCTCCCAATCTTCAAACAAATCTCATCTATGGAGGGCTAGATCAAGCTCCCACTGATGGGAATCCTCTTTCATCTCCCCAACCATTTACATCTGACTTCTCTCTTCTTGGCAACCCAAACTTTGCTCACACCTATCTTTATAGGTGTGCATGGAAGGGATTTGGCTTTGGGCGCTACGAACAAGGCTCCTACCAGCTCGTCAAACCACCAAATGATGAGGCCATAAAGAATGCCAAGAAGTGACATGGCTTGGGTTTTGAAGAACTTACTGAAACTTCTAAAAACCCTCACCCTAAACCTATCATAGAACAATCACCTCCAAACTCGCCTATTACCCCATCTTCACCTATGGAGTCAGTGGTCTCCATCCCTCCTAGTTTTTTTTTTGCATAAATTCCATTCAGCTACCAACTAGGTGGGGTATCCAGGTCTCTCCCTCTCATTTATCCAACCCATTGATTATCCACAATGGGTGTCAAATATCATCCCTATCACCAAAAGTGACTGGGGGAAATTCCTCTTAACCTCTCTAGTTTACATGATGTTTTGACTATTTGACTTATTTTATCATCCCTCCCAAACTCTCTAGCAATAAACGACAAGCTTTTATCAAGAAAACTGACCATTACACCATGCTAGGGGGTCCTCTCTATAAACGAGGTCTCGACGGCCTCCTTATCCAATGCCAAAAACATACTAACCGACTTCACGACCGACATTGACCAAAACATGCCAACAACATATCAACCAACTTCATGTCCAACATCAATCAACACATGACCAATATGGAGAGAAGTAAATTAGGCAAGTTTGCTCCTAATTGGCTCAGACCTTATATCATAATGCACAAGTATGGGTTAGGGACTTATCGTCTGTCTTCTCTTGAAGGTCGGCCAGAACTTGAGCCCCTTAATACCTTGCATCTATGACCATTATACTATCAATCAAGTACTCACTCACTTGATATTTGACTTGAGCTCATCCCTTGAGCAACTCCCCATCATCCTCATACCTATTCCTCTCAACCGTCAACCCTACAAACATTAGTCAACCCTTTTGTCAAGCATGAATGCTTTGTCCCAATAAAAGGGAAACCCTCTAAACCTCTATAGTCAAGTCCATGACCAAAAGTTTAGTCAAAAACAAAATATATATATATATATATATATATATATAAGTGGGATGCTTATTCAAAGGTCATAAAACTATAAATGTAGACTGCTCCCTCGAAGGATAGCTACATAATTGCTATAATAAATAGACTGCTCCCTTGAAGGACAACTATTCAAAGACATTTAAACATACAAAGCAGAATATAGACCACTCCCTTGAAGGATGGCTATGCCTAAATTTTGCTACATACAATAGCACCCTCTCAAAAGCTTTTTGCATTGATCAGCTTCACATATGACCACAAAAAAAAATAACATCCCCACATAGACTTCTCGCATTGATCAGTCTACCAAAAAAAAAAAAAAAAACTGACTAACAAACTATAAAGTCATGGACTTGACTATAGTCATTCTCAGGGTCACCTATAAAAGGGGAAAAGTTATCCTTGCTAAAAAGGGGTTCCCCTATCCATCCATATCACATAATCACACCTATCACCCCAACATACTCAAGGGATTTCGAGCTCACTTAACTTCAAGTGATTTGAGTACTTCTCTAACAACAAACGATGGTCAATGACATAATGCATGAACGGGGATTTTGTTTCCAAAAAACCTTATCTATGCAATCAATATGGTCCTTGTCAATGAAATAGCAATGCACCTTTCACTTCTTACACACTTTGGTCACATTCAACCAAATCATTACCCAACCAAACAAAACCAAACCAAACATTCTCAGACCACTAACATGACATAGTCCATTTCACATAGTTTTTATGGAAAACAATACACATGGAAACTATCGACCACACACAATTTATGTCAAGCATAAACCATTACTTGCTGAAGCACAAATAATCTCAATTCATTTTTAGCATACACCGTTACTAATATGGAAAATTGCTAGGGATGAAAGACCACTCAACCAATGTTACATAATACACCATCACACGATATGGAAAAGGCTTTGAAATCATCATACATTCATCATTTATAACATGACCAAACCACCTATCAACCACTTTGACTCTTCTTCTGAACTACATTAGCTTGAGGCCCTTCAAACAAGGGGCTATGTAGGCAGCACTTAGATGACATGACGTCTTATGGGGTTAGCTCAGCCACATCCGTTTGTTCATCTACTTGATGGACAAACCATTTAACATTTAACCATGACTTAACCTCGTCCAACCCAATCCATAATTGACCTTCTTCCTCCCTTTTATGGAGAACAACAATGGCCTAAAGCCCTTCAACCAGGGGCTATGTAGGCAGCACTCAGTTGACATGGGGTCTTCTGAGGTTAGCTCGGCCATTTCTTCATCCGTCCATCTAATGGACCAACTATCTCAACTCGAATCAACCAACAACCTTGGAGATCACAACTATCTCCTCAGACCATGACCATTTTTGAGACAACTTTACCTTAGTTGTTTTGATTACATATATGCTACCTCACGAATAGTTAGCAAAATTGTCTGCACACCACATTATGACCCTCACAAGTATTGGATCATGATCAAGTTGATCCCCACTACTTGTGACATTTTCATGTTTTCTAGGAGCACTTCCTAGGCCTAGGATACTTGGAACACGACGACCATTAGAGCTATAGCTTGGATCGAATAACCCAATTAGCTACGACTAAATACTGGGGACCGGTTATTTTGATTTTGGCACTCCTCAACCTTGACCTGTGATAATTTGACTTGACCATCTCGTGAAGTGCATATGCATAATCTCAACTTTTATATCATTCACACTCAAACTTCACCATATCTCATCCACTATCTATCAAATCAGCCCCTGATTCCAGGTTGCCTTCCTTCGACTCCTGCTTTGAGGGGGGATACCTCATCCCACATCTGGGGCAATCAACTCTTATTTTTGTCTTACAGTTCATCAGAACAACCAATAAGACAAGAAAAGACCTCATCCCATATCTGGGGTAACTTACTCCTATTTTTGTTTTGCAGTTCGTCAGAACAACCAACAAGACAAAAAGGGGCAAATGTAGACACCAAAATTGTGTCTACTTCTTGGTCGACTCCCCCCTTAGTCCCTTTGGTCCACTTTTAAACATTCCTAACCCACACACTTATTAATTTAAAATAAAATACCTATTTTAAATTAATAGTACCACCCTTGACACCTCACCCATGACACACCACCCTTGACACCTCTCCTTGGATTCTTTCCCTTAGATACCCTCATTTATCACCCTATGACTAATCATTCCAACTCTCCCACTAATCCTCATGCCTATTAAACCTTCCTTTGACCATTTAACCATGACCACTGAACTCGACAGATGGAGGAACAGACAAAAGGCTAAAAATAACCTTTTTACCTGTCCTCTAGCCACCGACGTCGATCAATCATTGGTCGACGTTGGTGGGATCACCGACATCGATTGCTTAAAAATAAATTTTATGCCCACATTCTCCCCCAAATGCTAATTCTCTAGCTCCTAGTATTCAACCTTCCTCTCTCTCTCTCTCCCAAATGCATACCAAGCATCACAGGCTATAGGAACTCTGCATCAGTCACTCCACCCCTGATTGAAACATTATAGGAAGTCTTCTACATCAGCTGCATCAGCAACAAGCATTTCAAACAACTCTAGTTTTGCACCATGAAAGAGCTAAGTATTCTTCTATCTTTTCATTTTAGTGGCTTAGAATGTATTTGTAATTAGTTTCTTCTTACTCCTTCTAAGTATTATCAACTAGACCTGGCTATCAACCAGACTAGACCTAACTTTCTTCCTAGAAAGGCTGAAAAGCCTTCTTCATACTCTTACCCCTTTTGACAACCTATCCTCTACCTCTTGTCCCTCCTAAGACCTTGTCTACTATCTCACATCCCTGCACAACTCTTTTGAACCTCACAGACCACTCTATCGACCAAAGACACAACCTGAGACCCATCTAGAAGTCCATTGTCCCTGCTGATGTCATCAACATAATTGACACGACATATTGACCAACCAATGATGGCAGACTAACCGGCGTCAGCAACATTGACTAACTGACGATGGCAGACTAACCAGCGTCAGTGACTGTGACAGACCGACATCAGAATATAGGTACACATTATCTCTATTTCTTTTGTTTAGTCTTTCACCATTTCTCTTTTTAGCAACACTCTTTTATCAACTAGTGGACTATCATCCCTCAAGGAAGTCTTTGCACTTCTTGGATCAAGCTTTACTTAGTAGTCCACCATACGTCTATCTAACATTTTCTATGTTTGAGTCTTTCTTATCTATAGGTGTCATCCTCCATAGCCAAAGAGGAGTCCCTTCAATCATTTGGATATGGTGTGAAACTTCATCCAGGTACGTACAAACCCCTGACCATTTAATGTTAGTTTCTTATTTCCTCTGAATGTAGAAAAGTAAAAACTTATAGAAACAAAAATCACAATGTTAAAATTATCTTATTAAAAATAAACAATTTATGAAAAAGTATTTTTGTGAATGTAGGTGAAAAAAATTGTATGTTAATTTATTTTTGAAAAATTTAAATACCTATTAGATTGATTGTCTAAATGAGAAACTAAAAACTGTGTAGTCTCCCTAAAACCAACAAAAAAATACTTTTTTATATTGACTCAACACTAGGCTTTGACCTTCTTGCATGGATAAAAAATATTAAAAAACATTAAACCATAAAAAACTAACCTCTAATTTTTTGTTTCATAGTTATTTCTTTAAATTTAATCTAGATAGGCAAATGGAGTTGAATAGATAAAACTAAAATAGTATAAATCTAGCAAATGTAACCAAACTTATTTTGGAAAATATTAAGCTTAGGTCTATTTCTTTTTTTAGTTATCTAATATATTAATCAACAATAGTAAATAATTAACATGCCTAAAGGGAGTTTAATATGGATTTTTAAACTATCATACAACTACAATATCATGTTTTGAATGTATGAAGAGAGTAACTTTCCAAGGCTAATTACTTACCAGTGCACCACACAATCAAATGTTTGTGAGACTTTCTATTGGAAAAAATAATTCTAGGAAATTATTATATACTATAAGGTACATGGAAGATAATATCTCTATACAATGGTTTATAATGGCTTGAGTATTGAGGTAGTACCCATAAAAAAAAATAAAAAAAAATTGAATACTATTTTATCTATAATGAAAGCTTTTGTTGTTTTTACAAATTTCAAAATAGAGTTATATTCTATGGGATTTATATAAAATTAAAATTCTTGAACCCTTATTACCTCACTATATTATCTATTTTTTTATCAACCAGTATCCCATGAAGGAGAGGTGAGAGAATAATATTGGGTGTTTATAATAGCCAACTACATGTGGATTTAAAATTCAAATGCATAAAAAATAAATTATACATTAAATTAATATTAGATAGAATTCTAAATATGTAGAAATAGAATATAAAAAATTCAGATTCAATCTTTGAGATTTTATGTAAAATGAGGTAAATATTACCACATTATATCATGTTAAGTTTTTGGATAGGCTTTAGAATAGAACTATATACCATAATAAAAATAGTGACAATACTTCATAATAAATCTATGAAAGATTGAAAGAAAAATAACACATATTTATTCAAGTAGCATAGATATCTCTTTTGATTATGAGCACTAGATTATTATATAAGTATAACACTAACTCTCACATAAAATATGTCTCACCTTTTGTCACTCTATATTATTATATAGATAATAGAGAAGGTTAGGTTTACAGTTAGGGAGAGTATTTATAAAAATCAATAATATGTATATGCATAATATTTTCAAACTTTATCAATTACTAATGCTTTCTCTCTTTCAGGAATCTAATGAGTCTCAATCTATTTGAGTGCATACCTTAGAGGGTGCAGTAGGAAATGGGTGGGCATACCATTGGTGCTTCATAGGATTTTTGTCCCATATACCACCACTTGCTATATACACAACCATATCCTATACACTTCCCTAAGCTTTGCCTCCTCCCTTTACACACTCCTCCAAGTAATTCAATGCCTTACTTATTCCCTACCTAATCTAAAAAACCTTTTTGACATTATTTAATAATATCATCCTAGGTTGATCCTGTATTCTAATTGATATTTTCATGTTATAGGTCTAAGTTAGCCTTGGTTGACTTAGACTATAACCTAACTTGTCTTAATTAATTAACGATACAAATTCATATTGGGCTGACCCTATCAACTAAAATTTTGGAAAGGTTTAGGGTTAGATTAAAATTTATATACACATTAATTTTTCCTTTATTAAAGAGGAGTTAATTATTCATTTGCACTTCTTTAAAATCTACTCTTTAACCATTCTACTTGAGGAGTTATTGATTAGGGTTTATACTCGAAGAAAAATAATGTCTTGTGGAAAAGTCTTAAATGCCTAGGCCTATTTTAGTGATCCTTTAAAAACACAACAACCTTTTGGAAAGTACCTTTATCCAAGGGAAATATTGAGTCTTCATGGGTTCATCTTCAAGATAAGTATATCTAAATTTACTCCTCTATTTTAGTATATAGATGTAGCATATGTAATAGCTTCTGAATATATTTCTCTTTCCATAAATTAGGGTATATATATATATATATATATATATATATATATATATATATATATATATATATCTTAATTAGATATTATATGAATGTTTAATTTATATGGTTATTACCTCCACTTTGTGCCACAAGCTTTGGTGAGCACTAGATTAGATTTTACTTTACTTTGAATATACTTAGTGAATATGAGAACATAGGAGCTAGATAAGGTTATTGCATAATATTACTTGACTAGAGGCTTCGGAACCCTCTATAGTGATGTTATTGTGTTAATATACCCCTTAGTTAGATCTAGTAGATCCATCTTTACCATGACCCTAAATCTCTAAATGTATCAACAAATGGAAGTGTAAGTAGGATTTATCTTCTCCATGCTAGGATTGAATAATATGTCATTTGCATTTTCCTTTATATACATCTTGGTGAACCTGACATGAACCAAAAATTTGTAGGGTTTTCTTTAACACATTCATTTTATCATCATATTATATTATATTTTTATTTTTATAGTACTATATTGAACCTATTGATACATTCTAATAGTCTATGGGGAATTTTAATACATAGTTGCTTCAAAATGACTTTATTCTATATGTTTTGGTCTTCTCCAAATACAAGTGACTGGATAAATCATATCGACATGGTCTTATTATTAAGTTATAGGGTTGAAAATGTATTCTATCCAATTGACTATTTTCATATATTTTTTTTAGCACACAAGTTTTGTAGACATAGTTGAGCATGTCGATTATGTTCAAAGAATATTTAAAACAACGTTTAAATAACACAACATAAAATTTGTAAACTAAGCATATTAAAAACCATCAAATTTCATTCTTACCTTATCTATCATTTAATTTTTTGATTTAAAGTATTATTGTTCACAGGTTTGTAGTCTACAAAACTACAACCCTACAATGAACTAGGTCACCTAGCTTCACATAGTTCTATAGCCTATCTTATCTCTAGAAGATATAATTAACATGTTCGATTATGTTATTAAGGATATTAATTTCATAGAATAGTAATGACCCTATCAACTATGTTCTATATTGTTTACATATAATGTCACCTGAACTGACTTTGTACTCTTCACATTCAAGGGAATTAACCTATTTTGCTAGTAATTAGTTCACTTTTCATTTTAGTTTCTTGCATGTTTAGAGTCACAAACATAAATTAATTAGGTGGTTTTTCAATTTACCAATTTTGTCATATTATTTTTATCTTTTTCACACACTTCCAAATCACTTTACACTAAAAAACATGAAATTTTTTTATTCCTAATGTCTACCTACTTGAATTTCATCAGCAAGGGGGAGTCTGACTTGCTTTTATGGCTAAGTATAAACACATGGTTGATGATATGTATTGGAAAATCATTTGACACTCTTATCACTATGAGATTATGAAGTGAGGAGGTAGGCCTCAATACTAAGCTAGTACCATCTCCAATATAGATCCATTTCATCCTAAAATACCTAAAATTATCCATAGATTGCTTTATATTTCCTTCATATAGCCAACTCCCCCTAACATTAATTTTAATATTTATTATAAATTAACAACATTTAGGAATGACCAATTAGTTAGAATTTAAATTATAATTTGTTCCTTACTCTTTAATCATTATATTTTATATTACAAAAATTGCACTATCTAATATTAGTTCAAGGTTTGTATTGTGTGTTTCAATTAGATCAATCACTTTGATCTAATTACTTATGTTCTTCACTTTATTTACTCAACTATTATCTTGAAAAAAAATTCCCTATTTTTAGAACACTATTATCCCTATCAACATAGTTTCTTACACACTATTAATCTTGCTTACCTTTAGTACATAACCACTCTATATAACTATGTATCTTTCTAGCATGTTTAACTTTTCCACTTGACAGACACAGTCGACCTTTCTAACTATGTATATTTTTTGTCTATTCAGTTTTTTCCTTTAGAATACATAATCAACCCATATGATTGTGTATCTTTTTAGCCTATTTCAATTTTACCATTTGTAGAACACAATCAAGCAAATAGACTATGTATTTTACATATTATTGTATAAACATTTTCCATGTTGACCCAATAGATTTTATACCTATTAGTTGATATTATTTAGTGTTAGGCTGAATCTATCCCTATTTTTCCTCCTTTCTACCTAATTCTAGATTTGCCTTCAAGCATCATGAAATCTTCTATCAATTTTTTTTTTAAATGGCCTAAATCTATTTAGATGCTATATGGGATGTTCTTTGCTTCCTAATTTCACTACCCAATATTATCCTCACTCTTGGAGAACCTTTTCTCATCCATCATATTTTAATTTCAATATGGTTCAAATCACTCTCATAGACAAGATTGGTGGATTAGAACCTTTTCATACTTATCAAGATAATTACCACCTTTAAACATACTACCATAATGTGGGGGTAATTGATACAATACTAACAAATAACCCCATAAGAAACTATGTTAACACCAACAAACCTATCTCCTACCAATCTACCACCTAGTGATCCTCCCCCTAATACTAATTTGGGGAATCCTCCTTCCAACACCAACCCACCAATTGATACAAGTCAAATTTTTGCATAGATAGTGTAACAATTGAAAATCATACAAACATCTAACACTTATCAAATGATCCAACTAAAACATATTTTGATAAACATGGCTAATTAGGCTCCCATCCTTTGTCCCGAAAATAATAAAATAGTTATCCCTCCAACTCTTAAATATGTCATGGTAAATGTTATTCCTTGACCTATCATTCATAATAATATGCTTCAACACATTCAAAATGATAATTTATTCTCTTTCATTATATCTATTCATATTGGTAAAATATCTCCAACTATTAAAAATGATGGGACTAAAGACCCTACATCTTTTCTTAAGGCATTAAGTAATCTTTATAAAGAGTGGATCAAAACTAATACATTTTTCACTACTAAATTTTTAGTTAAAACCTTCACCAAAGATGTATTATAATGGTATAACCAACTTACCCAACATTTTATATGGCAACTTGAGGATTTAGTCAATCCTTTAGTTAAAAAATTACAAAATAATGATCTTCCCAAAAATTATCTTAGTCATTTAATAAATGCTAAGTAATTTAATACTAAATCAGGTCATGATTTTATTAAATGATGGAAATATTTGGCTCATAAAATTGATCACAACATGACTGATGACCATTGTTCAAAATTTTCATAATGGCCTTAATTCCTTCCCTCCAATACAAGGTTCAAAAATTTTCTCCCCAAACTTCAAACAATGCTCTTGACCAAGCTAAATGTTAATAATTTATAAGTAAATAGTTATAACCTAACATTAAAATCATCAAGGGATATTTCCAACATTCAACTAATGCAATAACTAATAATCTTACTCAACTAAAACTAGGAGTAGCCAAAATAGAAAAATCCCCAACCTTCTCATACATCATTAACCATGTAAAAAATGAAAAAAACTTTTAATACCTTCTAAACCATTCATGTATCCTAATAATCCCCCTAAATGGTATGAAACTAACCAATTTTACTGGTTTCATGATGATATCAGTCATTCCCACAAAACATGTAATGGGATTATAAAATTTTCCTTTTATTTTATGCTAAGAGATTCATTCAATCATGATGCCATGATCAATATCCATCATCATCATTATGTTAATGCTTCTCAAAAGAAACAATCTTCCAAATATTATTTATATAAAAATCTAAAAATTTATCTACATCAAACCCTAAATAATCAAACAAGGATATTTGTGTGATTGATGCTGATTATGATCAATACTACACCAATTCCCAATACATGCATGAGGCTAAAGTAAATTATTGATGCAAACTTGGCCACACATATCTCATCACCAAAACAAATAAACTATATTTAGAAGAGAAAGTTCTCAAAGATACTACTACCACTAACTTACCTTTGGAAACTAATGAAGAACCACTTCCACAATCTAAAACTCCAACTACTTCTCTTCCCACTAAACATATTTTACCTTCCAAGCCTCATGCTAGTTCTTCTTCTTATAAAACTCATTAGAAATTATTATGATAACTTAACTATATGCATTTAAAAATTCATCTCATGGAGTTAGTTCACACTTCTCCTTATCATCGTAAATTCCTAATGCAACAACTCAAAGAAATTGAAGAACCATCTTCCTTAGAAGTAGAACAACCTTCTCATGAGCATCAACAAACAAAAGTTCATACCATTGAAACTATTTTTCCTTATTCAAAACCTTCCATAGAGGTCCTTAAATAAGACATGATCAATGATGAAATTCTCTTTTGATTTGATGATACACCTCTCTTTATTAAAAAAAACCAATAATAAAAAACCTCATTCAAAAAGTATTAGTAGATGAAGGGCTAGGAATTAATGTGACATATCTTTGGATCATTCAATAACTTGGGTATAATAAGGATTATCTCAATCAAATGTGTTTAACATGTCATGGATTAGACAAGACCAATCAAAATTTACTTGATTGTATTTGGCTCCCTCCTACTATTAGACCCAAAATTATACGTACTAAGCCTATGGTTCTTGACTTACAATTATCCTATAATATACTACTAAGATGCCCATGGACTCATTATACGAGGGTTATTGCCTCCTCTATAAACTAATAAATCAAGTTTATTCATAATTGAAAATGGTATAAACATTAATTCAATCCTAACTTAAGGAGTATTCAACTTCCCAGTCCTAAATCTTAGTATCAGATTCCCACTATTTTAAAAATTACTAGTGCACCTTTACCTAAATTTTTCAATATGAATCTATAATTACATGTTATTCTTATCAATTCTAAAGATGATAAGCCAAATTATTTTAAAAACAAATTCAATACTACCAAGCTACCTCCTTACATTTTGGAATGGTTTCCTCCTTCCTTATTACCTCATGATCATATCATCCCTCTCATCAATGAGATCAATGACTTGCCTCCTCTATGTAATGCACATGAAGCATCTTATACACAATATGATTACACTTGTAATGATTATAGTGTAGCCAAGTTATTTCAAGACCCTTTAACTATGTCACCTCATAAATTTAGTGATTTAGGCATCTCACCTTTGGAAGTTCCTTTAGAGACAAAATCATGCACTATCTCTCCCACTTGTGATGATAAATAAATTTTGACCCAAGGTCAATCAATAAACTTGGATGTTAAACACTATCAACAAACCTTAGCTAAAATACATTCTTTCAAGTATTATGTTCACTCTATTTTCATAGATATCAAGTTAGAACCTATAGGTCATGTACCTATAGTTAATTCTCCACTTCTCGATAATCCTTGGGTCATTGAAAAAATATTACCTCTCATAAATTAGGAACATATAGATCCTTATATACCTCTTGTCATACACATCACTCTACCAGATACCCTCCCTACCAATTATTCTAAAGATATGCCTATTATCAATCCCATTAAATCGAATCAACCTTCTTCAATAGTTTTACCTACTTCCTAGATCACCCATGATGACAAGGCCATAAAAATACACAAGATACATTATAAATATTATTTTCATGGTAACGACATCATTGATCTTGAATTATATGTGGAATATTATGAACCACTACCTACATTACCTAGTGATGAAGCTATAATTGAGTTTCTCTATGCCTGAGAACCTCAAATTCCTTAGAAACATCACAAAATTGGTAATTTCAAGTGAAAGGCACCTCATTTTAAAAATTTAATTTCTAACATCAACCCTAAAACCAAATATATTTACTCTCTTCGCAACATGCCATATCATTTTCAAGATAAAAATGTTATAATTATTGAGGAAACCATGAGAATAGAATATGGTAGACCCTCATGTCCTCAAACTATAAAAATTTCTAGATAATGCATGATGATTGAGCAAGATAATTTTATTCTATTTTTTAATAAATATGATGAGACTTTTGATTGGTCATATGAGGACTGCCTGGCATCGATCCTAGTATCATTGTGAATTGTAAATACCCTGTTTTGGTTAAACAACCATAAGTAATATGTCTTTTTTTTCTCTTTCACATGAGAGTCTTAGTGATGGTTATAATCCTTGTTCACATGGTCATCTTGAGTCTTTTAATATTTCTTATGTCTTAATTTCCCTTTTTGTGACACTCCCAACATTCATAGGTCACCTTTTCCCAGTCATAAGGGGCCTTAACCTATCCTCCCTGATTTTAGCTCTATTTAAATCCTTAATACAATAACACCACTTTAAAGATAGAAGTATCAAATGAAACTAGTGTCCACTAGTGGATCTAGTGTCTAATAAGCCCTTTCACCCATGTTTAAGTCCTAACCCCTCTGTGAGCCTTCCTTTATGTTTTTTATTTCTTTTTTATGACTTGTCAACTAATGAATAAGGTATTATATTAAAAAAAATATCCTCCTATATAAAGAGCCACAAAAGGCATTTTAAATCTAGCACTTACTATTTTGACACTTATTTACATAAAATTAACCAATAGTACAACTCAAATACTATGCATATTATTTAGTATTCACACATAGACATTTGCATGCTTGATAAAAGAAGGGCCTAAGAGAAAATCATTCTATCATACCATGTAATTTGATGGTGGACTTCTCCTAAGGGATAAATACATTCAAACTGAGACCCCTGGTATTTGGGTTAATGTAGGCAATGGCCAGGATAATAGGGGTTCTACTTTGCATAATTGTAATGTGCCACAACCCAAATTTTCCTTTCTTTTTTACATTTGATATATTTATTGTTTCATGTGTGCATGTATTCATTAGTTTTTTAGAGGACATTCATCCAAAATAGTGACACCTTCACATCTATACATTTTCATGCTTGATCAAAGAAGTGACTAAGAGAAAATAATTATATCATACCATGTAAGTTGATGGTGGATTCCCCTAAGGGATAAATACATCCAAACTGAGACCCTTAATATTTGGGTTAATGCAGACAATGGCTAGGATAATAGAGGTTCTACTTTTCATAATTGTAATATGCCACAACCCAAATTTTTATTTCTTTTTACAATCGATATATTTATTGTTTCATGTGTGCATGTATTCATTAGTTTTTTAGAGGACATTCATACAAAATAGTGACACATACAATCCCTCAAGTGACACAAAACCACTTATAGTACCTTTAAAACCTCTTGTAACTTCCTTGAAAGTTACAAATAGTCTTTTTGGGAAGGACACTAACACCAAAATTGCACATTAATGCCATATGATGTTACTATCCTGAGAGGGGTGATAATATTCAAAGTCATATTTCATAAAATAGTTAAAATATGAAAGATCCCTCTATCTACTCAGTCATTTCCAATACCCTAATTTGCATAAAACTCTATTTATGTCTAGATAAGTTCCTCTTCTCCTTTCACTTTTTATTTTGGTAAAGTTCCATTGAATCAATAATTTCTAATTTTATTCTAGATTAACAACATACTCAGCCCTTTAACTACATAGGATTTACACTAGTAAAATCGTAAAAGGTTAAAACATTTTTTGAACTTGTCTTAATTTGAATATTTATTCAAACCCCTAATTTTCCTTGGGATTTACCTTCTCTAATTTTTGTGCATTAAATTAGGGTTACAAAATTCTATTTTTTTAATTTTTTATCATAACTTAGCTAATTTAAATAATCCTATATTAGAGTTTCATTTATATAGTTTAGTTTAAATTTTTAAAACACAACCCTAAATAAAAACCCTACCACATATTATGTACCTATACATATAAATATTATAAATTAGGGTTTCAATCAAAATCCTATTTTCTATTACAAACTTCGCTTGAAATTTCACACATTGCACACATACTTATGTTAGATTATATTCTACCTCTAGTGTGTCTGTCATTCCTTGTTTACACTATCTTCTTTGGCAAATTTAAAATAGCATCTATAAATTCTTCTACCCCTCATCCACTTCATGCCCTCTTGAATTTTTCTCATGATTATAATAATGAATGGACTAGCTTTCAAGATTGTACACTAAAGCATAATAATGAATTTATTTATAATGATGATGATGACTATTGTTACAATGACGGATATGAGTATTACTATGAGCATGATAATGAAAATGAACATGAGGATATATTAAATACATCACCTTCTCTTTCCTCTCACTCTTCTTTTTATAAAAATCAAACTAACAATATAATGCCAAAATAACCTCTTATTGGTAGTGATTTATTCGAATGTGATCCTAGGTTTTCAACTACTTTTGATACTTTGTTATTTAAATTAAATCAGTATAAGTGCACTACATGAAAACCCCTTTTTCATTATTCAAGTAATGTATATATATAAATAATGCATCTTATTTACCCTTCTTAGTTACATTTGAAAAATTAAGTACATATGATATTACACCTTTTAGCAATGCACAAACTAAGGCAGATGAGATTTTTTTTTATCACCTTCCTTCACATTTAAATCTCAATACAATGATTCATTACAAAAAGTTGATAATGTCAATGTCTCTAAGTCTTATCCTATATGTCATAACATGAAAAAAAAAGACATGGTTGTTAATTCTCCTTGCCTTGATTCCAAAATTGAAAGTGATAATCATGCTTGCATTCCAAAAATAAGTAGTGATCAAATGCATTGCATTACACCTACTTATCATGACACATTACATAATAGTACAAAGTTAAAATATTCCCCTTCTCTCTCTATTAATGAACATGTGGATGATACTTATTTTAATCTTACTTATACAAATGAATTAAATTATGATTATAATGAACCATGCGATACTGATGACTATTATGATTATGATGAAGATGACATATAATCTACACCTTTTACTTCTTCTCTTGATTTACCTATCTCTCTTGTTGAACTAAACATTAGGTCACATTTAAAACACACACACAAACACACACACACACACACACACACACACACACACACACACACACACACACACACACACACACACACACACACACACACACACACACACACACACACACACACACACACACACACACACACACACACACACACACACACACACACACACACATTCTTGTGTTCATAATTTACATTTACTTGAGAATAAAGTATGTTCTATTCAACTAGCATATGATACTTCTTCACAATTTAACAATATAAAAGATATCAATGAATATACCTTAACCCCCCATACAATAGTAGAACCTATTCATCAAACTAACACAAATGAGGGTGGTTTCCCATTTCCCTCTAACCAAATCCTAGATACGACACCTAAAAAGGTTATTGAGAGAAAACCAACCCTTTCTAAATAATATTTCCAATATAATGTACCAATGGCTAAGATAAATAACAAAATTTCAACATTAAATGAACCCCTTGTTGATGATAATATACCTTCATGAGTGTTAATTTATTTAATACATGTTGTGGGTGATTTGAAATAACAAGTACACCATCTCACTTTGGATAAAAAAGCATACCAATCTTAGGTTTATGCCAATGTTATACATACAACCCTTTTCCATGTAAAATCTCAACTACAAAGTTACCACACAACTTTTAGATACTAGTGTTACTTATATTTGATGGACATGAAGATCCATAATTTCACCTTTAGGATTATGAGAAATACATGGCCCATATGAATAATAAGTTGACTTTACTAAAATTGTTTCCAAAGTACCTAACTAGGAAAGCACTAGATCGGTTCAAACATACAATCCATAGTGGATATTTAAATGCATATGAGGAGTTAGAGATAGTCTTTCTCAAAAAATACATACATAATAAGGGACCTCAAGTCACACATTAGAGCTTGCCTTTATTACATGAGGGTGAGACAAATCCAACATCTGAATACATTATAAGCTTCAAAGCTTGTTTGCATTAGTTTATTTATCAACTAATAGATTTAGAAATATAATACGTCTTTCATATAAGTTTAATTTATCCTCTTAAGGAAAGATTAATATATCAAACATATAAATCATTATGACATCTATGCAATGTAATTATAGCATTATATAAAGAGTTTGGATTAGTAATTACATAGTTAGAGGCATATTTGACTATAGACCCCTCAGAGCTCAGTCATTTAATCTTCTACAAGATCCTACTCTACTTAAAATTAATAACTCAATAGAATAGAGGCCACTCATATAGAAACTCATTAAGGGAAAAGAGCCACTCTACACATCACCTTATATAGTGAGCAAAACATTGTATATACATATAGGGGTTATATAGTTTTCAGATAAGGTTGGGTTTCACGACATTTTTCTTACACTATTATATAGGGGGATGATCACACTACCTTCTACTAATCATCATCCACTCATCATTTTTACTAGGTATCATATAAGCCATAGTTTCATTTTCATAAGATAAACTTACATTTAGATTATCATTTTTCTACACTTTGATCTTGCATCGACCATTATATTACTTGAGGCATCATAAAGTTTACACAAGGGGTAGTGAAACATCATTCACCATACTCTTTTAGGTCATACTCCTATATGATGGAGTTATTCCAAGAATTTCCTTTTAAGGAACCATTGGTTATTCATAGTATGAGCCCTGTGACTTTTAAGACACCTATTTATGATAGGTAATGTACACCACAACATCAACAATGATGGAAACTAGTTTGAAAATCTCATAATGCACATATAGTGCATACACCAATCAAGATATATGGGAAAAACTAAAAATCCAAGGGCATAATTTTTGTTAAAGTACCAATAAAGATATATGGAAATAATTATAGAGCTCAGAATGTATCTTTAGTGCATACACCAATCAAAATATATATGACTAATTATAAACCCAAGGACATAATTTTTGTTCAAACACCAGTGAAGATATATGGAAATAATTATAGAGATCACAATGCCAATTTAGTTTGTACACCAATTAAGATTTTTTACAAAAAATATACATCTCAAAGTGAAGGTTTAGAATGTCAACCAATCAAGCTTTTTTGCACTAGATTTTACACATTCACATATTAGGAATGAATCACATGAAGCTCCAATTTCTCAACCTCATTCTACATGGACATAACATGTGAAGTATGGTACTTGGTTCTCTATACCATCTAAGTTTAGATAGGGCATATCATCAATATATGTTATACACGTATAAATCTTATGGAATACAAAATAAAACCCTATACCAATAAATACAAAATCCTAATACACCACACATATGTCTAACACATTCATAAAATAGATATAAAATCAATTTAATCCAACTAAAACAAATTACAAATCTCAATATTCCAAATAATCAATCCAAATCAACACATAAAAATATATACAATATAAAAATATATTTTTGCTAATACACACAATGCCAAGTTAAATAAAAAACATCCATATATATAACTTTTAATACAATTTCAATACAAATATAGTCCATCACTTAATGATGTGGACATGCCTATTAGGACTAGCTACTTCACTCACACTCTAAGATACATCAAAGCTATAAATAGAGGCCTGCTATCTCTATGTGATCTAGATTGATGGATTCATCTACTCACCCTCTTATGATACATGCCCAACTAGGCTATACACTCGACATGCTCCCACTCAAGTCATATATAGTCATCTAGTATCTGACTACTAAACCTGCCTAGAGCATTAGGTGTAGTCGTGTTACACCTATGAAACTTAACATGTGCTTCATCTCTATCCACCACTACTCTCCTATATACCGTAATAGCTATCCCAACTTGGCCAAACAAATGGTCATGCACCCCAACCACATTGGTGGCCCTCTCCACCAACCCATCCTCCATGGCATCCTTAGGAATATGCCATGTCAACTCACATAGTGCCAACTCAATGGTGACCTCCTATTACTTGTTATCCCTTGAACCTAAAAATGTGAAAATAGTTCATAAGATTCCTCATCACATAAAGACATAATAAAAAATTTACACAAAATATATAAACATATTATTTAACTTACCATCAATATCTATTGAAGTCTCTACATCCAATACATCCTCTACAGTCATCCCACCTCTTGAAAATAGAGATGCCCACCTATGGTCACTCCACCAGGATGTATAGGCCTCAATCACTCCCACATCATCTATATTTGATATATGTATATTAGGGTATTTATCTATCAATGGAATAGGAGTTAACTCAACTATAAATGACATACTACTTGACATTGTAAGATCCCAATAAATCCAGAACCATATCACATGTCTTGGGGGTACATCTTGTACAACACTAAACTATCACATGACCCACTCATATAAAAAGTTATCATATACATTATCCCAATGGTCATGTAGCCAACAACTCACCTAAATCCACCTCAACTACCCACTATCCTTAAGCCATCCATGGTCACCCATATAGGGTGTTTAAATGATATCCCCTGTTATCAATTTTTTTAAAAACTACTAACATTACATTGTGCTCCTCCTTGTCACATGACCTATACATTTCCATCTCTTTACAAACAACTACGGATGAGCCTATCCGTCACATGCATGTGAAATTGGCCTACTCATGACTATATTCTCATATTCCCTATAATGAAATAGCATCAATGCTATGGTAACCCACCACACATCTCTTGTGTAAAATGATATAGATCCCTATATAGGTGAGATAACATTGTATGATGCTAATAGTACATAGTGTCATTATCTTTGATGTCTTGCACTATCTCATGAATCTTATAGGAAATTAAAACACCACTCCCATCAAAAGCAACAAATGAAGATAGAAACATAACTAGGAAGTTTTGAAATCATAGAAGCTTGGTAGTTATAATCAAGGTCAATAATATATCACTAAGACTCCCTATAGGATGAGTCCCCACCACCATGGTAGATAAATATATATGTATATGCCCACTATATGCCATAAAGACTAGTAGATTATTTCAATATATCCTACTTCCCAGAGATCAACAATCATAAAATATGATACACATCCTCTAATGTAATAGTCATCTCACCAGTAGGTATCTCGAATGTGCATATATATGCATCCCACCTCTCACACAATTTATTAATCATATACTTATCCCAGGGCATATGATCTAGGAAAGCAATATATCTAAAGCTTGCTCTCTTGATAACATCCATCTTAGTATTTGCCAATGGAAAACCACACAAGGTATCCATCATTTGCCTTGTGTAAAAATACCTCCTGTGGACATCAACCTATAAGAGTATGACCAAATCAGACATCATCAAAATAAAATAAAACCTAGAAGATAAAAAACAAACCATAAAATAGTAAAAAATACTCAACATCACATCTGAAGATTGATGGACATTAGTGCTTCCCAAAGGATAGTAACATTGGATAGTAGAACCACACCCTAGACACTATTGCTAGGACCTTGACAATAGCACCCAAAATGGGACACTAGCACCATTCTATGTAAAATAGGCCCTAACTAATTTAGTTTTAGTAAAACAAGTAAAAAAGACAACATAAATGATAAAAATAGGAAATAGTTTGAGATCCTTACTAGGTGAACCTCCTCCTCAGCCTAAATCTATGCCTTGACCTCCTCATAGTGTGACAAGCTAGGTCATCATCTCCTTGTCATATTTTTCTCACTCAAAAAAATGGTTTATACTCAAATGCACCAAATGAATAAAAATGAACTATTAAAGTTATACTTACCCAATGCCACTTTATTAAGGTTATCCCTACACACTAAGTTCACAAACTAATACAATTCTCTTGCTATCCCTAAATCTTGAGACCCATAGCTTCAATCTATGCACTATTTCTTACACATGGGACTTGACATTAATACACAATGTACCATATTGGTTAAACCAATATCTTTGTCATTGTCAAATTTAAAAAAATGACAAAAATAATCTCACTATATTTAACATAATAATTGACAACACATCTATCCAATTATACATTCAATAATAAAAAACTAACACAATAAATACACTATTCAAACCTAACATAACATTACACATGCTAATTAAAACTATTAAAACCAATCATTCCACTTTTGGTTACATATCCTCACCATATTCTTGACTCACACCAAAATGAAGGGGAAATATGCATAGATTACTTTAGATATATAGAGTTTCATTCAGATATACTAACACACAACATAGGTACACAAGTTTTCAAAGATTTTCATATTCATAGGTTTTTAGATATACAGATGCATGAGTCTACATAGGTACACAAGTTTACGTAGCTATTCAGATTGACAGGCATTTAGATATACAAATGCATAGGTCTACATAGGTACATAGGTTTACATAGATTCTCATATATATAGGTACATAGGTTTACACAAGTTTTTAGATATACACTTTGCATAGATATATTAGTTCACTTAGATATTCAAATACATAGCTACATTATTCAAATATCAGGATTAGGGGGCATGATGTAGAGCACACACCCTTGGTCCCCACTCTCAGATTTATTAGGTTACATTTAGTATCATCACCAATATCATCACCAGTCATCACCAAGTTTTCACCAGTTTAGGTCATAGGGCTATATGTAGCAGTTGATCCATGGCTTTCCACCAAACCTAGTTCATGTGCCCATATTTAGAGTGGAGGAAAGTGAGCCTTGTTTCTCCACACATTCAATCTACATACTTATATTTAGAGTGGGGGTAAGTGAGACTTGTTTTTCCACACATGTAATTTACATAATCAAATTCATAGTGGGGGTAAGTGAGCCTTGTTTCTCTAGACATTCAGTTTACATACTCATATTAAAAGTGGATTCAAGTGAGCCTTGTTTCTCCACACATTCTATTTACATAATTATATTTAGTATAGGGGCATCTACATCATGTGTCTCCCCTTCACATATTACACTCTAGTTCTTATTCACTTATCTAGCTAAGAAGTTGGAAAAATATAAATTACATTCACATAGGTAAGTATAAGTACATGTTCCTCTATTTATTTTACTTTATTATTTTCATTTCATTGCATTACTAGAATAAAATGGGGGCAAATGTAAACACCATAATAAGGTCAAACAACCACAATTATGTTTTTTAGTTCTCTTTCACATGAGAGTCTTAGTGATAGCTATATTCCTTGTTTGCTTGGTCATTTTAAGTAGATCGATCTTTCTTATGTCTTATTATCTCTATTTGTGACACTCACAGTAGTCACAAGGGCCCCTAGCTTATCTTACATGATTTTAGCTTTGTTCTAATCCTTAGGACACTAGGACACTAGTAATCCTTAGGATAGTAGCTCCATATGTATCTAGTGTCTACTTATGGCTCTAGTGTCAAATGGGCCCTTTCACCCATGTTTGAGTCTTAACCCCTCCATGAGCCTTCTTTTATGTTTTTTTATCTCTCTTTCATGACTTCTCGACCCGTGAACAAAGTATTATATTCAAAATAAATATACTCATATATAAATAGCCTCATAAAGCATTTTACATCTAGAACTTACTATTTTGGCACTTATTTACATAAAATTAACCCATAGTATAACTTAAATACTCTACATACTACTCAGTATTCACACCTATACATTTTCATGCTTGATCAAAGAAGGGCCTAATAAAAAATCATTATATCATACTATGCAAGTTAATGGTGTGCATTTCCTAAGGGATAAGTATATGAAATATGAGACCCTTCATATTGGGGTTAATGTAGGTAGTGGCCAAGATAATAGGGGTTCTCTCCACACAATCGTAACATCCCATAACCTAGTTTTTCCTTTCCATATTTTATTTTTGATGAATTTATTATTTCATATGTGTAGGTGTTCATTAAAGTTTTGAAGGAGGTTCATCAAAAATAGTGACATAGGTAAGCCCCTAAGTGACATATAACCACCTATAAGACCTCCAAAACCTATCATAACTTCCTTAAAAGTTAGACAATCCCTACAAAAAGGACATTACTGCTAGAATTAGACATTAACACCACATGGTTCTACTATACTAAGAGGGGAACTACTATTCAGAACTAGATCTCAACAAACATTCAAAATATGAAAGATTCCTCTTTATATGCTCAATCATTTCTAGTACCCTGATTCACATAAAAATCTATTTATCTCTAGATAAGTTTATTTTATCCTTTTACTTGATATTTTGGGAAAGTTCAATTAAATCAATAATTTCTAATTTTATTCTAGATTAATAATGTACTCAGCCCCTTAACTACATAGGATTTACACTAGTAAAACCCTAAAAGGTTAAAACGTGTACAACATAATCACATACCCTAATGTTAAACATTTTCAAAATAATAATGGAAATCCCCCCCCCCCAAGTTTTCACCCTATACCATAAATAAACTATCAAACTATTATATGCTAATTTTATTAAACAAGTGGACTATTATGAATGGGTGTCAAACATTGTTCGCATTCACAAAAATGTTACCATGGTTGTTTTCATCCCCATGGACTTATGTAACTTCAACCTCACTTTTCCCAAGGAAAATTTTACATAACCTTTGATAGATTCCATCGTATATTCCATTGCTAGATATAAAATGTTGTCCCTCATGGATGGTTTTTGGTGATATAACAAAATTCATATCACCCATAAATACAAATAGAAGACAACATTCACTATAGAATGGGGCACCTATAACATTGTTAAGATTTTCTTGGGCCTTAAAAATGTTAAAGCTACCTATCAGTGGGATATGACCCACATTTTTATGGCCATACACAACTTATGTGGATGATTTCATCACCAAATCTAAGAGTTATAGAACCCATCTCTCTAATCTATCCATCATCTTTGATCGACTCATCAAGCAAAAAGTTAGACTTAACCCTTACAAATGTGTTTTTGGCATTGCATCTATTAAATTTATATGGTTATTAGTCTCTCTTCATGGTATTGATGTTAATCCCACTAAAATAAATGCTATAGTCAACATGTCTATTCCTCACTCCATTAAAGACAATCATTATTATCTTGGAAAGCTTGGGACAATCTGATGATTTATTCCTAAAATGGCTTATTCCATAAATTATGTGAATTTCATTCTTAAGAAAGGTAATGATTTATTATGGATTGATCCTTGTCAAAAGGTATTTAACAACATGAAAGAATCATTTCTACATCTACTTACCCTTCATCCACCTTATAATGATTATTATTTGATTTTATACACTTATTCTACTCCCATCTTAGTTGGGGAAATACTTTCCCAACAAGATGATACTATAATAGAGTATTATACTTACTATATTAGTCTAGTCATCATCGATTATGAAAACTGTTATACTAAAGTAGAACATGATAACCTCACTATCTATTTCTTAGATAAAAAGCTTTGTCACTATATGATCTATCAAAAAACCTATGTCATAGTTCATTCTAACCCACTTCATCACTTTTTATCCAAATCATTCTTACTTGGACATAAATTGGGCAAGTTTATGGTCTTATTAATGTAATTTGATGTTTGCATCATAATGCAAAAAACTGTCAAAGGATGATTCATTGCCAACCAAATTTTATTGGCACTTATACCCACTACCAATCATATTTGAGATAGTCTTCCTAATGATAACATTCTCTATATTAAAGGTCTCAATTAGGCTATCTCTCTTAAAGATTAATTTTTTAACTTCATTTCTAATTTAGAATAAAATAGTCAAGAAGATATTGTAAACACCCTAATTTAGTCAAGCAACCACAAGTACTATGTATTTTTTCTCTCTTTCACACAAGGGTCTTAGTGATGGTTATAATCCTTGCTCACATGGTCATATTGAGTATTTTGATATTCCTTGTGTCTTATTTTCCCTATTTTGACACCCTCAGTAGTCACAAGTCACCTTTTCTTAGTCTCAAGGGCCCTTAGCCTGTCATCCCTAATTTTTGATCTATTATGAGTCTTTTAGGACATTATCACCACTTTCAAGATAATATTACCACATGACTCCAGTGTCCACTTGTGGATTTAGTGTCTAACAAGTTATTTCACTCATGCTTGAGCCCTAACCCTTCTGTAACCCATCTATTACATTTTTTGACATCTTTTCATGACCTCTCATCTAATGATTAAGGTATTATACTCAAAATAAAGATCTTCTTATATAAGGATCCTCACAAGGAATTTTACATCTAGCACTTACTATTTTGGAGCTTATTTATGTAAAATAAACCATTAGTACAACTCAAATACTCTACATGTTACCTAGATTTCACACCTAAAATTTGCATGCTTGATAAATAAGGGCCTATGCAAAATTCATTCTAGAATAACATGCAATTTGGTAGTGCATATTTGTTAAGGGACAACTACATATGATCTAAGACCCATAGCATTGGGGTTAATGTATGTAGTATCCAAGACAAAAAGGGTTTTATTTCACATGATTATAACATCCTATAACCTAGTTTTTTCCTTTCTATTTGCATTTGATTAATTCATTATTTTATATGTGCAGGTATTCATTAAGGT
This sequence comes from Torreya grandis, assembly GCA_037957365.1. Lineage (NCBI taxonomy): Eukaryota > Viridiplantae > Streptophyta > Pinopsida > Cupressales > Taxaceae > Torreya > Torreya grandis. The sequence continues at coordinate 50,690 of JARHVA010000617.1, read as the reverse complement.
TTTAGAAAATATTTAGACAAAATGATGACACAATAGAGCTTATATGTGACCCAAAATCACCTATAAGAACTCCAAAACCTCCCGTAACTTCCTTGAATTTTACCACTAGTCACCATAAAAAGATATTGGCACCAAAATTGGACACTAGTGCCACATAGTGCTATTATCCTAAGAGGGGCGCTACTATCTAGAACTAGATCTCAAAAAATAGTCAAAATATGAAATATTCCTCTATGTTTTCTCAACCATTTATAGTACCCTAATCTATGAAAAACTCTATGTATATCCATATAAGTTCCTTTACTCCTTGTGCTTACTTTTTTAGAAAGTTCCATAGAATTAATAATTTTCAATTTTATTCTAGATTAGCAACAGACCCAACCCCTTAATATGGCTTAAGATTTACATGGTAAAATCCTAAAAGGTTAAATAATATGGTGAACCCAACTTACTTTTAATATTAATTCAAAACCCTAATTTTCCTTATGGTTTACCTTCTCTAAATTTGGTACATTAAATTAAGGCTATAAAAATATGATTTTATAATTTTTTGGGTTAACCTAGATAATTTAATTAATCTCATACTAGGGTTTTATTTATTTAAATTAATTTAAATACTTTCAACACAACCCTAAAATCAAAGCCCTAGATCCACATACTAGGTCCTTATACACAAAAAATGAACAATTACAATTTCAAAAATAATCCTATTTTCTATTACAAACTTTTTTCAACAAATTCACACATTACACACATACTTAAGTTGGATTATATCATACCTCTTATGTGTTTATTATTCCTTATTTACACTATCTTCTTTGGAAAGTTTAAAATGACATCTAAAAAGTCTTTTCCCCCTCATCCAATGCAATCTTAAATTTCTCTCATGATTATAGTAATTAATGGAATAATTTTCAAGATTGTATATTAGAACATAATAATGACTTCATTTATAATGATGATGATGATGATGATGCTATTTTTATAATCATGATATGAGGATTACTATGAACATGAAAATACAAATTAATATGAGGATACATTAGATACATCATCTTCTCTTTCATTTTACTCTTCTCTTACTCTTAAGAATCAAATTAATAATATAATGCCAAAATAACCTCTTGTTGGTTGTTTATATTCCAATGTGATCCTAGATTTTCAACTATTTTTGCTAATTCATTATTTAAATCAAACAAATATTAGTGTAGTACATGAAATTCACTTTTACATGCTTCATGTAAAGTAGATAGGAACAATGCATCTTATTTACCTTTCTCAATTACATTTGAGAAATCAATACAAAGGATATTTCACCTTTTAAAAATTCGGAAACTAAGGTAGATGAAATTACTTTATCACTCTCATTCACATTTCAATCTCAATGTAATGATTATTTGAAATAAATAGATAATGCACATGTTTCTCACTCTTCCCCTATATGTCATAATGTGTAAAAAGAAAACATGGTTGTTACTTCTCCTTCCATTAACTTTAAAATAGAAATTGATAACCATGTTTTCATTTCAAAAATGACTAGTGAATAAATGCCTTGCAACACCTATACATGATGATACATTACATAGTATTAAACAGTTATAATCTTCTTCTTCTCTTTCTCTTAATGAGCATGTGGATGATACATCTTCAAATGAATTAAATTCAGATTTTAGTGAACCATGGAATAATTATGATTATTGTGATTATGATGAAGATGACATAAAATCTACAACTTCTACTTCTTCTCTTACCTCACATATCTCTCTTGTTTAACCAAAAAGTAGGTCACATGTAAAAATATACACACATAATTATTATTATGTTCATAAGTTCCATTCATTAGATAATAAAATAGATTATATTCAATAGTTATGTGATACTCCTTCACAACCTAACAATATAAAACATACCAATGAATCCCCCTTACTACAATAGAACCTATTTCTCAAACAAACCCAAATGAGAGTGATAACTCATTTCTCTCTAACTAGGTCCAAGCTATCACACCTTGAAAGGTAAGCACCAACCCTTTATAAATAAGATTTCCAATATAAGGTACCAATGGCTAAAATAAATAATAAAATCAAAGCATTATATGAAGGCCTTGATAATGATAATATATCTTCACAAGTGGTAATTTATTTAATGTATGTTGTGGGTGATTTTAAAAAATAGGTATATCATATCAATTTTGAGAACAAAGAATATAAATCTAAAATTGATGCCAATATTGTACATAATAATCATATTCCTTGTAGAATATCAACAATGAGGTTTCCACACAAATTTTAGATAATGATGTTACCTATATTTTATGAACAAAGAGATCCATATGTACAGCTTTAGGCTTATGAGAAAGCCATGGATCATACTACAAACAAGCTAATTTTACTACAAGTGTTTTCAAAGTCACTAAATGGGAAAGTACTAGATTGGTTACACCATACACTCTCTAGTGGATCTTTACATACATAAGAGGAGATAAAGATAGTCTTCCTCAAACATTACATATAGAATAAGGGACATTTAGTCACACATGAGAGATTACATTCATTACATCAGGGTGAGATAGAGCCTACATCTAAATACATTCTATGGTTCAAGGCTTATTTGCATCAGTTAATTTATCAACCAATGAATTTATAAATACAATACAACTTTGATATAAGTCCGGTCTATCCTCTCAAGGAGAGATTTCTATATCAGATATCTAAATCATTCAAACATATATGCAATGTATCCATAGAAATAGAGGCATAGTTGAGATTCGTAATTACACAGTCAGAGCTAGATTTGGCTCTAAACTCCTTAATTCCTTAGTTATCAGATTTGGTACAAGACACTACTCTAGTTCTAATTTAGAAACCCGTAAAACATAAACAACAAATAAAAATAAGTAGTAAGGGAAAAGAGACAATCTACACAACACAATATACAATGAGTAGAACATAATATATACGTAGAAGGCTTATACAATATTTAGATAAGACTAGGCCTTATGATATCTTTCTTACACTACTAGATAATATGATATTCTCACTTCCTTGAAATAATCATCATCCACCACACCATTTGCAGTAGGTACTACATAAGCGTTATTGTCATTTTCACTAGATAAATGGGCATTAAGATGACCATTATTATGTACTCTAAGCTCTCATAAAATAATATGTTAATAGAGGCATTATCAAGTTTACACGAGGGAAACGGGGCCCTCATTCACCATACTCTCATAAATCACACTCCTCTATGATAGAGTTATCCCAAGACATTCCTTTTAGAGAACCATTTGTTACTCATAATATGAGCCCTCTGACTTCTAGGAAAAACATTTATTAGTAGTCCTACACATTATAGCTTCAGAATCAATGGTAACTAGTTTGCATAGTTCAGAATACACCTCAAATTCATACACTAATTAAAATATTTGGGAACAACTAAAAAATCAAAGGCAAAGTTTCAGTACAATCAACAATCAAAATATTTATAAATAATTACAAAGCTCAGAATATACCTCTAGTACACAAACTAATCAAAATATTTAGGAATAACTATCAATCCAAGGGTATAGTTTTAGTTCAAAAATAAATAAAGATATGCTAAGTTCAATCAAGATTTCAATGATCAATGGTAGCAGAGTTCTAGCTATGTATTAAATCAAGATCTTATGGCATAGAACACAAAAATGCTTATGATGAAAAAACTAGAAGAGCCTCAACCAGGCCAATGGCCTAATGAGGGACCAAACCAATTAGGTGCTACAATGGTTAATTATGAGCAAGAAGAGTGTTATGCATCCAATTAATAGGTTATTTCTAGATAAGCAAACATTTGAGTGATAGCAAATACAAAGTTAAAAATAAGGAACATGGATGGTAATCAGGAAGTAGTCAAAGAGTCTCCTACTCTTAATCCTTTATTATCAATTCCAAAGGAACCTAATACTACTCTAAAGGTTCTAATAGATCAAAAGAATTAGAACCAACATAATGGCTTTGTACCCTAAAACTCATAAATTCAAAACATGGTTATGGTTCCCAAAGTACAAGAAATTTTTGGTGGTTTGCCTATCAATATTGTTGAAAAAATTAATAAGAATAATATGATTGTGTTGATGTGGGGCATGCTTTTAATTCGTGGTTAGGTGGATATCCTTTAGGAAGGTTTATCAAATATCAATGTTTCTGAGAAGCCACCAAGCAAGGAAAATGTAGTTCTCACCAATGTAACCAAAGGGCCTAATGAAGGAAAATAAAATAGGGTGGTCAGACCTCATCACTTATACATTTATATAATCATTGGTGATTCCTTAGTACATAACTACATGGTAGATAGTGGAGTAAGTACTTCAATGATGCCAAAATCAATTGCAAATCAATTTAGTTTGAAGTATTAACCCTAATCTAAGGGCTTTTCCATCTTGATGGATCCTCTACCAAACCAAATGGTATTATAAAAGGTCTAAACTTGACCCTTCATTCTTGTCCCAGTGTTTTAGTGACTCAGGATGTGCTGATTCTAGAGGTGCCTCCTTATTTTGATCTATACTTATCTAGAGACTTCACAACTAAAATTAGGGTTATCTAGTCATAGATTGGTCCTACAAGTATTTTAGGACAAGTTATGAGACCAAGGTGTCTATTAAATATAATCTTATTTCCCAATTTCACATTGATCCTTATGGGCCAAGTATCCCAAACATCAATTGTACCATTTTAGATGAAGATTATCACCTTGTTGATCAGGTTTTAGACACTCATCCTGAGGGGATACCTAATATGTTCTTAGATGAGTTATGGAGTGAGAATTAGTTACTTGACCCTTTGGAAGGTATTGAATAAAGAGACATCTATATCTATTACTTATATGAGGAGAATGAGTTCATGCCATCCCTCACTAGACCATAAGAAGATGCTACTGGTTTGTGTAAATTTTTATTTGATGGCTCAAGGAGTAAACATGGAGTAGGTAAAGGTGTGATGTTGATATCACCCTCAGATGACAAATAATTCTCATATTGTAGGTTCCAATTTAGTTGCTCTTGTAACATAGATGAATATGAAGGCCTTATCCATGGCCTTCAATGGGATAATAAGAGGGGAATCAAATAATTACAAGTGTATAGAGATAGTGAGATGATAGTGTACCAAGTTAAAGGCTGAAACACCACAAAGAATAAATTAATGAAATCCTACAAACATAGAGGGTGGGACATACTTGAAGAATTTGAAACGTCAACATCTAATTAATGCCAAGGGAGAAAAATCAACATGGTAATAGGTTGGCAACTATGGGGGATTAGTTTGACATCCTAAATAAGTTGAATAAGTCTAAAGTATAACCACATGTCAAATTGGTAGTGAGACCATTAGTGCCAAATAATGAGGCTCATTAGTAAGTCTTTGATAGTGATAAGAATATTACTTATTTCTTGTAGCAGGAGATAGAGTTTTCCTCAATGAACCAATGTAAATTTTAACAACAGTTTTAAGACCAAATTATTCACCTGAGGTCTAATAAACTTCTTAAAGGGCTAGTCACCCTTGAAGATATTTTCCATGAGGTAGATCATATGAGGGAAGACAAGGTAATGATGTCAAATGATGAAGATAACTATGAAAGAGTCCTTATCTTCAAAGACAAGCTTCTCCAATTTGGAAAGGTAAGCAATAAGGGAAAAAAGCATGCTTTCATTGAACATTATAAGGAATATTTAGACATCTTTGTCTAGGAATATAGTGATTTGGGAAGATTTGATCCCAAGATATCCCAACATACTATAGATTTTGAGGTCAATTCCAAGACTATTAGGTAGAAGCAAAGGCCTATCAACCAAAAATTAAAGCTCTAATGAGGAAATCATTGACTAAATTGATCAATCCCAATATTATTTTTCCCATCAAGCACTCCTCATGGGTAGCCAACCTGGCACCTATGAGAAATAATAATGGTGAGATCTATTTGTGTATTGACTTTAGAGACTTGAATAGGGTATCTTTGAAATATCAATACCCCTTTTCATACATGAAGTAACTCCTTCAAATGGTTGCTACTTTAGAATTCTTATCTCTTTTGGATGGGTACTCAAGATACAACTAGGTGCTAGTAAGAGAAGAGGACCAATACAAGAATACCATCAACACATAGTGGGGAATATATGCTTATTAGAAGATGTATTTTGGCCTATAAAAAGTCAGGGATACTTTTCAAAGAGCCATGGACATAGACTTCCAAGGCTTGCTAAATCATATGTTGTTTATCTACTTAGATGACATAATAATTTTATCTAAGGCTAGTGAGCACTTGGATCACCTAAGATTGATCTTTGAAAGATGTAGAGAATATGATATCTCATTGAATCCCAAGAAGTGTGTGTTTTCTACCCATGAGGGAAAAATACTAGAACATATTGTCTCAAAATAGGGATTAACTATTAATCTTAATAGAATAAGTACTATTTTGGAATTATCCTTACCCAAGCATAATAAGGGACTTCAGAGTTTCCTTGGGAAGATAAACTCCATGAGGGGTTTATACTTGTTTTTTCAAGCTTAGTCAAACCCATTAATTCTATGATAAATAAGGATCAAGTGTTTACTTATTTAAGTTAAGGTAAAGCAAGATTTGAGGATATCAAGCAAGCCATTGCCCAAAAACCTATGCTCATGAATCCTGATTTCTCAAGGGATTTTATATTGTAGGCCTTTACCAATATTTAAAATATATAAGCTATGCTGATGCAAAATAATAGTGAAGGACTTGAGCAGCCAATTGTATTTTTTAGTCAATGGCTTGAAAGGTATGAAGTAAGGTACACTTTTATATAAAAACAAGTCCTTGTAGTGGTAATAAGCCTTAAAAAAATTAGATTGATGCTCTCTAATAGAAAAATCTATCTTATGGTGTCTCATCCTAGAGTGAAGGACTTCTTTCTTAATAAACACTTGAATGAGAAGAGGGTTGGTTGGATTACCAAGGTCATGGAATATGATGTGGAGATCAAAGTCACTAAGCTAGTGAGAGGTAAAAGGCTTTTGTAAGCATATGGTTGATGAAATTCATGAAGATAAATAGGTTGTCTTGGTGACACAAGATAACTCACAAACATATACTCCCCCACCTCACACTAGTTGGTTCTAAGATATGATAAGGTTCTTGATAATAGGTGAGTGCCCACAAGGTATGGATAAAGAAAAGAGAAGGTATTTTAGAATTTAATCTATACCTTATGCATTGGTTTATGGGGTTCTATTTAGAAAATACCTTAATTTAGTGCTTCTAAGGTTCATAGATGATGACCAAGTGACTAAGCTCTTAGAGAAAATCCATGATGAGCCTGCAAGAGGCCATTTTGATCTAAGGAATATAGCATCAAAAGTGATGAAAGATAGTTATTATTAGCCCAACCTCTTCAAGGAAGCATATGCATGGGTTAAAAAGTGTCAAAAGTGTGCTCTCTTTATAGGTAAGTAAATATTGGCAGCCCTTCTTCTCAACCCAATTTAGGTAGAGAATCCATTCATGTAGTGGGGTTTGTACTTCATAAGAATGATCAATCCAAATTCTAATTGAGGACACAAATGGGTAATCCTTGCTATTGATTACTTAATTAGGTGGGTGGAATCAATTTATCTAATATAAGACAATAGACAGTAGTGTTGGATTTTTATGATAGTATAGTAACAAGGTTTGGTGTACCTTTAACAATCATTTTAGATAATTCCTTAGCATTTTTTGACCTGAGGACAAGTGAGTAGGAACTTTATCTAGTCATTTACCTTAGTACATCCTCTAATTACTACCCCCAAGGCAATGGAATTGTAGAGTCAACAAACAAAAAATTTGATAAGGATCATCAAGAGAACTATGGAAGAGAATCAAAGAGTGTGGCACACAAAGTTAAGGACAACCTTATGGGATGATAGAGTGACTACCAAAGTTGACATTGGTAACTCACCATTTGTCTTTGTATATGGGAGAGAATCCAAGTTGCCCATCTCTCTTGAGTTACCTAACTTGGAGTTAGCCCATCAACTTGAATTAATGGAAAGTGAACCTATGAGCATGAGGATGGTAGAGCTTATGGAGCTTGAAGAAATGAGATACCTTTCAATGAAGACACTAGCGTCACATCAAGCTCAAGTAAATAAAGAATTTGATAAGAGAGCCATATCAAGGGACTTAAAATAGGGGTATCTATTCCTCAAGTGGGATTCAAATAAGGCCAAGCTAGGAAACCATACCAAGTTTGACAGCTTATGGAATGGCCTTTACTTAATCCATAGATGAAAACAACATAATGATTTTCAGCTTACCCAACTAGATGGAGAGGTATTAACCATCCCATTCAATGGGATTCATCTAAATCCTTGTTATTGGAAGAGTTTGCATGCATTGTATATATTGTACATTTTGTGTAATTTTTCATGTTTTCCTCTAAGTTCCTTATGGACATCCTTTTCAATTGTGTGTTTCCCTTCCCTAAGTGCATTGGGTATAGTTTGGGTTTTATTTCTTTTTTTTCTTGTTGCTTCAAAAGGATATTTTCAAAAATGGATAGCCTTGTATCATTTTCATATTAGTTAGGAAGAAAGACTTGTGACCCTATATGCCTAATGGATTAGATAAGGAAACTAATTTGTTGCATAGTAATCATGAAATATTAAGAGGTCATCAAAAATGTTGGCCAAAATTTTCCTACATATGAAAATTTTTCCTAGATGGATCAGGCCATTCTCTTGGACCTTTTAGTAATCCTCTACCCCCATGACTAGTCCTTTTTTTATCCTAATTTGAAGATGTAGTGTAGTAACCTATGAAGTCCTGGTGTGGGTGGAAAGCTGAATAGAATTGTAGTTAAGTGAGTGATCCAATGGTTTAATTAAAATATAAACATCATGACTCTAACACATGCCACTTGTAATCTTTTGAAACACTTTAAGCAAGATTTAAGGTAAATTTGGTAATTTTAAGGAAAAGGCCCAAAAATAAGTCTAAAATTAAAAGTGAAGGATCCAATAGGTTTCCATGGTGTTTGAGAATTTAGGGGCATGAGGGACGTTTTAAAAAATTCTTATAGATTCTAACGAGTAAAAAATGAGGCTTAGAGAAGCTATTATGCCCAAAATACCCCCAAAAGTGCATTAGATGATTTAAGGGTCCTCAAAATAGAAATTTTAAGTGAAAAGTAACTTTTTGAGGAAGTCAAATTAGGTTTGACTTAATCCCACCTCATTATGGCATTTTTTACCCTTTTATACATGTTCAAGATCATTTGAAGTCATTTGGAGTGGAGGAGAGGAGTTTGGGAGTAAAAGGATGCATTTTAGAGTTTTGGCAAAATAGGTTTTTAGATATTTTGATTGATGTAGGGGATGAAATATCATATTAAATCATCCATGGTGTCCCTAATACCATCTCATAGGCCTCTAAAATCATATTTTAGCATAAGAACTAGCAGAGGTAAGGAAAACCTATTAACTATAAAGTAGGCATGAAACATGTTTTCTATCATTAATGGAGGTCCATGCATTTAAAAAGGTTTTAAAAAATAATGAAACTTAATTTATATCCTAAAAAATATGTCCCATGTTTTATATTGCATAGGTAGGCTTCTTATTCTTCATGCTAAGGAAAAACCATTTTGGGTAGTTTTAGACAACTCTAGGAGAGCCTCAGGTTTTCACTCAATATGGTCAAGAGAGAGAGAATTGGGATATAATATTTTGGGAATTGATATGGACCTTAATGAAATTCCACTTTGTATCATTTATGGTCTGGTTAATCTCCCCATCTTTATGAACAATCACTAATAGTTCAACGGTATCTAGATGGCCTACTCATCTAGACAAGGTCTAAGTTTTCCATTGTCTCTTCACTTCAAAATTCAACGAGAAAGAATGGTTTTGGAGGAGTCATTTTTTAGTCATATATGACCCATTATAGGAAGGTAATTGTGGAATAAAACCTTTTTTCCTTGTTATCCTTGTGAAATGGCCATTTGATCAATTTTAAAGAAAAACTTGGGTTAGAAAGATAATGTACCTCCTCCTCCTTATGCCACTTAAAATTATGCAAGTGATCTTGCTTAGAAATCCTTAGCATTTCATCAAAGCCTTGATATTCCAAATAGTCAAGATGCTAGTTGGAGATCTAATGGAGTTGCAAGCAAGTTTATCAACTACAAAAGTTGTCTTTTCTTGTAGTAGCTTAAAAATAAAAAATATATGACGTTTACACCCATAAAATGTCATAATCAATCTCCATCTATAGCCATGGTTTAATAAGGAAGGAAATAAATTACTCCCTTTGAGGGGTTTTGGCCTAACTATCTCTTCTTACTAAGTGAAACCATTTTTAAAACCAATAAAAGGAAATGGTTTTCTCCTATAGGACAATTGATCTTATATTAAGCCTTGAAATGTTGAGGATTCCACTTGAAAATGTGGAGGAAGTTTAAATCTTGTTGAACGTCCATTCACTATGCATATAGTTCATGTCTTCATTCACTATCCTAATTTTAGCTACATCAACGCCTTCAAGAGACTAAAAACATCGAATTGGAAACATTGATTTTTTTAAAAGATCTTCATGGTGGGAAACATCAATTTAATGTCTTTAGAGAAGGCTTGAGACTGGTTATATGATCCACACATCATGTGTAATGTATAATTACTACCTCCACTACCTTATGTAATACTGTGTTTGTACCTAAAACCTTAGATAGAGATCTGAGCATGGTCATGAAAGGGTTATACATGGTTTCAAAAACCTCAAGAAGTTTTTATATGTTAAATGATAGCATGACATACATGTTTGAGACATTAGGTAAGAAATCAAGTTGGAAGAAGTCATGTACATATGTAGGATTGAGATTTAAGGACAATATCCCTAAAAGTCTCAAAATAGAGCTATAGGCCCTTTTAAAGATAGCATATAATAGTGTGAAATGATGCCTAGATGAGTCTTGATTCACCCATGATATATCCTCCACATAGGAGTATAACCTTTAAAAAGAGAGAGGGTGTGTGACTGGTATAAAGTAGTGTTTGGTGACCCAAAAATTATTAATTTGTTCACTATAATTTTTTAGTGTATTCTATAGGATTTGAACCTCCAAAGTAACCTATAGACCCTAAGATAGCAATATGATGACATATATACATGATAGTTTGTTATAAGAATTCAAAGAGCAAATTTGTGATTCAAAGGCCATCAATAAGGTTTAAGGATTTGAGAATGAACCTCCATCAACACCTACATGTGTATCTTTCTCTCAAATAAGCCACATATAGCCTGCCTACAAGAACCTATAACATCATTAGTCAAACCATGGTGGTTTGACGTAAAAACATGAGCATAGATTGATCAAAATGGATTCACAACTCTAAAATAATCATATAACATGTGACACAGGGCCCAAAAAATCAAAAGGCACCTACAAGTTTCCCTTTTGATGCAAGAAGGGTTAACTATAGTTGAATATAGTATAATAGTGGCTTAAAGAATGGTTACCTTGGTGATTGGCTTCATAAACACATGATATAAGATGGCCTATGTGACTATGAGATGATAGTGAAGGCTTCAATAGGATATTTAATCATTTCATACAAGATATACGACCAAATAAACACCTACACGTATGGTGAAATTAAATACACAATCAACACCTCTAGTAAGCTAAGTGAAATGTATGTAGTGAAGAAGTTGGTAAGGAAAGAATAAGTATTATTATGTTGTATAGATTATTAGAGGTTATGTATATCATATGATATTATCAAAACAAGATAATATATCAAGAAGCATCTCTAACAAAGCAATACACCATTTATGTCTAAGGTCTACATAGTCAACCTTATCAAGAGTCTGTCTTAAGGTTTTAAATAGTTGAAGGTGATAAAGATGAAATAAAGTTATGAAGCCTTTCATAGAGAGTCCACACCTCTTAGAAAATCCCCTAATACCATAATTTGGTCTAAGGTATTAGGGGAAGTGCCCTCTATTTTATCTCAGACAAAGGGCACTCCCTAAGGATGCAAGTTGAAAGTTTTGAGCAAATGAACATTGAAGGAAAGAGAAGACCTCCTTGAAAGTATAGTGTGATAAATTAGTTAATTAGATAAATATAAGGGATTTAAATAATCTTAAATATTAATAGAGGGAAATCACATAAGTTCACCCTAACTTTCACCTACAACCACCCTAATGAGGCTATCCTTGGCATGAAAGAAAGTATGGAGAAAATCTCCAATAGGCTAGATAGGAGGTCATTGAGCATTGGTGTGGTGTTATAATGGTTTAATATACTTATTTAAGGTCATTAAAAAAAATTATCTTCGCTTGAACCAATTACATTTCAATTATGAGATTCCTCTTCCTTGTATAGCCAAATGAATACACACAATAGACTCAATTTTTGGTGTTTAAAGCATGAAATGAGTATAATAAAGTATATAACCTATTATAATAGGTTATGGATGTAAAAATATACTTATATATCAATATTTGGTCCCTTGAAACTCATTACAACTCAAGATATGAATTTTTGTATGCTCTCAGCCTGTGTAGGAGAAGAAAAAACCCTAGGTTAGGGTTTTGGTGTTTGAGAGAGTTCTAACCATTAGAAAATATTTAAAACTTGTTATTTGACATTATTTTATAGGATTAAATTTAATAATAGTTTCTTGGTTTTATTGGAGGCCATACGATATGGTTTCTAGACCTATGGTGTGCTTAAGGGCTAATTATGCCTAATTAAGGGGAGGATAATGAAGGAAGTGTGATCTAGGAGTGGAATATGACCATGAAAATTTAAATAAACATCAAATAAGGTATATTGTCAATTAAAATGTGATTAAATATTAAAAAGAGTGCCTAATTTGACCAAACCAAGGAGAAATGGAAAAAAAAGGGCTATAGCCTCATAAGATCATTGAGAGTTTAGAGTGTAGAAATGAATGTTAAAGTGTGTTTGAGAAATTTAAAGGGTTAATATTAGGTGTGATATGATAATATAAGACCATACATGCATTAATATTGTATTATTTAAACTTAGATCAAGATTTGGTCTTTGAGACCTAAGTGAATTGCCTAGTGGAAAACTAGTGGAGTTGTATGGTAAATAGAGATCAGTCCTATGAAAGGAGTTAGGATTGAAATGTTTTTGATAGTGAAAGTAGATTAAATCAATAAATAAGTGACTCTATATGTACAAAAAATTAAAATTCCAAGTATACCATAAATCATTGTGATACAAGAGCAAGAAACTTGATTGAACTAGAGGATTCAAGACAAGCATAACATATGCCAAATGAGATCTTTTTCAAGATGAGATATAGACACTAGTGTTCTATGAAATTATACCAATTAAATATGAATAATTATGGTAATATGGCATGTCAATAATATTGATGGAGAGGTTTTAAAACTTTGGCACACAGTTAATCTCACCCCAAAAGGGTAACCTACAACCATCCTTTTGGAAAGCTCAGACATTGAACTAAATAAAGTTGAATCCAAGATGGATAGAGAGAGAGAGAGAGTATATAGAGATTGAAGTTTCATTGAGGTTATGTATACAAGGAATAAAAATAAATGTAATTGGTTTTCATCATGAATAACTATGTTCATGTCTTAAGACTTTCAAGGCCAAAGGAGGCTAGTTTGATCATCAAGCCAAAGCCAACAACATTGAGATTAGAAGTCTCATGACTAGGTGCATAGAAAGAGACACATTAAAGTTTAAATGAGGGATTAATAATAGGAATAATACACATACATAACTAAACACCTACATCCATAAAAATGATACCTCGAACCAAAGGAGAGTATAATCTTATCCTTGAACCAACATGAATTTGAAAGCAAGGAGACATCTTTGAAAGAAGTTCATACTTGAAAGGGTGATTGAATGAGACCAAAGAGATGTGTATTAACCAAATAAATAATGTAAATTATTCTAAGTATTATCCTATAATAAATAACTACACTAAAAAGGACACCTAAACCTAAGGGAAAGCATAGTCATAGGGGTTTTCTTAGGGTAATGGTCTATGAAGGTTAACCTATCTATGATGGTGATTCAAAGAGTTTCATGAGAAATAAAGGTTTGTGTAATTAAAATTTAATATTTTAGAGGAAAAAAAAAACCATATAAAATCATGCATCAAGGAAAACACCTACAATCATTAAAGCTAAAGGGTTATTAAGACCAACAACCATGTTCAAGACATGAGGAAGGATGACAAACTCAGTGATCTCTAAGGAAGTTATGCTCAAGAGGATAAAATTTATAGATAAAATGATGGATTATGATCATTATAAATTTTTATAGGGTCATGAAATCATGTTTTCAAAGATAGATTCACCTCATAATCTCCATCTACAATATTGTTATACATAAGCTCCTTTTCAAGAATGGTATTGATAGTGTGAAGGTGGTCTAAAACGATTTCATGTTCAAGGAAGTGTATTAAAAGAGGAATTAGGTTGATAATATCCATGAATAGTATTTTAAACTATTAAGTAAATGTTACAATAATCCCAAATCATCATTACCATTACCCACATCACTGAGCACACAAGCATCCATGGGTTTTCCTTGAAAACTTAAGTCATACAGGAGTGGCATGAGGGTGAAGTAAAGAAAATTAAGAGATAAATAATTAAATGATAGGTTTAATGACATATTAAAATCAAATTACACTTTTTCTAGATCAAACCAAGTAAAAAAGGAGGAAAGCTTAGTTGTGAAATTTGACCAAGTAGACATGTGTCTCTAGATTTTGCAAAAATATACAGGATCTAATCATAACATTTGGTGGAGAGGCTCATTATAAACTGATATAAATATTAAAAATATTTTTTATGTTTTTTTAAAATAAGAACTATTCACCATTTTAGTACAGTCAACCTTATGTCTAATCACGGTCAACATTGTAACATGCCTTGGAGGAATTGACCTTTTTGGAGCATCTACAAGTTGATTCAAAGCACAAAATTTGGTAAAAATGGTAAATATGACCTAAAAAAACATCCCATGCCATAATAAAGGTACTATAAATATTTAAATTATCCTCTATTCTTACATAGTCCTCTTGTAGTCAAGAAGATAACCATTAGAGGCTAGTTTAAATTTTGTCAATTTTGGATGCTAACAAGGAGTTTAGACCTTGGAGAGGTCTTAAAACCATATAATATGATGTTTTAAACCTATATTTTATTATATAAGTGATAAAATTTATGGGTTTAAAGTAAAATTTTAAAGAAAGACAAGTTTTGGCATGGAGGAAGCATGTAGGCAACTCAAGGTGAGTTTTGGTAAAAAAGGTCTATAGGATAAATTATTGATCCAAAAGACTTAAAAATTGGTAAAAATTGTATTAATGAAATAATATACTATAAATAATATATTTAATGTCATGTGATTAGCGGAAGTGCCCTCTATTTATACACAGTCTTCTCTATGTCTCATAATGGCCACTATTGGTACATGCACACTTTTTTGGTGTTTTGAGATGTGGTTGAGGGTTACAAGCTAAGGGAATTATTTTAAAAGCATGGGAACATGATATTAATACCATTAAACACATTTAAATAATTTACACACTCAAATTTACATACAGACCCCACAGACAAGCTCAAACCCTCACATGTAGTCTCAAAGGCATAAAACACAAAGTTGGCTTTTGATCATTTGAAGAGGTGTTATGAGATGTATCAAGTGAAATGAATATGTTTTAAAGAAAATAGGATCAGTTGAAAGGTCAATTTTGTCCTTTTGGGTAATTTGAGTTTTTAGGCCTAAGCCACTTAGTTTTAGCCCATCTTCAGATGCTTATTTATTTCATACCATGAAGAGTTGGGCCAAGTGCTTCTAGTATGTTTTGAGTACCCTTATGTAATTTCAATTTATTATGGATTGAGATTGTTTAAGGGTCATATATTTATGAAAAATAGTTAAGAGTAATAATATCCAAAATTATTAAAAACCCTACATGCAATCATCTTTACATGTGTATATTTTCATACCTTCTACATGGGAGTCCAATATTTTCAAGGATGTTGAAGGGATATATGGAATGTAGATCTATGGGAAGAAGTGGTGGAATATAGGTCCACATTGTATCAATAAGGTGAGATTTATTGAGTTGAGAATGACTTTGAAATCACCTAGAATGCATAGAGGACTCCCTCTATCTCTTAAATAACCTATTCTATAGAATAATTTGGCTTGTTTGGGTGCCTAAGAGGCCCAAAATGGCTCAAAAAATGATTAATTTGATAGGTGTTAAAAGAGATAAAAGGTATAAATCCATGGAAGAGGCCTAATGGGAGCTAAATCATATTTATATGGCACTTTGAGCTCTTCACAAAAGCTTCTATGGTCCCTTGTTGAACTGAAGAGTCAAAAACCCAATTTTTTGACATTTTGTGCATTTTTTAAGGTTTAATGGTGATTTACCCCATTATTTTAGGTATTTTAGGTTGTCAATATCTTAATTTTATTCCTATTATACATTATATGGATGTTTAGAAGTCTTTTATAGGTCTAAAAGTGGTTTTTAAGGTGCCTAATGGCCTTAGGAGCAGGTTTTAAGGTAGTTGGTTCAAGGTGGCTCAAGATTATGACCTCCATCAATGGGGTCTATGAGAGTTATAGGTTGCATGCATTTTATTCTAGGTTGAAGGAGCAAAGTCAAGTTAAAATAGAATATAGCCTAAAAAATCAAACATAATGTTGTTTCCAAAATTAGCTATGCTCATTTTTGGAACAACCCCTACGAAACTTGTCCGTTTCATGTTTTTCACTCTCAGTTCATCTTTTGAGGCAAGTTTTTCTTGATATCGTGTTTGGTTAATTGGAATCCTTGAAAATTTCATGACATTCCCTCGTTATGATTTCTCAAAAAATGTGAAAATCATTTTGATTTCGATATAATCAAAGCATCAAATTTTTGATATAATTCAAGGAGTTAGTGCATTTTCTTAGTTCACATGCAAGGGTGGAAATTTTTACCGCCATTACATGCAGTTTTTGAGTTCCCATGTAAGAGTAGAAAAATTTTCCACCCTTGCATCTCTTTGTACAAGAGCACAAAAATTTTCCACCCCTGCATCCTTTGCATCCCTTCATGTAGGAGTGGCAAAATTTGCCGCCCCTGCATCCTTGTTCAACTTCACATATAAAGGTGACAAATTTTGCCACCCCTGCATGATATCAATTTTCACACGTGACATTTATGGCCACATGCACTGAGTGGTTGGGGTTGTTTTTCACCCTTTTAAACCATTTTGAGCCTCATTTTGAACCATTCTAGTTGGTCTTCTCCTCCTCCCTACATCCAGTCGATCGTGCGAAAGAGTGGGAGTGCAATTTTCTCAGGTTCAAGCATGGGATTGCATTTTTCTAGGTAGGGTGTTGCATGCTTTCTCTTCTTGTTTAGGTTTTTGATTCATTTTTATTTTCCCTCTTTTTCATTTTAGTTTCTTTTTTCCATTCTTTTCTAGGTTTTATTTTTTGTTTCTTCTCCCCTCTCTCTTCTTCCACGAGGAGCCCATCTAAAAGAAAGCCTAAACCCCCTCGCATGAAACCATTAGCCTATTTAACCAATGTAATGGTGGAAAATTTCACCACCCTTACATGTGGCCATCAAACTAGTGTAAAGGTGGTGAATTTCACTGCCCTTATGGATCCCTTGCCAATCAGTGTAAGGGCAACAATTTTCACTGCCCTTACACAAAAGCTACTAACTAGTGCACGGGTGGTGAAATTCACCACTGATGCACAACTTCATGACTCTCTCTAATGTGAATAGGTGGAAAAAATTTCTACCAATGCACATCTATCCTTCACTATGTGCACAGGTGGAAAATTTTTTCTACCTATCCATAAGACCTTCCCCCATATGCATGGGTGAGAATTTTTGCTGCCCATGCATGTTTTCCCTCCATTTTTCTCAACTCTGAGAAATTTCATTTTTCTCATTTTTTATGAGCCCAATTCCCTTTCAATTTATGACCTACTATTTCCTTTTCCCTTTCAAGCATATTCCCATGGTCGTGATCATCCAACATGCAATTTTCCCAGATCACCAATATTTCCCCTAATTGCACGATCATGATTCTTATTGAAGTTTCTCTTCAAGATCCTTCTTCATCAATATACTTTTGACAAAGGCTCATCCTGATGACTGAGGTTTCTCCAAAGAAGTTGAAGATAATGAAGTACCAATATTAGGGTGTTTTTCTAGTCACCTTGGTTGCTTCTAATGTTAACAACATTAAGGATAAAGATATCAGGCAC
The DNA here is from genome assembly GCA_037957365.1 of Torreya grandis. Taxonomy (NCBI): domain Eukaryota; kingdom Viridiplantae; phylum Streptophyta; class Pinopsida; order Cupressales; family Taxaceae; genus Torreya; species Torreya grandis. The sequence goes on along the minus strand of JARHVA010000617.1, from coordinate 32,386 downwards.
ATAGATATGGCTGAGTTCATAGAAAGAACCAAATCAAGCAATCCTAGCTCTGAAATGAAGAGGATAATTGAGAGTAATATGCATCTAGTCTCCTCTTTTCCTATAGTATCTCATCACACAGATTTCATTCTCTAGTGTGCTCAATTCTATAACAAGGATACCAGGGCTGTGGTAGATGTTGGTGGTAACATAGTAATCATACTAGACCCTGAGTTCATCGACAAAGTGTTCATGTGCCCCCCGCTACTAATGTGTTGAAGCTTGAATTTGTTGAAGCACAAAAGGAATATGACAAAGATCCTAAAAAAGTGAAGAAAGTGATCAATTATAGATGGCTCAAAACTCCTAGAGTGAACTTGTTTAGATGGCCACAAAACTTTCCAAGGAGTGATTCTATAGAAGAAGTTGGTGACCTGGTCACTCTTCTTAGCAGAGTAAGAAGTTTACCTTCTTCCTCTTAGTTTCATGAATGGATGTATCCCTTCATTAAGATAATTCTCTAAAGAAAACAAGTCATTTTTTGGGGAGAACAAGTCATCAATGCTCTGCATGAGCAATTGACAAAGGTCTCCACTACCACTAAATTCTACATGACTTCATACATGGTATATATCGTAGCATCCACGATAGCATTCCTAGGTTTAACATCAGAGGGAGACAAGAAAAAAACCTTGGTATATCAATTTCATAGTATTTCTATCTCTTCAACCCCCAATTATAACATAAAAGAGTGTCAGATGAAGCCTGGACTGTTGTGAATAACTTTGGGTGTATATTCTTGTAGTTCCCTACTTTTTGTTATTTACAGGTTGGCTTTTTCTAAGGTTATCCCTATATGCTTCCAAGATTCCCCTCAGATAAATTAGTCTTGATGGAGATGTGTAGGCAAATTATTGTTGTACACAATAAGCAGATGGAACTCAAGAAACTTGGTTTTAGGTTCCTAATTGAAATTGGCAGGTTCTCAGTATTGATCGCTATAAAAGCTAGAGCAATGGAGACCAAAATGCAACTTGTAACCATGAAGCATTTCAAAAAGAGACCAAATTTTGACTACATAAGCATGAAAGACATGATTAGGAGGAAGACCTAGTTCTATGAGCTTATGATCAAAGACATTTGGATCGATTTGAGGATAGTAGAAGACATTAGAAAGATGGACTATAGTAGATTGTCTCTTGAGCAAATAGAATATCTGGGGCTTGTTGATATCCCTATAAATCTAGTAGATGATGAAGATCTAATTAGTAATAGATATCATGCTAAATAAGTTGTTAATGCCCCTCTCCCCCTGATCCAATGGTCTCAGAAGGAGTTGACTTCCCTGAGAATGAGATTCAAACTAATATTGGCAAACACCAATGATTGGTTAGTAAATAAGGGAATCACCTTAAAGGAGTTCATCATGAGATCAAAAGCCAAATTTTAAGAAGAGACAAGGAGGAGAGCAGAAAATAGAATGAAGAATAAAAGTGATGTTACTTTGCCTTCTAGGCCCCATAAGCCAGGATCATTTTTATAATGAAAAAATCAAAAGTTGTAGAAAAAGAGCCAGAAACAACAGATATGGAGGTTGAGAAGCAAAGTGTTGAATAACCAGTAGAAAAATAGGTGGAAATTGATGATAGGCCTATAGGTCAATAGGAAATGAAAACTCTATCTCTGCGAGAGGGTGTGCAGCTAGAAATAGGAATCTCCTCTTCTCACCTAGAACACCTATTGTAACTTCTTCACCTACTTCTCTAATCAGTGTTCCCTCTTTTGGAGTAGCCTCCCCTTCCAAAATTATTTTTCATGACCCCTAAAGCACTTCTAAAGGTATTCTTCCTTCCTTTGAGTCAATCCCTAGTTTTTCATCTCCATCTTTCGACATCAGAGGTTCTGATTTCTATCATTCAACAAAAGCTACAGCCCTTACTGATACTTTGCCCATTATTTCCACCACTGGTGCAAGCGCGACTCTAGTAATGCTGAAAATGGAGATTGCTCCTAATATAAGTACTTCTACACTCCCACTATGGATATCAACTTATACATCCAAATGGAAGAAACAAGCCATCTCTCTAGATGACTTTGACTTCAGTAAAATGGTGATGGTAAGAGCTAAGACTCCCAAGAAGCCAAAGATACTTTCAAATATGATTGGAGATAAGGGGCAAAAATTTCTATAAATAGGCAAACCTCTATAGGATACAACTCTTGAAAATTTGATATAAGCAACTACTCTATCTCTCGAGTTGAGTTAGGAAAGATAACTCACAAAGGCGCTAAGAGTGATTTGCAATCAGTAATGGATATTATGGTTTAGAAATTTGATAGGGAAAGAGAAATGAAGGATCGTTATAAGGTGATGGTGGAACAATTGACTATAGTGATAAGAAGAATCACTCTCACTCCAGAATCAGTAACTCTAGAGGCTATCTCCATAGATGATCCCTTGATCTAGAAAGTAGAAAGAACCTATCTCAAGGGCAAAGTGATTGAGGATTACTTAGACAGCATACATGCACAAGGGATTTCCTTATTTACAGAATTGTTTGAGAAAATGGGTAAGATGAAGAAAATGAGAGCTGAACTAGATGAGCTTATTAATATCATTTCTTAGGATATTGAAATCATAGATAAATATCTTGGCAAATGGATAGATATGAAGAAGCTAAAAATAGGCAATCTAGTATCAATTGGCATCATCACTGATAGAGACTCGTGTATTGAAACTAAAGAAACATTAATATATAGGATTTAGGTGCTTAAGGAATTAATCAGTGAGCTCAAATCTTCCAGAGACCTTAGTGAACAAAGTGATATTAGTTTGTTGCATAAATTGGAGGAGTTGCCTTATAAACTTGCCACATAAGACGACCAACACATTTTAGTAGAATAAATTATTCAAGAATTTGAAGGGATGTTTTGCAAAGAATTCGAGGAGAAAACATTTCTAGTGGCTTATGTGGACAACATCTTGGATAATCAGTTAACTCTAGATAATCTAAAAATCAGGTTAACTAGTCATGCGAAATCAATCACAGCAGTGAGAAATGCCACAGTCAAGGCTAAGGTGGTCTTCAAAAATACTATTTCTCTAGACAGTATCAAGATTCAGGTAGCTATCACCATGTACGATGCTCATATAAGGAAATATGGAACTAAAAATTGAATAAACTTTTCATTGGTTTAATTTCCATTTTTCTAAATGCACTTTTGTAAATGCTTTGGACATTGCACATGTACCTTTGTCATGTGTAATTGCATGTAAAAATATGGAAAGCCCAAAGTCAACAAAGACTTCCATCTTTGACTTGAAGAGATATTTAGGTCTTTTTCAATCTTCAAGGTCTCTCCCTATAAATAAAGGGAGCCTCTTTTGTAAAAAAGATCTTATCTCTCTTTTTTGGTAATAAGAAATATCTTTTGGATAATCGAGAGAAAAAAAACTTTGCCCAAATTGAGATGCTTCCTGAGACTTGGAGCTCAGATTGTAAATCATATTTTCTTGAATGAATGAGAAAGTAGGTTACTTTCAGACTTTGCATTGGAATAACTTGTGTTATTTAGGAGATTGTTCTTATGTCCTTTTCCTAATAATCTCTCATCTATTTGATTAAATAAGCAAAGTGTGTGGGAATTATCTGAAGATGTTCTGAAGGTAATTATGAATACTTTGTGCTGTTATAACTAACTTTAGTTCATATTTTCCATATTTTAGCGAGAAGGGTATTAGAAAGGCTTTGAACTACTTTTATCCTTCATAATATTATGTTATGTTGTAGTTTTTGATGGAGACTTTGAGCTACATTTCAATCTATTGTTACGTACGTACTAAATCATTAAGGGGAACAACAAAAGACTTTGTATTTTTATGGGTTTCTCATGGATCTAGTTACTACCTAAGAAGATTTTTTGCCATTTGCTAAACATCATTTTTGAAAGAAGAGAAATGCTTTCAATCATTAACCAAGATTTATCTTTGGCCTTATAAACATCATCTCTAAAAAAAGAGATATGGATGGTGTAATCTCACCCCTAAGTCTATTTTCAATTCGTATTAATATATAAGTAGGTTATAGGGAACCTCCGCTTGATGAGAGGAGATATTTATCTCACTATGATGTGGTAAACCTGCACTTTTCTCATATAAATCTCCTCGTGTTGTGGTCGATATACCCATTTTTCCATCAATTAGTTGACGACAAAATATTCACCCAACAGCTTTTTGGTGACTCTGTTGAGGATCAAACATGCACTTTGAAGTGTCAAGCTTTAAATTGAAGCATTTTCATTCCTTGTTTAGCTTTTCACTCTAGCAAATCCACCATACACATGAAGCCAAAGAGCTCAAGGTATTGTTGATCCTATATTCAAGTTAGTGTGGTGAAATAATTTTGAGATCTCTCCTCCACCATCTCATCTCCAGCGTACTAGGAGCTTTCCTCCTACCAATGTTAAAATCTCCAATACCAAACAAAGCTTTTAGTCTTAGTGCTAGTAGAGTTTTGTTTGTACTTACCCCACAAAGATTTTTTATCCCTCCCATCAATTGTCATATCATGGTGGCCCAAGGTATTGGGGGCAACTCTTTTGGTCCTCTCAATCTAGGCCCACCTTTACACGAACTACCTCATAGTTTGAGAAAGAATTTCCCCAAATTTTATGGTGACGGGAAGGTTCATCCTAATGAGCATATTGTTGCCTTCTCCATAGCATGTGGTGTGATAGGTGTAGAATACAAAGATATAGTGGTGAGACTATTTGTAGAAAATTTGTAAGGTGCTGCTACTGACTAGTTTTATCACCTTCAAGCTCAAACTATAACTAACTGGAATACGCTCAAGGCCAAGTTTGAGGCTAGGTTTAAACCTGATAAAGATTCATATGCCTTGTTGGCTCAGCTTATGCAAATGAATAAGGAACCTCATGAACCTATGCGAGACTTCATTTCCAAATTCAATAAGCTGAGGAACTGAATTCCTATGATTTCTCAGCCAACACTAGAGAACCTCAAGTGCTTTTTCATCAACTCTCAACTTTTTGAAGTAAGTTTTTTGTTGAGGTGGGCTAGTCTTATGGATCCTTCTGTAGCCCAAAATTTAGCTATTGAGGTTCAAGATGATCTTATCCTGGCAAGTAAGATAAAAAAAGATTCTAATAAAAATAAATTTTCTTCATCTACTAAAAGTTCTTCCGTGAGCACCATAGATCCTATGGTGCAAAAGTTGACAAATGAACTGCTAGCCTTGAAAAAACAAATGGCCCAAGGTATGTCTACTCCTCCTTATTAGGATATGACAAGGAGGACATTTTTGAACCAATCATATCAAGGCAATACTACCATAAATCAAGGGCAATCAAATCATCTACCTCCCCCATAGGGGAAACTTACCATTGAAGTAGCACAGGCTAACTCAGCAGTTGGTTACCTTGAATCTAAACATGATTTCTCACTCTAACCTGAGTTGGACCAAGAAGATGATGCTAATCTCTTCATAGAGGGATAAGAAGAATTAGCTGACGACTCCAACATTGGTTTCCTAAATTACCAGGATGAAGTTAAAAGTAAGGGAGAAGTGTTTGATAGATCGTACGCTATTTTTACCAGGTCCCAGAACTAGTCAGCTCAATAAGCTAATAAAAAAAGTAGGAGAGGAACCTTAGCTAGTAGTTTCAATTGCTAAATGGGGGACTTCATTGCCTTTCCAATCAAAGGACCCAGTGACTAATAAGAAAGTAAGTGCCTCAAACCATCTTGTACCTTCTACTCATATTTTTTAGACCAGTGCCACACCCAATAAAGATTAGGATGATGGACTTACTTCCTCTATTTCTAGTTCATTTCAATTATTTGATATAATTGATCATGCCAAAAAGACTAAGATTCAAATGACTGAAGTTGAGTACTTCAGAGCTAATCTTGAACAGTTTGATAGGTTAGCCAAATACGTAAAAAACAAAACTATCCCTATAGGACAAGATTTTCCAAAGGTGTCTCATGATTCCTTGAAGAAAAAATCCACCTAGAATAATCTCGTTGCTACTCCCCTTGCTGCCCTTAGGAAAATAAAACCTTTCTATGTTTCCCTGTTGATAAATGGTCATAAGTTGAGTAACTCTATAATAGACTCTAGATCCTCTGATAATGTTATGCCTACTAAAGTAGTAGATTATATTGGTCTTACCTTAACTAAGACTTTTGGGAGATGTTTCTCCATAAGCAAGTACCACTCCTAGGTCAAATCAAAGATTCCCAATTTGCATTTACAATTTTTCTAGAGAAGAAGATCAAAATGATAGTCTTGGTAGCTAATGTTCCAGCCTCTTATGGTATTCTACTCAAGTGTAATTTTTTCAAGGATGTAGGTGGAGAATTGAATATGGACCTATCTAAAGCAAGGATTGTTGTTAAAGGCATCATGAAAAAATTACTTCCTGAGAAAGAGTCAAAATATATAATCACCCAAACATCAGATCTCAAAGCTCAAATTTTATTTGAATCATCAAAAATGGGTAACTATTTCTTGACTAATGAAGATGTTTTCATCTCATTAGATGAAAGTCCTTTTAGTGACAATTCAAAAAATTTAGATGCAAAGTCAGAAGAATTGTTAGAGCAAAGTTCAGACAACAAAGGATCTTCCCTGAATAATGAAGAGAAGTTTTTGAAAAGATCAAATTCTAATGATGTCTAGATTTTAGAATTTGATGGCATCTACTCTTGTACCAATTTTAGAGTTGAAATTGTTTTGATCTCCCCTCGAGGAGAAATTTTTCCTTATTCATATAAGCTGCAGTTCAACAATATAACAACACCGCCGAGTATGAGTCTTTACTGCTTGGATTGATAGCTGCTCATGCTAAAGGTATTAAGATTCTTCATGCTTGGGGAGATATTGAACTGGTGGTTTGTTAGGTAAGGAACTTATACCAAACTAAAAATGAAAGATTATGACATTATCACAGTCTAGTATGGAATTGTATTGAAAGTTTTAATGCTTTCAATATTTCTTCTATGTCAAGAGAATTCAATGATCACACAGATTCATTGGCAGTCTCTACAACACTCATGGTTCCCCATAAAGATTTTAAAGGGGAAAAGTACACTATTGAGCTGGTATTTCAACTAAGTGTACCTAATAATGACAATCATTGGTAGGTGTTTAACAATGATAATCAAATCATTGCCTTTTTGGAAGAGATGGATGGCTTTGAGGAAATTTATTTTGAAGGAAGCGAATCTCCACCATGGGAATCAGTTCCCAAAATAAATTTCAAAACTAGCAAAGAGTTCCTTTAACTCAAGGGGAATAAAATTCTAAAAGGTTTGGTTTCTCTCGAGAGATTGTTTGATAAGCATGACAGGTATGTCAAGCAACAACAAATGGATTCAAGTTCCTTCAAGGAATTTGATCAGGTGAATTTGAGTACAACAAAAAGTTCCAAGATGGTTAACATTGGGAATTGTTGCACTTCTAATAAAAAGCTCAAATTCATTACTCTTCTTCACCATTACATTGATGTTTTAGAATATTCTTATGATGATTTGAAATCTCTCAGGCCTGAGGAGATCCAGCATAAAATTTCTCTTAAAGTCAGGTCATTTCCTTACAAGTAGAAACAAAGGTAGTACAACCCCAAAATATTAGGTACTATCCTTTCTAAGATCCAAAAAATGTTGAATGAAAATATTATTTTTCCAATCCATCATTCCACTTGGATTGCTAACATAGTTCCCATGAGAAAAAAGAGTGGAGAAATTCATATCTGTGTTGATTTCAGAAACCTAAATCAATCTTCTTTAAAAGATAACTGCCCCCTGCCCATCTAGATCAAGTGTTACAAATAGTGACTAGTTCAAAAATGTTATCAATGTTAGATGTTTTTTTGGATACAATCAAGTAGAAGTCAATAAAGCAGATCAACATAAAACTGCTTTCACTACACCTTGGGGCACTTTTGCATATCACAGAATGCCTTTTAGTTTGATCAATGCTGGCACTACCTTACAAAGGGAAATGGATCTTGCCTTTAAAGATGAAATGGGGAAGTTTATTACATTATATCTTGATGACTTGACCATTTTTTTTAAACATCATCTTGATCATGTGCACCATTTACAACAAGTGCTGGAGCATTATCGGTAAAATGATATTTCTCTTAATCCCAATAAGTCAATTTTTAGGGTTATAGAAGGTAAAATTCTTGCTCACACTGTATCTCGAGAAGGCATAACAATTGACTTAGAAAGAGTCAAATCTATCCAAAATATTTCTCTTTCTGTTAGTAAGACTGTAGTTCATTCTTTCTTTGGAAAGGTGAATTTTCTACAAAGATTCATTCCAATATTCACAGAGAAGACTCACCACATTGTTGACATGATGAAAGGTAAAGCCACTTTTTTATGGACCGTAGAAGGCAAGTGAACATTTGAAGACATCAAATAAGTGATTTCCCATGCACCAATTCTAGTTTGTCCAGATTATACCAAAGATTTCGTAATATATAGCTATGCTTCTGAGCATACACTTTTGACTATTTTGGTTTAGCAAAACAAAGAAGGTGTGGAATCTCCCATAGCATTTATGAGTTGTCCTCTCAAAGCTCATGAATTAAAATATTCAAATATGAAGAAACATGCTTATGCCGTGGTTAAGGTAGTAAAGCATTTCAAATTTTATATCCTGAATTCACATACTGTTGTTTTGGTGCCTGACACAATGGTGAAGTCCATTCTAACTCAACATGAGTTTGGTACTAAAAGGGGCAATTGGATTTATAATATTTAGGAGTTTTATCTTGATATCAAACCTACCAATCTTTTGTGGGGAAAGGGCCTATGCCAGTTGATTGCTAATATATCCCCAAGGAAATAGAAAATAAAGAAATAGAGGTCGAAGATGTGCCTATGGTTCTCTTCGTCACTACTAATGATGAGTGGTATTCTGATATCATTCATTTTCTTACCTATGGTGAGTGTCCCACCCATCTATCCTATAAAGAAAAAAAAATGTTAAGTTAAAGGCTGCTAACTATGTCTTGTGGGACAATGGTTTGTACAAGAGAAGCCTTTATGGGGTATTAATTCGTTGCATCGATAAGGCACAACAAGATAAAATTTTGGAGTCTTTCCATAATTTGGCTTGTGGAGGATATTTTTCTGCACTAGTGATAACCCATAAGATTCTATGAGCAAGATACTATTGGCCTACATTGTTTCAGGATACGTACAAATGGGTACGAAGGTGTGAATTGTGTCAATAGTTCATTGGGAAACATAAATTGGCCACGTTACCCCTCAAGCCAGTGGTGATTGAAGAAGCTTTTCAACAATGGGGTATTGATTTCATTGGCACAATGAACCTATCCTCAAGTGCTGGGCATGACTATGTTCTCACTATGACTGACTATTTTACCAAATGGGTAGAAGCCATTCCAACTAAGCATGTTACTTTAGAAGTGGTATACAATTTTATTAAAGAAAATATCATCTCTTGATTTGGGGTCCCAGCTAAGATTGTAATAGATAATGTTGCATATTTATCTTCTCATGAGATTACTGAGTTTTGCTACAATTATGAGATTATTCTTTCCCAGTCCTCTGACTAGTATCTGCAAGGAAATGGTCAAGTAGAATTGAGTAACAAGAATCTAGTCACTATTATCAAGAAACTGGTAGATGATAATCAGAGGACTTGGCATAAATCATTATTCAATGTTTTGTGGGTAGATAGGATTAAACCTAAGAGGACAATAGGCATGTCACCATTCCAAATTTTGTATGGTTTAAGTGTGGAGATACCAATCACCCTAAAACTACCAGCACTGAGGTTGGCAAAGGCAATCAAAGATTCAACTTTCAAAATTTCTATTGATAAAAGGATCATGTGCTTAACCAAACTAGATGAGTAGCGAACCATGGTAGTGGACCAGATTACTGCACATCAAAATTAGGTGAAGAAACTCTTTGACAAGAGGGAAAGGATTCATGATTTTTAGATTGGAGATCAGGTCTTGTTGTGGGATAAGAAGAGAGAACTAAAAGGAATGCACAACAAATTTGACTCTTTGTAGAGAGGTCCATTTATCATTCATTAGGTCTATGGTGAAAATAGCTTCTTACTAGAGTATCAAGATGGAGCACCATTCTTGTTGCCTCATAGTGGGCAACATCTGAAGCACTTCAATCCTTGAAGTATTAGATGAGTTCGCTGTACATTTTTATAGGTCTTATATTTATTTATTTATTTTTGGTTTTTTGTGTCTTTTTATTTCTTTCTCAGCTTGATGCCATAGCCCATTGGCTTGGCTGAAGGCACTTAGATACTAGTTTCTACTCCCATTGATCATTTTAAAGTTTGATCAATGGAAGTTCCCCAACAAGAGTTAGCTGTTGTTTCCAAAATCAGCTATGCTCATTTTTAGAACAACCCCTACGAAACTTGTCTGTTTCATGTTTTTTACTCTAAGTTCATGTTTTGAGGCAAGTTTTTCTTGATCTCATGTTTGGTCAACTAGCATCCTCAAATTTTTTGTGATGTTCCCTTGTTATGATTTCTCAAAAAACATGAAAATCATTTTGATTTCAATATAATCAGAGCATCAAATTTTTGATAATTTTCAAGGAGTTTGTACATTTTCTTAGTTCACAAGCAAGGGCGGCAATTTTTGCCACCATTGCATGTGATTTTCAAGTTTTTGTGTAGGAGTGATAAAATTTGTTGCCCTTGCATCTCTTCATATAAGAGTGCCAAAAATTTCCACCCCTGCATCCTTTGCATCCCTTCATGTAGGAGCAGCAAAATTTTCCACCCCTACATCTTTGTTCAACCTCACATGGAGAGGCAACAAATTTTGTCGCCCCTGCATGATATCGACTTTCACATGTGGCATTTATGGCCAAGTGCACCAAGTGGTTGGGGTTTTTTTCACCCTTTTAAACTATTTTGAGCCTCATTTTGAATCATTCCAATTTGTCTTCTCCTCCTCCCTGCATCCAGTCGATCGTGTGAATGAGTGGGAGCACAATTTTCTCAGATTCAAGCATGGGATTACATTTAACTAGGTAGGGTGTTGCGTGCTTTCTCTTATTTAGGTTTTCACTTCATTTTTGTTTTTCCTCTTTTTCAATTTTTTTTCTTTTTTCCATTCTTTTTTAGGTTTTATTTTTTGTTTCTTCTCCCCTCTCTTTTCTTTTGTGAGGAGCCCATCTAGGCAAAATCATAAACCACCTCACATGAACCCGTTGGCCTATTTAACCAATGTAATGGTGAAAAATTTCACTGCCCTTACATGTGACCATCAAACTAGTGTAAAAGAAGCAAATTTTGCCACCCTTATGGATCCCTTGCCAATCAGTGTAAGGGCGGTGATTTTCGCTGCCCTTACATGAAAGCTACCAACTAGTGCATGGGTGACAAAATTTGCTGCTGATGCACAACCTCACAACTCTCTCCAATGTGAATATGTGGCAAAAATTACTCCAATGCACATCCATCCTTCACTACATGCACAGGTAGGAATTTTCACCACCTATACACAAGACATTCCACCACATGCATGGGCAGTAATTTTTGCCACTCATGCATGTTTTCCCTCCATTTTTCCCAACTATGGGAAATTTCATTTTTCTCATTTTTTATGAGCCTGCTTCCCTTTCAATTTCTGACCTACTATTGCCTTTGGCCTTTCAAGTGCATTCCCATGGTCGTGATCATCCAACGTGTAATTTTTCCATATCACCAATATTTCCCCTAATTACATGATCATGATTCTTATTGCAGTTTCTCTTCAAGATCCTTTTTTATCAATATACTTTTGATAAAGGCTCATCCCGATGACTAAGGTTTCTCTAAAGAAGTTGAAGATAATTAAGTACCAATATCAAGGTGTTTTTATAGTCACCTTAGTTTCTTCTAATGTCTATGACATTAGGGATACAGAGATAGGGCACATAGATATGGCTGAGTTCATAAAAAGAACCAAAGAAAGAAATCCTGGCTTTGAAATGAAGAGGATAATTAAGAGTAATATTCGTCTAGTTTCCTCTTTTCTTATGGTAGCTCATCACATAGAGTTCATTCTCCAGTGCACTCAATTCTACAACAAGAATACGAGGGCTATGGTAGATGTTGGTGGTAACATAGTAGTCAGACTAGATCCTAAGTTCATCGACAAAGTGTTCATGTGCTCCCACATTACTGATGTGTTAAAGCTTGAATTCATTGAAGCACAAAAGGAATATGACAAATATCCCAAAAAAGTGAAGAAAGTGATTAATTATAGATGGCTCAAAACTCCTAGAGAAAACTTGTCTAGATGGCCACAGAACTTTCCAAGGATTGATTTTATAGAAGTTGGAGACCTGATCACTCTTCTCAGTAGAGTATGAGGTTTACCTTCTTCCTCTTAGTTTCATGAATGGATGTATCCATTCATTAAGATAATTCTCCAAGGCAATCAAGTCATTTTCTATGGAGAATAAATCAGCAATGCTCTACATGAGCAATTGACAAAGGTCTCCACTACCTCTAAATTCTACATGACTTCATACCTGGTATATATTTCAGTATCCATGAGAACCTTCCCAAGTTTAACATCAAAGGGAGATAGGAAAACAAACCTAGTATATCAATATTACTCTCAGCTAACATTGAAGGGTTCTATCTATCAATTCAGAAGGGTAAATGATGCTTTCTTCACAGTATTTCTATATCTCTTCAACCCCTAATTAGAGCAAAAAAGAGTGTCAAACGAAGCCTGGACTATTGTGAATGACTTTGGGTGTATGTTCTTGTAGTTCCCTACTTTTTTTTATTTGTAGGTTGGTTTTTCCAAGGTTATCCCTATATGCTTCCAAGATTCCCCTCAGATAAATTAGTCTTGATGGAGCTGTGTAGGCAAATTATTGTTGTACACAATAAACAAATGGAACTTAAGAAACCTAGTTTTAGGTTCCTGATTGAAATTGGCAAGTTCTTAGTATTGATCGCTGAAAAAGCTAGAGCAATGGAGACTAAAATGCAACTTGTAACCTTGAATCATTTCAAAAAGAGACCAAATTTTGACTACAGAGGCATGAAAGACATGATCAAGAGGAAGACCCAGTTCCATGATCCTATGATCGAAGACATTTGGATCAATTTAAAGACAGTAGAAGACACTAGAAAGATGGACTATAGTAGATTATCTCTTGAGAAAATAGAATATCTGGGGCTCATTGATTTCCCTACAAATCTAGTAGATGATGGAGATCTAATCAATAATAGATATCATGCTAAACAAGTCACCAATGCCCCTCTCCCCCCGATCTAATGGTCTCAAAAGGTGTTGACTTCCGTGAGAATGAGATTCGAACCAATATTGGCAAACACCAATGATTGGTTAGCAAATAAGGGAATCACCTTGAAGGAGTTCATCAAGGGATCAAAAGCTAAATTTGAAGAAGAGACAAGGAGGAGAGCAAAAAATATAATGAATAATAAAAGTGATGTTCCTTCTCCTTCTAGGCCCCATAAGCCTAGGATCATTTTTGTAATGAAGAAATAAAAATTTGTAGAAAAAGAGATAGAAATAATAGATATGGAGGTTGAGAAGCAAAGCACTAAAGAACTAATAGCAGAATAGGTGGAAATTGATGATAGGCCTACAAGTGAATAGGAAATAAAAACTCTGTCTCTGTGAGAGGGTGTGCAGCCAAAAATAGGAATATCCTCTTCCCCACCTAGCACACCTATTATAACTTCTTCACCTACTTCTCCAATCAGTGTTCCCTTTTCTGGAGTAGCCTCCCCTTCTAAAATTATTTTTCATGACCTCCAGAGCACTTCTGGAGGTATTCTTCCTTCCTCCAGGTCAATCCATAGTTTGTCATCTCCATCTTTCGACATCAGAGATAGTTTTACTTTTATCATTCAACAGAAGTTGCATCCCTTACTAATAATCCACCCATTATTTACACAATTGGTGCAAGCGTGACTTTAGTAATGCCAAAAATAGAGATTGTTCCTAATGTAAGTACTTTTGTGATCCCATAGTGGTTATCAACTTATACACCTAAATGGAAGAAACAAGCCATCTCTCCAGATGACTTTGACTTCAGTAAAATGTTTCCAATAAAAGCTAAGACTCCCAAGAAGCCAAAGATCCTTTCAAAGATGATTGGAGATAAGGGGCAAAAATTTATAGAAATAGCCAAACCTCCACAAGATGTAACTCTTGAAAATTTTGATATAAGCAGCTACTCTATCTCTCGAGTTGAGTTAGGGAAAATAACTCACGAAGGCACTAAGAGTGATTTGAAATCAACAATGGATATTATGGTTCATAAATTTGATAGGGAAAGAGAAATGAAGGATCATTATAAGGCGATGGTGGAATAATTGATTGAGTGATAAGAAGAATCACTCTCGCTCTAGAAGTAGTAACTCTAGAGGCTATCTCCATAGATGATCCCATGTTCCATAAAGCAGAAAGAACCTATCTCAAGGGAAAAGTGCTTGAGGATTACTTAGACAAGATGCATGCATAAGGGATTTCCTTGCTTATAGAATTTTTTGAGAAAATGGGTAAGATGAAGAAAATGAGAGCCAAACTAGATGAACTTATCAATATCATTTCTTAGGATATTGGAAGAACAAAAAAATATCTTGGCAAATGGACAGATATGAAGAAGCTAAAAATAGGCACTCTAGTATCAATTAGTTCCATCGCTGATAGAGACTCATATATTGAAACTAAAGAAGCATTAATATATATGATTCAGGTGCTTAAGGAATTAATCAGTGACATCAAATCTTCCAGAGACCTTAGTGAACAAAGTGATATCAGTCTGTTGCATAAATTGGAGGAGCTACCTTGTAAACTTGCCACCCAAAACAACCAGTTTATTTCAGCAAAAGAAATGATTCAGGAATTTGAAGGTATGTTCTGCAAAGAATTCAAGGAGAAAATATTTTTAGTGGCCTCTATGGACAACATCCTAGATAATCAGTTAACTCTAGATAATCTAAAAACTAGGTTAACTAGTCATGCGAAATCAATCACAATAGTGAGAGATGCCACAGTCAAGGCTAAGGTGGTCTTCAACAATACTATTGCTCTAGACAGTATCAGGATTCAGGTGGCTATCACCATGTACGACGCTCATATAAGGAAATATTGAGCTACAAATTAAATCAGCTTTTTGTTGGTTTAATTTCCATTTTTCTAAATGTACTTTTGTAAATGTTTTGGACATTACACATGTACTTTTGTCATGTGTAATTACATGTAAAAATATGGAAAGCCCAAAGCCAACAAAGACTTCCATCTTTGACTTGAAAATATATTTAGGTATTTTTTAATCTTCAAGGTCTCTCCCTATAAATAAAGGGAGCTTCTTTTGTAAAAAGGATCTTATCTTTCTTTTTTGGTAATAAGAAATATCTTTTAGATAATCGAGAGAAAAAACTCTGCCCAAATTGAGATGCTTCCTGAGACTTGGAGCTCAGATTGTAAATCATATTTTCTTGAATAAATGAGAAAGCAGGTTACTTTCACACTTTGCGTTGGAATAACTTGTGTTATTTAGGAGATTGTTGTTATGTCCTTTACCTAATAATCTCTCATCTATTTTATTAAACAAGTAAAGTGTGTGGAAATTATTTGAAGATGTTCTGAAGCTAATTATGAAGACTTTATGCTGCTATAATTACCTTTAGTTCATATTTTTCATGTTTTAGTGGGAAGGGTATTAGAAAGGCTTTGAATTGATTTTATCCTTCATAATATTATGCTCTGTTTTTGTTTTTAATGGAGACTTTGAGCTACATTTAAATCTACTGTTATGCACATTCTTAATCAGTAAAGGGAACAACAGAAGACTTTGTGTTTTCATGGGTTTCTCATGGATCTAGTTACTACCCAAGAAGATTTTATACTATTTGTGGAACATCATTTCTAAAAGAAGATAAATGCTTTTAGTCATTAACCACGATTTCTCTTTGGCCTTGTAAACATCATCTCTAAAAAAAGAGAGATGGATGGTGTAATCTCACCTATGAGTCTATTTTCAATTCATATTAATATATAAGTAGTTTATAGGGAACCTCCCCTTGATGAGAGGAGATATTTATCTCACTATGATGTGGTAAACATGCACTTTTACCATATAAATCTCCTCGTGTTGTGGTCTATATACCCATTTTGCTATCAGTTAGTTGATGAAAAAATATTCACCCAACACATAAAATATGAACTCCATGGTCAGTTAAATATTTTGTGTTAAGTCAACTAACATTTTCCCAAGTACCTTCTAGAAGAGTAGTGGAAGGGGGTGTAGAAGTCCATGGGAGAGAATTTTGGAGGTTAGGAAGCAAGTGGATCATTCATTGAGTTTGTAAAGTTTTTAGATACCTTTTACTTTTGAGTGAATCATGACATCATCACCTCAAAAAGATGTCTTCCAGTGTGTTTCTAAGCCAATGAGAGGGCTTAAAGGCTATTTAGACTAATGAGGGTTAGTTTATTTAGAAGGGATTATTTTTAATTGATAAAAAAGTGGTTGAGACTCCATGAAAGGTGGTTGTGTCTCATTTATTGAATTTTGTTTGCTTACCTCTTTTCCCTCTCTTCCCCTTTTCTCTTATCTCTCCCATTTGTCCCTCATTTTTGTAATATATTCTCATTTGACAAGGAAAAAGCCTATGAAAATTTGTAATAAATACCTTTTAAATTAATAAATATCATTTTTACCTATCTCTTACCTTTAAATTGTGTTTAACAAGCTTCTGTATGATGGCCTTATGAATAAGTGTTCTTCCATATCCATTATTCTTCTTTCTTGCCTATTTTTAGGTGTTTTCAAGTTATTTTGCTTCATGTACTATTTGGTGAGCCTATTCTAAGAAATACTTATGAAAATTATCTATTTTGTGAGGTTATGCAAGCAAAAATTATCTTATGTTGAATTAGTGTTTGTTTCAAGCTTATTTGAGTGCAAATCAATTTGATGTATCACCCTATTAGTGTCTTTAGTCATCCTATACCCCATTTATATCCATTTTCCAATAATAAGTATTAGTTTAGGTGATCTACCAAGAGGAAGTTGACCTTCTCTTGAGGTTCAACTGCACTACAAGATACCCACAGCCCGAGATTTATCCAATATTGTAATTGGGAGTGAGAGAGCATTAAAAAATTTCACACAAGAGTGAAATTGTGTGATAAAATAGCTACCAATCTCACTTGTGAGCCTTTGGGTCATTAATTAGTAAGAGTCAAGTGTTCAAATGTTGAGTGCAAAAAAGAGTAACCCATGATTGCGCTTGGTTGTAATAAACCAAGAATTAACTAAGGAAAGGATAACACACTTATCTACAACAAGTAAAAGATTGATCATAATAATAATTAATAGAAAATGAATTTTCATTAGAGTGTTGTTCATTTGGATTAAAATAAGGTATTTAATATTTTTGGGTAGTAGATTTAGAAAAAATTCTTTTAAAAGAAACTTTGTGATAATTGTGATGACACAATTTATCATAACATCATGATCAAACACATCTACTAAAAAGAAAGAAACTATTTTTTTAATAAGTTCATTACATGTTTCATGATAATGACCAATGTTGGTGTGGAACCAAAAAACATTATTAGGATCATAGCATGATGGGGGAGTAATATTGTTATAGATGAAATGTTTAGATGGAGATAATAATTTTTTCATTTCTAAGACCATTAAGGGTCGATGGGATGGATTATAAATATCAAATTTAACTACTTATATTTTTATTATAGGAGATTTAGATGATAATTTGTGTTGTTTATAGTTTTATTTAAAGTTTGGAGATATTCCTTGATTGAATTATGAGATGGTTCAAATTGATTCATAAGGAAATACTATATTTTAGCTCAACCAAAAGCTTCTTCTATGTTCGTAGGAGAAAATATTCATACCTTATCTTGAAGAGTTTCCTTAAGGATACTAATGAAAAGTTTGAAAATATTATCATCATTCATGTTATGGTCAGTCTTGGGAGCTAATGGTTTCCATATTTTTGTAAAAGTATGAGTAGACTCAGTGGGTAATTTCTTAGCATTGATGAAGTGAATAAGACCATTTTAGGAAGATCATATTTTTAGAACTCTTTAAATAGAGAATTTAAAATATCCTCTAGTTTCCATATGGGAATTTAGGGGAGTTGATTATACCATTTTAAATCATCTCAAATAAATTTTTTGACAAAAATTTTAGTGGTAGAGAAAACATTGGTTTGGACCCATTCCTTACAGAGATTACAAAACAATTTGAGGAATATAGTAGGGTTTTTAGTTCAAACATGCTAAATAGTTGGAGAGCTTTTTACATTATATATAGATATGATTAATTTAACTAAAGGTTAATTTTGAAGATGTTGTAGCATTTTCTATACATGAGAGGTTGAGGGATGATATTCTCATTGGCATCTCTAAGAGGAGAGGGGACAAAAATTTGATTATATTGAGGCATGATAATGAGGGTTTCATTTTCCATTTTTAAGATATGATTTTTCATTTGTAGCATTTGAGAATTCTTATTTTTTTGCATAACAATCATTTTAGAGCCATTTAAACAAAAATTTGAGTTGTATATAGGGGTGGATTTTGACTAGTAGTGGTAGGAGGTGGAATGTTAGTACTGGTAGAGGGAGCATTCTAAATATTAGGGATAAGAGTGTTACCTATAGGAGGGTTCTATATGGGAGAGTACCATATATTAGTATCAATTTCTCAAATGGACAAATAAGGAAGTTTGGATAAGGTACCATTTATATTAAAATCATATAGATCATCATTTTGAGTAATATGTGCCATGTTCCATTATATAGATCTAGATGGTGGATGAGGGTATTTACATTATGAGGGATTATCCTCTTAGGTGGATAAAGTGTGTAAGTCAGGACAACCCATGTACAATATTAATGGGTTAAGATTGTCAATAAATATTATTATAGGTGATTTCATAATGTTATCTGAGAATCAAGAGAAAACAAGAAATAAAACATGATCAACCACCTACAAAACTAGGTCAATTAGTGTTAAATTAGTTTTGAATATAGGAAACTAGAAGTGTACTAGGGAAATCAGGCTAGAAGTAATCACATAAGAAGGTATAAATAATAATTTGGAAATCTACAAGGTTGGCCTTGGTCAATGTAATTTCCAATATAGTAAACTAGAAATTTATTGGGTCAACTAGGGTTGATTTAATTGATATTGGGAGGTAACACCAAAGAGATGGAGACTTAATAGGTCAATAGATAGGGATAAATAACACTATATAAATATACTTGGTCAACCAAATAGATATTATTAGATAGTTTGGAAAAATATAATTTAAATAGGTTGAGTCTAGTTGACTTAGTTGGATCTATATATTTTTTTACTTTAAACTAGACAACTAGTCTAAAAAATTGATGAAAATAAGTAGAATATAAAATACTGAGTTGATATTGGTAAACATAGTATGTTAAAACACAATCAAATAATTTGATGCTAGTGGATCTAGTTGAATCACATAGCACAAAATTATGTTGATACTGGCTAACACCATCTACAATATTGAAGATAAAAGTACGTAACAAGTAGAATTAAAAGTGTACAACTAACTAACTATTTAACTAGTTATCTAAAAAAATTTAGGAAGATACTCTATAATTATTTAATTAATTTTTAGGCTTCCAAATATGATTTTATGGATATTGGCTAGTGACATCCTAATGTTTTAAATTACTAACTATGGAGGATTAGACATTTCCCATAGATAACTAAACCTATTTTCAAGTATAAGCTAGACGTAACTTCTTAGTATTAACCACTAACCAATTCACCACAATATCAAACATATGGATAGATTCCTAAAGTTAAATATGAAGATAAATCCTAAGCATTTCTAAACACTGTGATGTACGTGGAAACTAAAGATCATGTTTAGCTTTATAATATGGCTATGCATATTAAGGAAAGCCTATGCAGAGAAGATATATATAAATGATAGATAATTACTATAAATAGAGTATCATGTATCCCATCATGATAATATATAAGTAGTTTTAAAACTAATGGTACATAGTTTCTATGAAAATCACAACAATGTGAAAACAAAATGGAAAAAACTAATTTACAATTTTTTAAAGTAAATAAACATGCACCCAACACTTTCAAACTAAAATGTGATATTAATTACTATGAAAATAAAGTGAATTAAATTGATTACATAGAAAGTGAAACATTTTAAGCACATAATATACTAAGAGGGGGGGGTGAATCAGTATATTTATCTTATAAAACTTTCCCTTAATCAAACATTTAAGATATGCAATAAAAATCAAATAATAATCATCACACAAGAAAAAGAGACACACCAGATATAACGTGGAAACCCAATGTGGAAAAAACCACAGAGAACTATCTCAAGTATATTCATGAGAACAAATTCACAGGAGCACCATACCCCTTTGCCAAGTACCAACCTCAGCTACAATTCGTGAGCACCAACCCATAGGAGCTTCAAACCCCTTTATCAAGCACCATCCTAGATATCATTCATGAGCACCAACCCACATGAGCATCAACCAATTTGTGTATACCACACACCTATCTCTCAATGTTGCTAAATCAACAAATGATAGTTTAATACAACATCTCTTTCCTCTCTCTCACCTTTGCTCTTCTAAGCTAGATAATACAATATCAAAATTAACCTCTCACACTCATATTACAAATGGCTTCTCAAGCCTTTATTTATAGCTTTCCAAATGATCTTTGGCCTTCCCCCTTTGTGACCATTCAATTCTCATGAAAAATGGTGCCAATCTTGGATGACCCTTCATATCCAATCATTTGAAAAGTCATGTGGTGACCCTTCATGATCAAAAGCGTCCTTCCCACTTTTGTCTTTATCTTTGGTGACTTTTCGTATTCCTTAAAGTGTCCCTTCATGAGAAATTCACCCTTACTCTTTTGTCTCCACTTGGTGACTCTTGGTATTCCCAAAAATGACTCTTCATGGGAAAATGCATCCCATCCTTCTTTTGTCTTTATACTGTGGCTCTTCGACTTCTCCATGGGCCCTTCTTTTGTCTCATATGCAACCAAAAATATATTAGTTAATATTAAATAAATATTAACTCATATTAGCCAAGATAAACAATATTAAATGCAATGGGGCCTTTATCACAAATAATACTAAACCTTTGACATCAATGACAATATTTCTAACAATCTCCCCCTTTGTCATTGATGGCAACCTCAATCCTGAAACTACCACATCCTGTCACTTGCACATACTATCATCTAAAAGCATACAATAACTCCCCCTTATTGTAGTAACATGTACTTGTTTCTTGTACCTATTTCTTGCACCTATACCTATACCTATTATTCTCCCCCTTTGACATCAATGGCAAAGGGCCTACTTGGAGCTAACACTTAGCTCCCCCTCACTTGATGTTGAACCTCAATCACAGGAAGTAAGGGAAGTTACTCCCAACTTCTCTCATAGATACTAAAATGTCTCTTTTGGTAGTGCCTTTGTGAATATATCTACAATTTGCTCTATAGTACCAATATATTCCAACTTAACCTATTGATCTGTAACTTGCTCTCTCAAAAAGTGATATCTAATGGGAATATGTTTTGTTCTTGAATGCATCACTGGATTTTTTGAAATATTTATGGTACTTGTGTTATCACAAAAAATGCAAATAGGTTCATCATACTTTACCTTAATATATTCCAAAGTTTGCTTCATCTAAAGCACTTGAGTACAACACAATACTGCTGCAATATATTCTACTTCAGCTATAGAAAGTGATACTGAGTTCTACTTCTTGCTTAGCCATGATACTAAGCTATCACCAAGGAAGAAAGCTCCTCCACTTGTACTCTTTCTATCATCTAAGCATCCCACCCAATCTAAATCTGTATAAGCAACTAAAGTGAAATCTTTACCTATGGGATACCATAATCCATAATCCAATGTCCCTTTGATATATCTAAATATTCTTTTCACCAACTAAACATGACTATCTCTTGGAGATGACTGATATCTTACAACCATACCTACTGCATGCATGATATCTGGTCTTGATTCTATCAAATATAAAAGACTACCAATCATAGATCTATATAAAGATTGATCTATAACAGGTGAATCTTCATCCTTGCTCAACTTATTTCCTATACACATAGGTGTGCCAATTGGTACACAATTCTCAAAACCACATTTATTCAACATTTCCTTGGCATATTTACTTTGAGATATAAAAATTCCTTTATTTGATTGAAATATTTGTAATCCTAAGAAAAATGATAATTCTCCAAGCATAGACATCTCAAATTCTTTTTGCATTCTATCAAAAAATTCTTTTGCCATCTTTTCAATATTTCCTCCAAAAATGATATCATCAACATAAACCACAACAATCAATTGATGCTCAAATTCTATTTTGATGTAAAGATTACTATCAGAAAATCCTCTCTTGAATCCTTGATATTACAGGTACTTATCAAGTCTTGCATACCAAGCTCTGGGAGCTTGTTTTAATCCATACAATGCTTTCTTCAATTTGCATACATGATTACTAATATTCGAGAGAATAAACCCCTTAGGCTATTCAATTTAGACCTCTTCTTCAAGATTACCATTTAGGAAGGTATATTTGTGATGCAAGAGCATCTACATACATCTTGGTAAGACATGGGTAAGTTGGGATTGGTCTTCAACTAGGCATGCAAGCTCTAGTCATGTTTAAATTCAAAATCCAATTATTATATTTTCCCTCCAAAATGTTATCTAAGGAGGAGTAATTGTAATTATTAAAGGTAAAAAGATTGGAGAAGGTAAAAAGTAATTGTTGGGGCTGTTGAGGAAATAACAGAGAAGTGGTTGAAAATATTTCAACCTGGGTATGTTTTTGAAAATTAAAAACTGTATTTGTTTTTATTTGAGCCAAGTTGGGCATAGAGGTTTGGAGGAGATTCTTTAAAAACAAAAGAATAGGATATGCATTAATAAGAGAAAAGGAGAAAAGAAAAATTTAGTCAAGAGGATGAAAGGGACGAAGAGGAGAAAAAGGAGGATCTCTTTTGAAGAGAGAAGGAGTCAGTAGAGGTCTGAAATATGCAGACAAACACCAGATAAATTTTCTAGAAATAGACGTGAGGTGGATCCCACAAAGGAATGCAACCACAACATATACATACATACATATATATGTCCTATTTGGACACATAGATAAACACATATTTATAGTCTGTTGAAAGCGTAGAGAGGCTTTATGAGTTCATTGAAATCTTTGACTGCATGTCTCTACACACTGTAAAGGATTGGGATAGGTAGTAGAGATAATCCAAAATGGAGAGGTCACTAAGTTGATAAGGTATGTAGCTACGATGGACACATGGTATTCTTGTAGATTTCAATGAGAATAAAGATTCGAGCCTTGGGCGAAGAGACAGGTCCAAACTGGATGATCTAGTGTGTATAAGCATCCTTAAAAATTAGAGGCTTAATTTGATGCATGTTCTATAGTATATAAAGGCATCAATCAATTCATACATTTAGATCTTCACTCATATTATGCTCGTTGCATTTGTTTTAAGCATCTCCAATAAGGTCATTGTATCATACTCAATCCACACCATTAACTGTCTTTTCTTTGCTAATGTAAACCTCAAATCTACTTGAGCTCTGTAAAGTTGTGTTATTTGTTCACTATCACGTGGATCTAATCTACATACATTGATTAATGTATCAGCTGATAAATAAGAAAAATATTACATGCGTCAAGCTCAATAGTTGCTACAAACTCATCAATCCTTTTATTTTTGTGTGCCAAATCTATGTTGTGCATTAGATGTAGTTGCACAGTCCATTATTAATGCACATAAAAGAGACATTCTATATAGAATTGTTGTCTATGCAATTATAAAGTGGATTTTGCAATACATGTACACAACAGAAGCACGGATTATTTTGTCATCAACAAAGGTCAGTGAAGTCATCAAAATCTATGCAGAGACAAGTTTTCATGTGGCCTGTTAACCTCTCCATGCTTGTAAGATATTGTTGAAGCTCTATTGAAATACATTGATTTAGATTGTGCAGAACTATTGTTGTTGGATATATTCTAACATAACTGACACATTGAGCACAAAACAAATTTGGTCGAATTTGTGATAGTAAATTTGTAGTATGCTTCTTCATAATTTGCATACAATACTGATAATTATGAGGACTCCAGTCAGTTATGAGATGGTATAAATCCATGAACGATTAAAGACAAATAGTACCTTCATCATTTGTTATCAGAGCACACAGCTAAGGAAATTTAGACTGCACTATTTGGGACTGTGCATCAATTTGACATCCATTTGAAATACTTTGAAATTTTTAAATACTGCATATGCAAGAGACATTGTAATAGCTTCTAACCTTGCTACTGGTGCAAAAATTTCTTTTAAATCTATTCCCTCAATCTAGGCATATCCTTTACATACTAATCTTGCTTTATTTCTGGTTACTTCTCCATTTTCATTCAGCTTATTTCTATAAACCCATTTTGTTCCTATCACATTATGATCTTTTGGTCTAGGCACTAATTCCCAAGTATCATTCTTTTCTATCTGATCTAATTCTTCATCCATAGCCTTAACCCAATGCTCATCATGTCTGGCTTCTGAAAAATTTCTAAGCTGAATTTTAGATAACAAAGAGAAATTAACTTGTTCAGATTCACTTACCATCATTCTTCTGGTGTGAATTCCTTCTTTTATATCCCTGATGATGTCACTTTCATTATGATTTTTTTGAACATATTTGGATGGAGTCTTGGTGCCCTTTTTCTCCTTTTCCTCATCTTCATCTGATTTCAGGAATGTCTACTGGATCACTAATCTTTTATGTTCCATCTTATTCTCTCCTGACACTTGCACTTTCAACAATTTTCTTGGTTCTTTTGTTATAACATTTATAAGCTTTACTTTTGCAAGAAAACCAAGAAATATACCTTCATCTGCTCTGGATTCAAAATTACCAAGTTTTTCATTGGTTCTCTTTATGAAGCATTTGCTACCAAAAACTCAGAAATAATCAACTATTGCTGGTTTGTCTTTCCATAGCTCATAACGAGTTTTTTCACTGTTGACTCTTAATAGAGCTCTATTCTGAATATGCACTGCTATACCAACTACCTCTCTCCAATATTTATTTGCTATCTTGGATTCACTTAACATTATCCTCGCCATCTCTTGAACTGTTCTATTTTTCTATTCAACTACTCCATTTTGTTGTGGAGTTCTTGCTGCTAAATACTGTCTCTTTATTCCATGATCTTCACATAAATGAGTAAATTAATCTGACATGAATTCTCCTCCTCAATTTGATCTTAGACACTTAATCTTCATATTAGTTTCATTCTCAACTAATGCTTTGAATGCTTTGAACTGTCTAAAAGCTTCTGATTTTTTCTTTAAAAACATTATCCAAGTCATACGTGAAAAATCATCAATAAGCAACATGAAATATTTATCACCTTGAGTACTTTGAGTCCTCATAGGTCCACATAGATCAGTGTGAACAAGCTCTAGCATCTGAGTGGTAGAGTACTCTTTTGTTTTGAACCGCCTTCTAGCATGCTTCTCATGCTGACAAGGTCCACAAAGGGTGTTAGATGGCTTTGTGATCGTTGGAAGATTCCTAACTGCTTGCTTTTTTCAAATTTTGACAAGATTGTCAAAATTTATGTGCCCCATTCTCCTGTGCCATATCCAACTTTCTTTAATCTGACTCAAACAACATTTTTGATCTTTGATGTTTGATAGCATATATAAGTTATTACCTGTTCTCTGAGCATCTACAATTAATACAACTGAATCTTTTCTTCTAATTTCAAAACCTTCTGCATAAAACATTAGTGTGTGCCCCTGATCACACATTTGACTTACACTCAAAATATTATGCTTAAGACATTCTACATATAAAACATTTTCAATTTTTGTTCTACCATTATCTAAACTTAGTGTACCTTTTACAACAATTCTGGCAGTAGTATTGTCCCCAAATTTCACTGTGCCACCATTGATCTTTTTTAGGGTTATGAACTTGATATTGTCTCTTATCATGTGCCTCAAACATTTGCTATCAATAAACCATGGCTTTTCTTCATTTTTTGCATGCAGAGCTGTCTGGACCAACATAGAACCTTCAAATTGCTTCTTCTGCCATGTCTGAACCTTTTTCTTGATGAATGGAGCCCTGAAACTCTGGTCCTTCTTGACTGACTCTAACACACTTCTATAATACCAAGCTATGTGTTCAAAGTTGTTACACTTGTAACAAATTATGGTCTCTTCATCAAAGCTTGATAGAGGAGCAAAAGAGTTATAGCTTCTACTTGACTCTACATGACCTTCCTTTTCCTTATTTTTGAGATTGTTAGTTCTTTTTCTACATTCTAATTTCTTATGACCATATCCATTACAATAAAAATAGTAACCATAAAAATAGGACCTGTTTGTGAATCTCTGACCTGATTGCCATTTATAGCTTTGTTCTTTCCAACCTTCTTTGTCCTCTGTATTATCCATTCCTTCCCTTCTTGTTTCTTTATTTGTAAGAGCTTCAACATAGCTCTTCTTCTTTTCAAAACTGATACCTATCGTATCTGATATTTCATTTTGGATTTCTAATATCTTATTCAGCATATTAGTGCTATTCTCAAATTTTGAATCATTGAATATTTTAATATTGATTGCTTTCTCAATCTCTTCTTTTAAAGAGGCAATTTCAGTAACATATCTTTCACATTCATTTCTTGATATTTCCAACTGTGCCATCAGATCTTCAATTATCTCCTTTGACTCCTTGTCATTTTTCTCGATTTGATGCTTTAATCTTTGATTTTTCTTTTCAACAATTTTCAAATCTTCTAAGGCACACATGAGTTCTCCTTCCATATTCACTTCGGCTTCATCCTCTTCTTCTTCTTGATCAACTCTTCTTTTGCTTGCAGAGGCACCTTTATGTATGGCCATCTTGTGCTTTCCTGATCTACCTTCAAGCTATAAAACTTTTCAAAAAGGAACCTGCTCTGATACCAATTGTTAAGCATGGAATATATTGAGAGGGGGGGTGAATTAGTATATTTATCTTATAAAACTTTCCCTTAATCAAACATTCAAGATATGCAATAAAACTCAAATAATAATCATCACACAAGAAAGAGAGAGACACTAGATATAATGTGAAAACCTAATGTGGGAAAAACCACAGAGAACTATCTCAGGTATATTCATGAGAACAAATTCACAGGAGCACCATACCCCTTTGCTGAGTACCAACCTTAGCTATAATTCATGAGCACCAACCCACAGGAGCTTCAAACCCCTTTGCCAAGCACCATCCCAGCTATCATTCATGAGCACCAACCCACATGAGCATCAACCACTTTATGTATACCACACACCTATCTCTTAATGTTGCTAAATCAACAAATGATAGTTTAATACAACATCTCTTTCCTCTCTCTCACCTTTGCTCTTCTAAGCTAGATAATACAATATCAAAATTAACCTCTCACACTCATATTACAAATGGCTTCTCAAGCCTTTATTTATAGCTTTCCAAATGACCTTTGGCCTTCCCCCTTTGTGACATTTCAATTCTCATGAAAAATGGTGCCATTCTTGGATGACCCTTCATATCCAAGTATTTGAAAAGTCGTGTGGTGACCCTTCATGATCAAAAACTTCCTTCCCATTTTTGTCTTTATCTTTGGTGACTTTTCATATTCCTTAAAGTGTCCCTTCATGAGAAATTCACCCTTACTCTTTTGTCTCCACTTGGTGACTCTTGGTATTCCCAAAAATGACTCTTCATGGGAAAATGCATCCCATCCTTCTTTTGTCTTTATACTGTGGCTCTTAGAATTCTCCATGGGCCCTTCTTTTGTCTCATATGCAACCAAAAATATATTCGTTAATATTAAATAAATATTAACTCATATTAGCCAAGATAAACAATATTAAATGCAATGGGGCCTTTATCACAAATAATACTAAACCTTTGAAATCAATGACAATATTTCCAACAAAACACACAAAACAAGGTCAGCCAAGGCCTATCTAGTTGATCAAATAAAACATAATAAGGTCAATGCTAGTCAACACAATCTATTACAAAAATGGGGAAAAAATGAGGTTGGTTAGGGATGACTTAGTTTGTTTGAAAGACAAGTAGACACATAAATAAGTCATCTAGGTTAACTTAGATGATTGTGTGATATGATTTAATAGAACTAAAAAATTGGTAGGAACAAAATATAAATTTGAAGTACTGTGTAATTTTACTAAAAATAAAAATAATAGATTGAGATAATTAATAAAATTGAAGTACTAAAGCTAATTAAAATAAAATTGAGTAATATAACTTTGTCAATTCAGTTGGATGAGTATGAATTTGGTCACTAAAACTAGGTCATCCTAGATCAATTTAGCTTTACAGAGATAAAAAACTAAAAAATACACACATTAAATAGGGTTGACCATGATCAACTTAGTCTACATAAAGCTAAAAACTTAAAATAGTGAAATAAAAATAGATGTACCTAGTTTTCTGAAATGGAAAATTAAAAATTGTTGCAATGAACTAGGTTGATCTATGTGAACTAATTGACTATAGATGAAAACTCACAAAGTAGAGAATATAACTAGGTTGACTTGCATGACGTAGTTGATTGTGTAATAAAATTTGTAGATAGTTAACAAAACTAGGTTTAATAATGCGACTAAGTTGATTTTGAAGTAAAAATATTCAAATAGAGAATAAGCCTAGGCCAATAAACATGAACTAGTTGAATGTGGATGAAAATATGCAAATAGAGAATAAGATTGGGTCTACTAACATGACATTATTGACTATGGATAAAAATATTAAAATTGAGAATAAGACTAGGTTGACTAGCATGACCTATTTGACTATGGATGAAAATATATAAATAAATAATAAGATTCGGTCAACCAACATGACCTAGTTGATTATTGATGAAAATTTACAATAGATAACAAAACTAGGTTGACCAGTGAAACTCGCTGATTGTAAATGAAAAATTTAAATGCAAGGGTTATATTCACATTGGATTCACAAAAATGTATGTATTAAATTAAGATAGATTTAAAACTTATCCCACATATTAAATCCAATATTAAAGAAGGTAATCAACTGACATTTATTTCAATACTTTGTATATCATGAGTATGACCAAATTGGATCTGCTAAACTTAACAAAGGGAAAAATTATCACACAACACTAGAGGATATGATTCTAAATTATATAAGAAAATAATATCCTGAAATAACTCTAGTTAGGTCTTCTATATGAATAAAATGAAATATAATCTAATGTTATCAAATCTTATAATAGAAATGGGGATGCTTAAGAACAAAAAAAATAGATAAGGGATCATGGTACGTAAATATGGGCCTAGATCACCTAAGGTGGAAGATGACAAGCCTAAAAAACCCTATATCTACACCAAGTCTAATTTTAGAGGTAATATAAGAAAGGATTTATACATTCAAACCTATTACTTTATGTAATAATTTATCTATGAAATGATAAAAAAATGTTAGAGCTACTTAACTTTAAGAGAGCCTGTTAGGTCTCAATCTTCCCCTTTGCCAATGGTGATTTATAAGATATTTGTGTGGATTTGTAAAGATCACACTTGTTGAATCAAATATAAAATAAAATATTCCTACTTTACATCCAAGACTTCCCCAATAAAATTTATCTTTCCTCTAAGGAAAACCCTAATCAATGGCTCCTTCAAATGTATATGTTTCAAAATTACAAGGTGTAATAATACAAAAATGAATGTTAATATATATTGGATTGAATCAAAGGTTATATTTATATAAATGGATAGGCTATGACCCTTATAAAATTTCAATCAACAAGGTCATCTGACTATGACCCAATTTTGAAAAAGTTATTGTTTAGCCTTGAACTAGGTTGACCTAGTTGTATAACTCATGTTATAACTTTTGTAACTAGGTAGACCATGACATACCTAGTAGGGAAAATGGGTATTTTATTAGTTAGGTAATATTTCATATGATAATTGATTAGGTATTTAGATATGTTAGACTTTTAGTGCGTTTAGGTATGATATAATTAACTAATAATCTTGTGTAGCCGATATAATTAAGAAGACTCTTCAACCAAGATCTTTCCATGAATCCATTATCACAGTGATGAAGCTAATGCATTGCATACCAAGAATAAACTATCTATTATCCACTCTAATATATTTTATGTCAAATAATCTACAATAGATATGTATAAATATGTAGAAGATACGATAATCTTAACTATCCCATGTATGTGGGAATAACTTCCCTAAGATAAGTGGAAGTAAGAAATAAACCCATTATACTTATGAATTTGGGATAAACATATCCAATGAAATAACACCTAAGTAATCTAAAGAGTAGGAAAGTAATATCTTACACCATCACCCCTCCCCCCTTAAGCATAGCTTAGGTGGGTATAATTAAATATGTAGTGTGAATCTATGTGTCCCTATCAGTCCCAATCCATCTTGTTGGAGTACACGGATGTTGAGTTGATGTAACTACCAGGGCAAAGTAGAAATAGTGTTGAATACAAGGATCACTAAACATGAACATTGTGATCTAAAATATTGGGTAAAGTGATAATCTTGAAGAAGTATTTCTTGAACACCCTCTAATAATATGGTGAGAAGTCAACATAAAGACTGGTGGGCATAACACATTTATGTAATTATAATAATCATCAAGAAGGTCATGGAGATAAGTAAAAAATCCTCATATGGGTTCCAGTAAACAAAGTGTCTGAATAAGATACACATATACAAAGGAATCCCCTGAAGGACAAATTCCTTCACCCCACATGAAAATTAGTACTATATATCTTACATGGATGGAAATAATGTAAGGAACCATCTACATAGGTGGTGAGATAATCCCAAAAATAAAATTTTCTTCCCATTAATATACCTTCCTCTTGAGTGCTATGAATAAGATGTCCTAAAGACACATCATCTATAGAAATATCAATACCAATAGGAGAGATAATACCCTATAAGAATATACCAATTCCTCTATGAATGTATCCCATAGAGTGAAATATGGAAGATCCAAATCGAATATTATGTTTCTCAAAGGAAACAAACACATAAGCAGGTGGATTGAAAGTGGAAAAATAATAAATGTAGTAGTAGTAGTAGTAGTAACAACAAATTCTAAATCAAAATGTGCAATAACAATAGGTTCCTCATATAATCACCATATAAATTTTATAAAAACAATATCTAAGTGGGGCGGGGGGGGGGGGCGGGTGAATTAGTCTTAATTTTTTTTAATTAAATTTCCCTTAAGCAATCATGAATCATTCAAGAGAACATATAAATATAGCAAGCATATACACTTATCCAAATAAGCATGAAACACAAGAACACATAATATATGAGAGAAACCCTAAAGGGGAATAAAAACCACTAATATCTACAAATTAATTATATACATATAAGAAAATAAACCAAATTTAGTGAAACACCAACTCCATATGGAGCACCAACCCCAACTAGTCAAGCACCCACTCAACTAGGCTTTAACAAGCAACACCCTACAAGGAGGCACCAACCCCTTAGATGACTCAACATTAAATAAACCACTATAAAATTTTTACTAACATAGATTTTTTTTTATCACACAATAGATGGTGATCACCTCTTTATCTCTGCTCACTCTTTTATCTCTCTAAAACTACCTTTTTAGGCTTCTTCGCTCAAATAGGTCTCTCCAAGACTGATTAGGTCATATAACTTTGATATTTATATGTAGACACACTATAAAATTTTAATTGTATATTATATACACTCATTTTATTGTCTAAAATACATAATTTTTCTCAATAATGTGTTATTTCACTCGCTTACATTATATACTTGAAAAAGGCCTAAAACTGCCTTGTATATATATAATTCCTTATTCATATGTCACTTAATCAGCTACTCACCCTTACACTCTTAGTTCAGCCAAATAATATGTATTATTAAATCTTTTTTGACATGAATAACATTACCTTTTAGTCACTTTAGGTTTGACATAACTCTATTAGAGCTCATTTCACTTTAAGGTCTCATGGAGACCTAATTCCATTAGGTCTACTTTAGGACACACCATACTTTTCCTTCCTTGGAACATTTTCAAACTCCACACAAGGAGACAAAATTTAATATAAACATAAAATATACCCCAAATTATATCTTATATTCTCAATAAAATATTTTACAACAAAACACTATTTGAAACCCCTCATTAGTACTTAGA